>JAWZYV010004749.1:0-600000 GCA_038373885.1 Cheiracanthium punctorium | reverse complement strand
ATTATTAAATACTGCTATAATATTTCAAATTTACTTGTCAAGTTTTTGACAGCATCAAATCATACAGTTAGTCCCCCTATGACACTATCTCCCAAAGGATAAAATACGTAAATTTTAAAATACTTTTCTTCATTATCTAACTGTTTATTAGTTTCTTCACTATCCAGATGATGCATCTTTTGTTTTTTGCGTCTCTCATCATATCCACGGGAAAATGTTTTCTCGATCTGCATATTTAAAGCTACAGTTTTAGCTTCAGACCAGACTGAATTCCAATCATTTCGAAGTATTTTCAGATCGGAGAGCAATGCTCCTATATTTTCAGCTTCAACATCAATTGTTGTATTTTTGGCTTGGGTGACTTTATTGCACATATAGATTCGAAGTTTATCAAATTAATTCCGAATTTTTTAAGTTTATCAAAAGAATTCGAAGTTATTGCACATATAGATTCGAAGTTTATAGATTCGAAGTTTGTGGTTCAAATATGTAATTATTTAATATTTGAACCACACAGCTGACATTAACACACACGCGAAAGATGACATATACCATAGAACTCCATTAATTTCATTTTTAGCTTTTGGAGTTAAATTTAAATCTTTCAATTCTTGCAGTGCTAACTTAATGCTAGGAAGGTGATTTGCAAATGGTTTGACACTGTGAATTCAATTTGGCCATCTGGTATCTGACATGCTGTGAACTGCACAGTCGATATGCTTCCGTAAAATTTCCCTCTTTGGTAGGGGTGGCAGAATCCTTATCGTTGAATTCATTGTAAGGAGGCTAACAGAGGATTTTTAAAAATATGGTTGTATATCGGACAGACATTCAATTCAAGTAGCTTTAAAATAGTTATTTTCATTTTTGGATTATTTTTCTTTGCCTCGGCTATGAAAACTTACATTAATTTTTTCTTTCACCAGTAACATAGAGGCTACCTGGCTGCCGTCATTATTTACAGTCGCCTGTTAGAAATCTTGTAATTTTCTTTTTAAAATCATGCTGGACAATGACGTAGGAAGGTGGGTAGTGTACGTAAAAAGTAATGTTCGTAAGTAGTGACGTAGGAAGATGTGGTCCTACCCGGGCGATAAGTTAAAGAAAAATAGAGGACTGCAAAATGTCGAAACTGAGAAAGAACAACTCAACAGTCTGAAAGACTGAGATGGGAAGCAGGCGCAGGCGGCAGAAAGCCTAAACATAGAAAAAATGGGGCGCAGGGCCCTAGCTAGGGGTTGGCGAGGCTGGCCCCTGCCAGGAAAATAGGCAGGAGAGGGGTGCAAAACTTGGTAATTCAAAAGAATTTTAACAAGTTGTACTGTTCTATGTTTTTCAAAATAGCTCAATAAGCTAAGGGCAACGACTAGTGTGTCCTACACTAGTATATTAATGTAATTATTTAAATGAGCTTTTCCCGCCTATAATTTTATAATTCTGCTACAACATACGCGAGCAGTATTTCAAATTTTTAACTCTGGAAATAGTTGTAAAAGGTAACTAGTGTATCTGCTCCGAGCAGAGGAGGCACAATTCAAGACACTATGGGTGCCCATAAGAATGTTTGTAGAGATCTGCCAAGTCATTTGTAAGGGAGAGGGGAATCGGTGGTCTTGCCCCGAAAACCACCTTATATCACTTCCACGTTGCAACATACATAAATAATTGCAGAAGTAGATTTGTTTTCTGAGAGCTCGGGGGGGGGGCAGCGAAAGCTCATTTTCGCCCTTAGGTATGGGCGTCCACTCAACGAGCTGCATAAAATAGGTCTGCCTTATGTGACGCTTTTCATACTCATTTAAGCGTAATAAATTTACACATACATACAATGCCGTCTTAGCCCATACGCGAACCCGACTTTTGCCAGGGGCCTCAACCCAAAAGGGGCCTTAGCTCGAAAAAAGCTCTTCCCAAAATTATTATTTGAAAAAAAAAAAAAAAAAAAAAAAAAAAAAAAAAAAACTTAAAATCTTGTCTGACGTCTAACTTAAGAAAACGTCTTCAAGCTCGTGAAATAATTTTCGAAAAATTTGGGTTTTTTGAGAGCATTCACAACTTGGAAGAGGAAGAGATAACGCAGCATTGCGAAAATTTGGGTTCTTATTATAAAAACGACAACAACAAGGACCTTATATTTGATAGTATGCATCTCAAATATAACATAATGGAAGAAGTAACAGATCTGCGAGAAATGTATCGATATAAACTCTCCGAAAATCAGCAGAAGGAGCAGAAAGGAATAATGTTCATTGTTCATGGCTCTGAAGAGGAGGCCAGTAGTAATGATTCGAAGAGGACAACTTTCAGCATTTCACTTTTGTATTATAATTTGCATACTAGTACACGACTTCTTTCCGCCTTTCCCAATGTTGAAATCACCATGCGTATTTTTTTTTTTACTATGATGGTGACTCATACAAGTGGGGAACAAAGTTTCTCAAATTTAAAATTAATAAAAGACGACAGAAGGAGTACTATGACCGATGGAAGATTGAATTATTTAAGTATTATGCGTACTGAGGGCGAAATATTAGAGGAGATTGATTTTAGTGAAATTATTAAAACTTTTGCAGAAAAGAAATGCAGAAAGGCAAATATTGTATAGGAAGTTCCTGTACTTCATTCTTATGTACTAAAATCTAATTTAGAGCAGAAGTAAAGCACTTTATTATGGAACAAATTCTTATATTTAGTCTTTAGTCTATATCATATAAAATACAAATGTTGGGGGTGAAACAGTTAGTTATACGAGACATAACTAATTATTGCAATACCGGTTGAGATAGAAGAAGTTGTTGAAGAGAATTAAAATATAGCATCTTCAGAAGTTAATCAAGAGTTCGGTAGCACTGGCAGCCTGAAGATATTATATGAAATTACCTTCCGACTCTGGATTATAGAATGCTTTATGCATGTCATCTGAAACTCGTCAAATAGTGGTTGAAAGGAGTGCGCATTAGGGTGGTGTGAAAAACAATTTTTTTTTAAATTCGACACGTCACCATGTGCAATAGTTGCGATTTTGATAGTAAAATTAAACCCTGAAATTTGGATGAAATTGTTTAATATCTTAGGCCTCCTCAAGATCCACGAATTTTGGAAATTATAGGAAAAATTGCTTTAAAATCAACTGCTCTTTTCATTAAAAAAATAATAAAAATATGAAATGTCACCAGGTTATTTATTTGAACTTTTGAGTATATAAACATTTGTAAAAAGCTAGCCAATGTAAAATTCTTAGGCCTCCCCAAATCCCTTAAAGTTTGCCATTTTTACTCCAAAAATAGCCCGATAAATTGGATAAACAAACTCGTCTGCATCTACTTCATTACCAGCATGAGCTTGATATTAACAAATCTCACCCTCTCACATACTTTTTGTAAACATCGTCCTGATTTTTAGCTTGCATTCTTCTTTAAATTATTAATGATTAAAGGGGGGGTGGAAGGGGGCGACTGACCCCCCCCCTTTCCAAGAAAAAAGAAATTAAAGTAAAAGATCCTATTTTTTTTCCATAAAATGGATGTATATGTGAATCTTCTAACTAACTGCCCCCATCGACAAACTAACCCCCCCCTGACAAACTTGCATTAATCTGCCACTGTCTGGTCACAAGATCATAGCTTTCTTTTTTGACGGAAGAAAGGCTAAAACTCTGACAATTACGAAAATGAATGATAGCAAGTGGCACAAGAGAAAAGTATGGGAGGAGCATATTACACTAGTTGAAGAACCCGGTTCTGTCTATTTGGGACATTTTGCCCCGAAGAGCAAGAGTTCAAAGGACATTTTCGATGGTATCTTCAGCTTATTAAATGAGAAAGCTTTTGATTTATCAGAATTAGCCTTTATTGGAAGTGATGGGGAAGTGAATAATACTGGTGTAAATGCAGGTGTAATTAGACGCCTTGAAAAAAAGCTCAATTCTCCCGTGCATTGGAGAAATATGTCAGTTTCATTTTAACAAACTGCCTTTATGCCACCTTACAGAAACAATCGACGGGAAAACATCAAGACCAAGCGCATTCAGTGAATTGATTGGTAAGTCCCTGAACACGTGCACTAATCTTCCTATGATTAAGTTCCAGAAAATTGAATTTTCGTTTAAGTCCGATATTGACTTTGCAGATCTTAGCACTGATCAATGTTATTTGTGGGAAATTTGTAGGGCTGTTTCCTCTGGTTATTGCCCACAAGATCTAGTAAATAAAAGATCCTGGAAAACTTTTGCATTCTCGCTGGCTATCGTTCGCAAATCGCATTTTGCGTTTGTATTTTGGAACATCTTGTTTAACACCATAACTTATCGTATTAGCCACATTCGTTATGAAAGTGTACACACCAAGATGGTTCAGAATCAAGTGCAACAGTGCCTTTCAGGATGGCCTAAAAAATTTGCAATATTTTATATATCGATTTCAGTATCTCGCAGATAAATTTTAGGGTATAGTAAAAAACGTTGTTCAAAACAATATTGCGTATTTCGTTCAGGCAGAAAATGTATTCGCTGCAATATTAATCAATGACAGAATATCTGTCTATCAGCTTGCCATTCAGCATATCATAAAGGCCAGAAAATCTTCGGAACAAACAACGAGCATAAGAAGGTTTCAGATTCCAAAGTTGAATGTTAAAAGCAATGGCTTTATTGACCTTATCCATTGGCAAGAATATGTTGTGACTGAGCCCCCCATCACAAAGTAATGAACAAATAGTGTCAGTTGCGTAGCCAGGATTTTATTTCAGGGGGGGGGGAATCAAATTGTAAGCTACAGTTCAATTATAAGCTAAATATCCAATTGTAAGCTAAGTAAAGGGTTCCATTTCGGGGGGGGAGGGCTGCAGCCCCCTCAGCCCCCCCCCCCTCCGGCTACATCCCTGGTGTAGTTACAGGAATTACTTAAGTCGGATAAACATCCAAGCTCTTGCGATAAATTTCTAAAAGTACCCTGCCATTCCCAAGCATTTGAGAGGATGATTAGGATTGTGACAGTATCTGCTCTTCATGTGTGCGGCCTCCATGCAAGAGATGGATTAATCCGAGCAAAAACATTCGATAGGAAGCTAATGCCATGTTTTGAAAAAAAGTCTGATTTTCGAGTGAAATAACCTACTCTTTACACGAGAAGGTAAGACTAGTACCTTCTCTATTTACAGATCTTTGCGTACCATTTTCAGTGAAAAATGCTCAACTTCAAGTAATTTGGTGAGGACTAAGATTTAATTTTACATCGGCTAGCTTTTTATAAATGTTTATGTACTCAAAAGTGCAAATAAATAACCTGGTAACATTTCATATTTTTATTACTTTTTTAATGAAAAGAGCAGTTGATTTTAAAGCATTTTTTCCTATAATTTCCAAAATTCATGGATCTTGAGGAGGCCTAAGATATTAAACAATTTCATCCAAATTTCAGGGTTTAATTTTACTATCAAAATCGCAACTATTGCACATGGTGATGTTTCAAATTTAAAAAGAAATTGTTTTTTGCATAACCCTAGTGCACATCAAATTAAAAATTCGAATTTCCTGTTAACAAAGGAAGGCGTAAATTTTCTCCCTCGCATTATTCAAAAGTTTGGAGAGAAGTTGGTTAATCTATTCCGTTTTTTGCTTTTGTTGTTTATTATTTGATAATTCGTCTGCTAGTAGTGAGTGGCTTAAAAAAGGCTACTCTGACTGGGGAAATCTTACACGAGCCCTCACAATGCACGAAAAGTCTGCAATGCAAACCATAGAAATGCATTTAGAGTATGGCAGGAACTAGACATTCGATTAAAGCAGAGAAAAACTATCGACACTGAGTACCAAAGAATTATGGACCTTGAAATTCAACATTGGAGAGGCGTTTTAAAAATAGTTGTATCAATAATTAGACTACTAGCCTCACAATGCTTAGCTTTTCGTGGAACAACTGAATATTTGTTTCAGTCTAATAAAGGAAACTTCTTAAAGTTAGTAGAATTACTTTCCGAGTTTCATTCAGTTATGGAAGAACATATTAGAAAAGTTCAACGCGAATCTAATAAATGGTCTGTGACCTACTTAAGTAATAACATTCAAGATGAGTTGATAAATTTAATGGGATCTGCAGTTTTAAACAAGGTTGTCGGAATTACGAAAACAGCTAAATATTTTTCGATAACCGCTATTGTACTCCACACGTAAGCCATATTGAACAACTATCATTAACAATGAGAGTCGCTGCTTTTGACTCCAAACAAATAAATATGAAATTGAAGAATTTTTCACTGGTTTTTTAGAAGTTAGTGATTCCACCGGAGAGGGTTTGACAGAGGTTATTCTGACACATTTGGAGAAATTAGGTTTCGAGTTAAAGTGGCTTAGAGGACAAGGATACGATAATGGTTCTAATACGAAAGGAGTAAGAAAGGGTGTTCAAAACAGAATAACTGAAAAATATCAAAGGGCGTTTTATGTGCCCTGTGCATGCCATTCTTTAAACCTTGTTGTGAATGATGCAGCGTCTTCTTCTACAGAAACAGCAACATTTTTCTCTGTAGTACAAGAACTTTACACTTTTTTCTCTAGTTTTACGAAACGTTGGGAAGTGCTTAAAAACAATGTTTTCCAAATAACTCTAAAGCCATTGAGTGCTACAAGATGGCCAAGCAGAATGGATGCGTTAAATCCATTACGATTTCAACTTTGCGAAATCTATGATGCATTCATTGAAATAATAGAAGATGTCAACAGGGATGCAGAAACGGAAGTTAGAGCTATAGGGTTAGCAAAAAATATTAAAAATTACAAGTTTATATGTGGTGTAATTCTTTGGCATGACATTTTAGTTGAAATAAACTCGTTTCAAAGCTATTGCAATCTGTAACGGTCAATTTATCAGATTGTGTAAGGATGTTATCCGAAAACTGTAGAAAAGGTAAAAATTACAGGAAAACGGGATATGATCAGGTGAAAATTGCTGCAAATGAAATTGCAGAAAATCTTGAAATCAGCATAGAATTCCCAACAGAAACTGAAGTTAGAGCCAGAAGAAAAAAACTTCAATTTGATGAAAGAGCTGTCGACGAACCTTTAACAGAGGAGAATAAAATTTAAAGTAAACTTTTAAAACTATATTCTGGACATTGCATATAATTCTCTAAATGAACGATTCACGCTTCTGGAAACCCATAACAAAAATTTTCAGTTTTTATATGATAGTTTAAAACTCAGAGATATTGATGACTAAACGCTAGAAAAGAACTGTATCAATCTCCAGTCAATACTTTTGATAAAAAATGAATCTGACATTAATGAGAGTGCTCTACAAGAAGAATTACGTGATGTATCTAGAATGCTGCCATATTTAATGAAACCTTTAGATGTTTTAAAATATTTGTGCAAAAATAATTTAATTTCTTTGTATTCAAATACTGTCATAGCACTGAGAACTTTGCTAACACTCCCAGTGTCAGTAGCTAGTGGGGAAAGAAGTTTTTCTAAATTAAAATTAATCAAAAATTATCTAAGAAGTTCAATAAGCCAAACAAAATTAAGAAACCTGTCATTAATTTCTATTGAGTCAACATTGGCTGCTACTCTAGACTACACATCCCTAATCCACGAATTTGCTAAAGTTAGAAGAGTAAAATTGTAATAGTTTGTTGTTAATGTTAGTAAAATAAATATAGCATTTGTACATTTTGTGTAGTTTTGCTTTTAAATCATAATCAGCATTTATTTTAAGGAAGAAACATTTAAGGGGTGCTGTGGCGTACACAGATTTCCTTTAACGGGGGATGAGATTAAATGTAATCCTTTCGTTAAAAATGAAAAATTAATGGATTTCATGTTAATTTTTTTCCTGGGGGGGGAGTTGAACCGCTTACCCCCTTTATACTGAAGAGGCGGCATTTTGAAGACTTGCATCATACTGAGAAAATCTACTGCACGGCCCTGGCATTCAGCAGCGTCATTTCCACATAAACTAAGCGTGTGCCATCTGCAAGGTGAAAATATTGCTTTTGGATTCTGTTCTAATATTTTCGCTTGGGCACCATTATATTTCCCAGACATATTTGCACCACTATCGTAAGACTGAGCCCTACAGTCACTGAGTGCAATTGAGTTAGCTTTCTAGGTAGAAATTATTAATTCAACAATTTCTTCTCCTTTTTTGTTGCTGCAATCCGAAAATGTGAGAAATCGTTCTTGAACTTCACAATGCTTATTTTTTTAAGTTAAAAATCTGTTGTTTGCTCTTTATGGGAGGAATCTGGAGATGCATCCACTATTACAGAAAAGTATTTAGATGACTGTCTTTCATCTAAAATTTGTTTTTTGACAAGATCTGAACATTCTGCAATAAACTCATTTTGAGATTCAGGCAATAAATAGTGAACTTGCAGTCGTTCACCTAGTTTCTGAAAATCTTGTACTTTCAGTACTTATCAAGAATAGGATCCTATCTGGACAGTAACTCTATAAGTTCTAAAAAGTAACCATTATTTGGATCTTCTATACGATGAGATGAACCATTAAGGCGAGTGCACATTCTCCCAAGAAAAGTACAACATCGATAATACACTTTAAAATGTTATACCATTTTTCAGCTTCACTTTTAAACGTTGCTTCAAACATCATATCTACTTCCATTCCAGATAATAAGCGTCTTTCCAGCTCTCTCCAGGCTATATAGCATTCTTTGTGATTAATGCTTCTCTTGTGTTCTGGGATCCTGTCACATAATTTTCTCCATTTATTTGTCACCATCCAGCCTTCAACTGATGCCAATATGGATTTCGATGAGGGTATTCTATTGTTCTTGCAAAATAATCAACAAGGAAAACAATAAAGGGCTTGCTTGCATTTGCTCCATACAAGCCAATCTCTTGCATGTTTTTCACCATTTGGCCTTTGAAACTTAGTACATTTTGTGGGAAAATTTGATTACAAATATCTTTGGGAAATTCTTTAGGCAAAGAAATGACCATTTGTTACAAATTTTTGAATTTCTTCTTGAGAAAGAAACTGTCATTATGTGACCAGTATCAAGGCCTACAATATTTGATTTTTCATGTCCTCCTTCTATGTCTTTTCCATCATTTTTTTCGTAATTGCATGAATAAGTTGAGTCTAACTTTACTATGCTGTTATCTGCAGGCTTCTTTTCTATCTCTTTATCAACATTCAAATCATAATTGCATAAAACTGACTCTTCTAAGTTATTTTCAAGATTTATATTAGGTTCCCCTTGTACCTCTTTGTCTTTGTTACAGTTAAAACCCGAATTAACTAGGAAAAACGCGTTCTAACTGAGTGCGTTAGGGAAAACCCGAATTAACTAGTCAAAACATGTTTTGACTGACAGCGCTACACAAAACCTGAATTAACTAGGGAAAACCCGTTTTACTCGAGTAGCAATAGCACGTTTTCAAGGGGCTCCCTACAGCAGAGGCATATTTTCCAGGAGGCCCTTTAAAGCGATGGCCAACCTACTGATTTTTTTCAGGTCTCTCAAAGAGCCGCGTTAGCATATTTTCGAGGGGGGGCCCCCTACAGTGGTGGCCGGACCCCATGTTTTCCCAGAATATTAATGCTTTATCCACTAAAAATTGGATCTTGCTCCCCTTTCGAAAATATGCTATTGCTAGCTCTTTGCAAGACCCAAAAAAACATCACTGTGTGCGGCCACCGCTGTAGGGGCCCCCCTCAAAAATATGCTAATGCTGGTCCTCTGCAAGACCCAAAAAAACATCAGTGGGTCTGGCCATCACTTCAGGGGGCCCCTCGAATATGTGCTAACGCTGGACCTTTGCGAGACCCAAAAAAACATCAGTGGATCCGGCCACAGCTTTAGGGGGCCCCCTCGAAAATATGCTAACGCTGGCCCTTTGCAAGACCCAAAACAAATCAGTGGGTCCAGCCATTGGTGTAGGGGGTCCCCTGGATAATATGTCACTGCTGTAGGGGCCCCCTGGAAAATATGCCTCCACTGTAGGGGGCCCCTTGAAAACGTGCTACCGCTACTCGAATAAAACGGGTTTTTCCTAGTTAATTCGGGTTTTGCCTAACGCTCTCAGTTAGAACGCATTTTCCCTAGTTAATTTGGGTTTTGACTGATATCGGGTTTTCATTGTAACATAATCATTCAAGCCATCTGACTTGGCAATATTATTTTCAACATTTTCCTCTTCCTTCCTTCAAGATGTAGAAAGGAAATTTGTAGTGTATTTTGAAAAATTTACAGGCCCCCTCTAGTTTGACAGGCCCTGAGACAGTGCCTCGGGTGCCCTCTCACTGGACCTGATCACAAACCCAGCATCTTTAAAAAATGTAAAGAAAAAGCACAATGTCCTACATTATATTATAACAAAAGGTCAACCAGTGTTTTCGAAACCTCGTAGGTTATTGCGTGAAAAGCTTAAAATTGCTAAATGCGATATTTTTAAATGAGCGAGGGAATATTAAGGCCGTCAACTAGTCCTTGGACAAGCCCTATTCACCTAGTATCAAAAAAGGATGGTGAAGTTTTGCGAGTTTGTCTATTCCTGACAAGTACCCTATTTCTCACATACAGGATTTTACACATGCCTTACATGGTAAGCGATTTTTTTTGCATTTAGATTTAATTAAAGCTTATCATCAAATCCCTTTAGATAAGGATTCAATTCCAAAATCAGCTTTGATAACACCTTTTGGGTTATATAAACATAAATTTATGTGCATGGGTTTATCTAATGCAGCACAAAGCTTTCAAAGATTTATTGACGAAGTAGTTACAATTTAGATTTTTCTGTTTTGCAACTTGGATGATGTACTAGTTGCATCAGAATCTGAAGCTCAATGCTTAAAAGATCTAGAAACGGTGTTTAAACATTTCGATGATCACTGTGTTGTACTTAATGTAGAAAAATGCATTTTTGGCCAAACTGAAGTAAAATTCTTAGGACACACAGTTCCTAGCACAGGTTTATCTCTTTTACCCGAGAAAATAGAAACTTTACAAAAATATCCTTTACCAGATACAGTTCAAGAATTATGCATTCTTGGCCATGCTGAATTTTCATCACCGATTTTTTAAAAATGCTACTGCTTTACAAGCCTCATTATATGATCTTTGCAAAGGATCAAAGAAAAATGATCGCTCAAAAATTGATTGGTCGGATGACCTTAAGGGAAAGTTTTCGGACTGTAAAAAGTTAGTAGCAAAAGCAACAATGCTTGCTTTTCCCAATCCTGATGTTGAACTAAGTTTAATGGTTGATGCATCGGATTTGGCTACTGGATCGGTGTTACAACAAACATATAATGTAATCACAGAGCCTTTAGCATTTTTTTCTAGAAAATTAACATCTGAAAAAAATTACAGTACATATAATCGAGAATTACTCGCTATTTACAGTGCTGTACGGCATTTTAGGTATATGCTGGAAGGTCGGCAATTCACTATTTACACAGATCATAAACACTTAACTTTTGCCTTTTCTAAAAAAAGGAACAATGCTTCACCCAGACAAGAGCGTCATTTAGAATATATTACACAGTTTTTAACTAATATTAAACATATTTCTGGCAGTAAAAATGTAGTTGCTGATGCACTGTCTAGAATTTCTGAAGTTAAATTGTTAGATAGTATAGATCAGAGGTTCCCAAACTGTGTGCCGCAAGCATATGTCAGAGGTGCCGTGGAGATAATCAAGAGAAGCGTTTTGCTGAATTATAATCAAATAATTTCCTCTGAACCGGTATCCCACAAAAAAGTTAGACAAGCCAGTGACCAAGTGTGCGAAAATAAAAATATTTCAGTCAAATTTGAGAGAGTTCAGTGTCCAGTAGCCTCTCTTTTACAGGAACTCCCTGAAATGTGAGAGGGGTGTCAAAATTCTATATCCCTTTACCAAGAGAGTACTTTCTTGATAGTTAGCCCTATAAACAACATAAAAGAAGTATTGAAAAATGCATCTAAACTGTTTCATTCTAACCTAATTGCCTTAAAGGTAACTTGCTGCGAAATTTTTTTAGCCTGACAAGGGTGCCGCGGCGAATAAAGTTTGGGAACCCCTGGTATAGATTATAAAGCTTTGGCACTGGCACAGCATGGGGATGAGGAACTCGAAGAGCTTAAATCAAATAAAAGTTTGATTTTTAAAGAATTTAAAATAGAATATGATAGCTCTGGGCTTCTGTGTGACATGTCTACTGGAAACATCAGGCCGTTTGTTCCAGAGTCATACAGACAAGCAGTTTTTCAATTACTCCATGATCTTTCCCACCTAGGAATTAAGACTACTGTTAAGTTGGTTAGTGAAAGATTTATTTGGAAGAATCTCAAAAAAGATGTCTCAAATTGGACTAAGGCTTGTCTAAATTGTCAGAAGGCAAAGATACAGTAGCAGACTGTATTGCCGGTCGGAACATATCCTCTACCTAAATATCGATTTAGTCATGTGAACATCAATATAGTTGGTCCTTTATCTCCCTTGAAAGGATTCACTTACTGTTTGACATGTGTTGACAGGTTCCGTAGATGGCCAGAAGCATTTCCGATGGTGGATCAAACAGCGGAGACCATTGTTAGTGCATTTTTGTCAGGATGGGTACGCGATTTGGGGTACCTGACACTGTATCAATGTATCAAGGTCACCAATTTGAAAGCGACTTGTTTCGAAGTTTGATGAAATTTCTGGGAGTAACAAGAGTCCGAACAATGGCTTACAATCCATCTGCGAATGGTTTGGTTGAAAGTTTCCACAGGCAGCTAAAGATTTCAATCAAGGCTGATGCTACAGAGCACTGGACTGAGGTTTTACCTGTTATTCTTTTGGGTATCAGAGCTAGTTTTAAGAAAAATATCCAGGCAACAGTAGCAGAAATGGTATACGGTTCGCCCCTCAGACTACCTAGTGAATTTTTTTAGGGACTGTGACCAAATACTACGGCGGACAGAATTTCTCTCTATTTTACGCGAACAGTTGCAGAAACTACATCCTGTACCTATGTCACGGCATAATACAATGAATACTTTCGTTCATAAAGATCTGAATAACTGTTCATTTGTTTTTCTGAGACAGGACTGTGTCTAAAAGCCTCTACAACAGCTTTATGAAGGACCCTTTAAAGTACTTTCCAGAGAGCCTAAGCACTTCATGTTAGAAATCCGTGGTGTGCAAAAGTCAGTTTCAATAAACAGACTGAAGCCAGCGTATTTTCTAAATCCTGAGGTGACATCATCGAGGACCTTTCCTCATCAAAACGAGACCCAAGGCATGATACTGAGGACTGGCAAGCGAATGAGTTTCCGGGAGTCATCGTCCGAAGGACTGGAGGGGGGGTCCTGAGGCATCCGCCTCAGTTTAAGAATCCTGAAGAGGCTGATCATGGTTATTCAGTTTATGAATGCTAAGCCGATTTGCAGTTATTCAGTTTATCAACACTCTGGAAGTAAGCCCAGCATGTAGTGGTTTCTGTCGTTTTCGGTTAGCTGACAATATGCAAATGCACTTCAACGACGAACTGCAGTATCTACTATGAAACACCGGCATGGCAGCTTCTGCTCTTTCTTATGTTATGTAACCTTTTTGTTTTGTTATAGTTATTGTTTACGTTTTAATTAATGTTAATAAAATTGTTTCTGCTCTAACAAGTGTCATGTAAATCAACAGATTATAGCTGGTCTAACAACAAGCAGCCAGACCAAGCTAAAAAGTGTTTTATTTCCTTGAGTTTTTATTTTAAGTTATTTAACACCAGTTCATTAAAAAAACTTTAAAAAAAATTCTGTTTCAGTATAAGCTATATTCTTATGTTATCTTTTTTGCAATCTACATTCATAAAATAGTTAATAATTATCACAAGGCTCAAAACCATGTACATTAATTTTTCTGAAATTCATTTTGCATACATTCCCTATTTCCCTGCTCGAAAAATGGTCTAACTTTAAGCAGCTGTAACTCGTAGAATTTTGGATGCAGAAGGACAAATCTTTTTTTTTTATTGTGCATGGAATTGTATAAGAAAAATTTTTCTAAATATAACTGGTAGGACCGGAGGACGTATAAAAATTAAAATTTCCTAAATTTTATGGGAATTGATTTATTGACTTTGATTGTTTCTGGTATAATAGATTATATAATTTAAAGCATTTTTGCAACTGAAACTATGTGTCTCTGACTAACGGTTTAGGAATAGCCATTGGGCACTGTTAGCACTGGACACCCTGTATATGAAAGAATACTGTTAAAATTTTCAAGCTATTTTTCCCCTCCAATTGCACATATTTAACACAGCAGGATACACCAATGTGTGTAATATTTAAAAAATAAAAAGAAACTCAGTGGCATGGAATGTAAGCTTTTTCAAGTAAATACATAAGAATATAAAAATTTCTGTAAAATTGCACTTCAATTTGCAAGTATTGAAAATGAAGCATAAAACAGCTGAACAGAGAAATCTTTCAAATATGCAAACATGTACACTTCTATGCACACAAAGTGTATTTATGATTAACATAAATCTAAATAAAATGTCACAAAATAACTTACCAGGATGATAATGAAAAATTATGTTTATTACATCCTGATCTCCCCATACAATATATAATTTATATTCTTTCATAATAGATGGAAGATAACTTTCCCACTGAAACCTTCTCATCCGGGTGAGATTCATTAACATGACACCAGAATTAACACCTAAAAAATGGATAAGAATCAAGACAGTATTGTACACAGGCTCTTTAACATATATACATATATATATATATATAGCTGCGGGGTGTGGAAAAAAACACCTACGTGGCCTTTATTCAGGCGTTATTTATCGTACACACACACACACACAGCAGCATATACCACTCATATTTAATTCTGCATCAACTTCATTTTTCTCAATGGCAACATACTATTTTGACTTTATTAAACGAAAGAAAACCTTCAAATTACCCTAAATATAAATTTTTATCAATTTTCTATGATAATTTCCAGAGATATTGCGAGTTCTTTTTTGCACGATTTTAAGAGGTCTCCTCCAGATTGAAAGCTGCTATATGTAGGTAGGGTCTGAGATTTTTGTCCTTCATTAATGTCGTTTGCAATAGTTAACCCTCCGAGCAGTTTAAAAATCACAAGAAAATACTCCAAAAGAACAGATCTGAAGCATGCGTAAAACGTTGAAAAGAAATAGATATTTTGTTGTGTATGTGTTGAAAAGCACTGAGTAAAATTTGCTTTCCCCCTTCACCAAAGGTTCCCTAAGTGGGTGGTCAAGAGAACTCCGTACTTAACAAAAGTTGATGTGACAGCTTTGCAAGCACCTGACAAATGACTTTTTATTGTTAACTGGTCCCCATTTTAGCAATGGCATTACTGTGGGAGATTTCAAAATAAATGTTTAAAATACCAAATGTATTTGGAAGTACAATAATGTGACATTTTTTCAAAGACCGAAAAAAGGAAAACCACAATGACGTTAAATTCAATAAACCCAGTACCGCCCTCTCTAAAATAGCCCAAGAATGCCCTATAGAAATCAAAATTAATAATAGCCAAAAACTCTCCAATTGCAAAAATAACTATTATGCCCTAAACATGGAGGCTTTGCAGATTATAACTGTCTGTGTTTAGCAGAGTTTTTATACTTCAAAATTTTAAGCAGTGAAAGCTAGTAAGAAAATGAAATGAGGGCTTGCCAGGTAAAAGATGACAAAAGTGTTTACCTTGATAGTTCTTTTATTTTAGTAATGAGGTATGAAGGCTTGTATACAGATGGGGATGAACAAAGGAAAAAAACAGGTATTTGATGTGGTACAGCATCTATGTGTCGTCGGACGTTCTGGACAACAAACCAGCCTATGGTACCGGGTCGAACAGCATCGTCTTGAGATAAATTTGCAGTGGCGTAATCAAAAGGCTTTTTTTGGAAGCGGCAGCGGGAAGGCTCCAGGTTAATCGCTTGACTCAGCTCAGAGCATCTCACACGGCTGGCCATGAGCGTCTTTCTACACACTTCTTGTCGCATCACCCTTTTCGCCTCTCCTCTCTCCTCTCGATCGCGGCGAACTTTTATACTGTCGGCCAGGCAACGACATCACTAATGACTGCGGACCTGTGACGTGAAAAGAAAAAGGAGAAAATAGCTCCGCGGCAAGTCGCCGGGAGTACAGTGCCTCTAACGGCCAAAAACAGAAACACATTATGCAAAATGTTTTGCAGCAATTAAGTGCTTGTTTGAAGCATTGATATTAGAATAGTGTTAAGTACGAACTCTAATTAAGAAAAACACAACCACATGTCATGGAACCTTTAAGGTAAGGTTTACAGTTACTTTTCCTAACAATGGCCCGCCTTCCATGACATGGCAAAAGAAACTGCTTCAAACAAGTAAAAAGAATTTCTTTCAAAAGAGTGTAAGTACTTTTCCCTCTGAAAAGAACAAAAGACACATTATTCAAATAGCGATGAACACAGATGAGAAAGCACAGAGGGTTGGTACAAAATACACATAGTTACACTATTGTTATGTCGTAGGGAATAAATAACATTTGGACTAAGTGGAAAATTAACGGGTTTTTATTGTATTTAAAAGTTCTTTTTTTTGAAAAATGAAAATAATTAAAGAAAGTTCTATTTAGGATAATTTTGCCCAGAGAAATTAAGTTTTTGGCGTATGTGAGGACATTATGGGGGGTTTTGTGTCAGTTGGATTTGTAATTTAGAGATCCATGTGCTTGTCATTAATTGCGCGCTAAATGACAGATACATATTTTTCTAAGTGAAATACCTGATATAGTTTCTTTCATAATGGGTTGCACATATGTTGAAAACTACCTTAATGATTTTGATAATGAATTTTACATTTGTATTTTTTTTTGTGTTTTTTTGGTGGCTGACATTTTTTTTTTGTGGCTGACAAAAATTTTTTTTTTTTTTTGTATAACGATCTTCTAGTTCCCTTAATTAATATATTAACATTAATAAATTTTAACAATTGTAATTTTTACTAATTTTCTTTTGATTTACAACAATCACTACTGGGTAGCCATTTTCTTTTGGAGTCAGTACGATCCCGGCAGATACATGCGTTCCTGCGTCTTTGACGTTGCCAGATTCAAGGAACAAGAATTTGTACGGCCGTTCACGATGTGTTTTACATCTTGCAAATAATTAATAAGGAGTTATTAAATTCAAGTGGAAGTGCAAAGAATATTCGTTTACTAAAATATACACATCGTTATTTACAAAGTAATTTTTCGAGGCCGTAATTACGAAGTCAATAAAGAGTGCTGACTTAAACATCAACTCCATGGCCAACATTTCGCTGCAGCAATCGAAGTCTGAGTACGAGAGTATGATGATGGATATAAATATCTGCACGAGAAGCGGCGTCTCTCTCTCTCCTGTTCCTACTGTGGTCTAGACTACCCCTGCTGCAGCCTTTTCCCTGATAGACGACTGGGGCGATGGCACCAATGGACGGTGTCTTTGGAAGGATTTTGGACAATGAGACTTGAGTGAAAAAAATTCCTAGGAGGGCCCTCCCATCATTAACCCATGGATAAGTTTTTTTTTTTATGCATGCTTCCTTTTACTAATATATTTTTTGGTCAGCCACTTTAAATTTTTTTTGGTGACATGTGGGGTTAAGCTGGAAACGTAAGCTAATTTTTAAAGGCTAATAAGAGGCATTAATATGTGATATTTTCTGGTAATATTGTTTAATTTGATTAACATGGGGTTTATTAAGATCAATTAAAATAAATTTTTGTAGTCTTTGGATTAAATGAAGTAGATGTTTAAAGATTAGGTTCTAGAGTGCCTCATGTGAATTGTTTTGGTATGTTCAGCAATAAGTTTTATGTTGTAAGATAATTGTAATTTGGTAAAATTTGTCAAGCTAAATGTTATGTTAGTGCATTATAATCTAGAAATTATCAAAATATGTGAAAAAGTTGGGCAGATTTAAGATTATAGTTCCTTAAGATCGCTTGTAAATACATTGTTAAGAGATAGCTGGTGCTTCAGGTGTTTAAATCTATTATAGTTGTTTAATGTTAGTGTTAATAAATGAACTGTTCAACATATCTAGAGTTTATCTCTTTTGTTTGTGTGCATTTTCTTTTTCACTCGAACTTCATAGGGTTTTTGCAGAAATTTAGATATAACATCAACGGTTTTGTACAGATTTTTAAATCTATACGATCACTAAGCCATATTAAGTTTATTTTGTTGCTTTATTGAGTCTATTTGTATTTTGGGAATTTAATGAAATGGTTTATTTTACGGCACCTCTTTTTGAAACGGTCAAAGAATTTTAAAAGTTAATTTACTTAAAATGAAGTCAAATATTTGAGACATTAAAATAAGTCAACAACACAAGTATATTTTTTAATCCCAACAATGGTGCCGTGACCAGGATTCGTACGACAACTATAAAGTACGACTGGCCAGTCAAAAACAAAACGTTAGTAAAAAAAACACTTCTCAAAAGATTCACATAATGCAATTAAACACATTTGCATTCACTTTAGAAGGAAAAACAACAAGCTTGTATTTTTTTTCTTTAGGGGTGAGGTGCACCTCAAAAAAAAAAAAAAAAAAAAAAACTCTTAAGAAGAGAGATAAAAATAGAAAAGCTTGTTTGAGTCATTTACATTCACAGAGCAAGGTGGGCATATAGGAGCTTCCATTCAACATACTGGGACTCACAAAATTAAAAGATAACATCTCCTGTGACGAAAATATACCGTCTAAGAACAATCCACCTTCTCCACCACATTCTCTGGCAAATTACAATGTCACCTCACGAGACGTAACTGAGGCTGCTCGAATGGGCGAAAAAGGGTCCTGACCCCCAGAACAGTATACTCCGTGGGGAACTTTACTCCTTACATCTGAAAAAGTAAAGAAACAAACAATGAAAAAAAAGGATGGTGACGAGTCACCGTTAAAGGAACAAATCCTCTTAACCAAGGCTTTTTTTTTCTTCTTTTCAGAAAGATCAAGAAAATTTTTCCTTTCCCCCCTTTATTTCATAGAGAGTCTTCGACTTGACAAAAAGAAAAAGTTATGTTCAAAAGGAGAAAGTCGAAAGCGACTTTTCAGAAATTTTGCCTAGGTTCCCTTTAGTGGGAGTAGGGCTTTGATACTGAACAAAAAAGTCTTTCGTTGAATGTTGTAAGTCCAGTCTTTGGAAGAGATTTTGTGAAAATATCTGCTGGGTTATTCTTTGTATTTATATATTTTAAGGTAAATAATTTATCTATAACTAGGCTTCTTAAAAAGTGATACTTTACATGTATGTGCTTCTTCCGGCTGTTCTCAATGGGTGAGTTGCTGAAATCTATGGCGGCAGTATTGTCGCAAAAAAGTGTAACTTTATCCAGGTCTTTGGGAAGTAGTTTTAAATTTATTAGCTCATTATAAATTCTTTGTATCCACAGCAATTCTTTAGAGGCTTCTGTCAAGGCGATAAATTCCGACTCCATCGAAGATAGGGCGACACACTTCTGTTTAGACGTATGCCATGATATGGGGGTTTGATCCAGCATTAAAATATATCCTCCCATTGACACTCGGTCATCTCTGTTTGAAGCAAAATCAGCATCTGAGTAGCAATTTATGGAAATTTGATTTATATTAGATAATTTTAATTTGAGGTGTGAAGTAGATTTAACGTAGCCAAGTAATTTTATCAATTGATTGAAATGATTATATCCGGGATTAGATTGAAATTGTGATAAAACATTTACTGCGTATGAAATATCTGGACGGGTTCTGCTTGCAAGGAACAACAAACATCCTAAGATGTTGCGATAGGGAAATTTTTCCATTTCTTTAACTTCTGCAGCGTTAGTTGGACAGTCCATTTTTGACATTACGATACCCGGAGCGATTGGAAGGGATGAAATGAGTATATTAAAACTTTTAAAGCGGTTGTAAATCTTGTTTATGTATTCCTCTTGATGTATAAATAAGCCATTTTCATTTTCTTCAAACTGAACGCCTAATAGTTTTCTTGTTTTCCCCAACTTCTTAAGATTGATTTTTCCTTCTAATTAATCGAATACATGGTTTATTTCCTTTTCTGTTTTAGCTAGGAGTACAATGTCGTCTACGTATAGAAGTAACACTACTAGATTGTTGTAAACATAAACGCAGTTAGTCCACTCAAGCTTGAAAAAATGTAATTCAGTTAAAATTCGGTGAAACTCATTAAACCATTCTCTGCCACTCTGCTTCAAACCATATAAGGCTTTATTTAGTTTACATAGAAAATCTTTCTTACCTTCTTCCTTGAAACCTTGAGGTTGGAACATATAAATTTCTTCTTCAATCGGAGCGTACAGGTACGCGGAGGTTACGTCAGCTTGAGAGTGGTTCCATTTATAGTGACCTACTAGTAATGAGAAAAAGAAACGAATTACAGTAAAATTAACAACAGGATTAAAGACTTGATCGTAAGTTTCCCCTCTTCTTTGCCCAAAACCCTGGGCGACGAGTCTTGATTTAAACCGTACGATTTTTTCACTAGCGTCTCTTTTTACTGTATACACCCATCGGTTTCTGATGATTTTCGCATTTTCAGGTTTCGGAACTAAGTCCCATACTTTTCTTTCATTCATTATATCTAGCTCGTCATTCATAGCTTGCATCCACTTCTCGGCCTCGGGAGATTTGATTGCCTGGAAAAAATTATTTGGTATTTGAATTTCGTCTAGTCAGGAATCTGAAATATTAGCTTCATCTTGTACAATGCCCGAGTATGACTTTTTACCTTTAAAACAAAACATTTCTGGATCATATTTAATCCCGTGTTTGTTGCAGTAGCTTTTTACATCATTATGAGATCTTAACCTGACATTACTGCCCTCAATTCCGTAATAGATATCGGTTCGGGACTTGTCTTTTCTTGGAACTGCTCTTCTAACCCAGTTTACTGTTTTAAGCTGCGTTTTTACGTTTCTATAGGATTCCCTCTCCCCTTCGGATTCGTCACTTTCCCCTTCCTCAGATGTACTCGGCTTATCGAAACACATTTCTTCCTTTTTGTCAAAAAAAAAAATCCTTTTCCTGTGTTTCGTGTTCACATTCACCATCTCCCGAATCCTCGTTGGGTGAACTTACAGGGTCCAGTACGACTCCATTGCTTTCATGTTTTTGTATTTCCTCTTCAAATCTAACGTTAGAAGTCTCGAGATCCAAATCCTATATCCACGACTTTGCATTGCGTAACCCACCATAGTGCCCTGTTTTGCCCTCATGTCAAGTTTATTTCTTAATTGACGAGGTACTCCCACGTAAACTTTCGAAACAAAAATTCTTAAGTGTTTAATGGAAGGTTTACGGCCAGTAAAAAGTTCAAAAGGCGTTCTTACTTGATTAGCGTGGCAAGTTCGGTTCCAAACGTAGGTAAAACAAAGTAGTGCTTCTGACCAAAAGCTGTTACTTAATCCGCTTGAGCTTAGCATAGCTTTTACAGCATCTAGTGCAGTGTAGTTGTATCTCTCGCTGACTCCGTTCTGCTCGAGTATAGTCATTTGTTCTTTCAGCGTGAATCCCTTCTTCATCTAAAAACTTTTTTAATTCGTTATGACAAAATTCCATCACATTATCGGTTCTGATGTTAATAATTTTAGTGTTTAAAAATCTTTCTGCCCTTCTTTGAAATTTCTTAAAACACTCAAATACCTCGGTTTTCTTTCTCATAGGATATACGGTAGTCTTCCTGGAGTAGTCGTCTGTTATTGTTAAAAAGAAACGATGACCAACTATTGATTGGTTGGGGAGTGGACCAGACATCCATATGTAAAAGTTGTAGGGGTTTAGTTGAGCGGATTAAAGGGATGCTTTTAAAACTTTTACGTCTCGTTTTAGCTATTTTACAATTATGGCATGAAATTTCGGGGTTTGCTTTTAAAGTAGGAAGGCCAAAGACACAGTTTGATTTACTGGTTTCAATTACGGACTTGTAATTAATATGACAGAACCTTTGGTGCCAGAGTTCTAAATCTTCCGATTTAGGGGGAGAGGAGACATTTGCTTCTGGTTTCTTCTCGTGAGTATTTTTAAAATTTCGCTTCAATTTATCATACTTGGGATACAAAAAATACAGTCCTTGCTTCTTATAGGCGGTGAATAATTTTTGATTATTTTTCAGAAATCCTCTAAAGGTAAGACCTTCTGAATCGAGGATAGAACCGGAGAGTAAATTGCGTCTTAGTTCAGGGGAGTATAAAACATTTCTCAGAACACGTTTCATCTTTCCATTCTGGAAGCTCAGAACTACGGTTCCCTTCCCCTCGACAGGACATTCAATACCATTTATGGCGACAGACATTGACTTACACTTAGTGGGTGTAAAATATTTAAATAAATCTTTTTCATTGCAAAAGTGATTACTTGCGGCAGTGTCAAAAACCCACGAACGATCATTTTCAATTACTTGGTTAGAATAAGCTTCAATAATAAAATTTTTAGGGCGATAAGATCCTTTTTGCTTTTGGGGAGGAGGGTGTCTGCAGTTGATTTTTAAATGTCCGGTTTTCCCGCATCCATAGCAGCGCCTCGTCTCACGTTTAAAGTTTCCTTTACGAGGGGTACATTTTTCATGCTTGGCTTGACTGGACATAGCAATAGCGGCACGGTCGCCTAAGCTTTGTTTCAACCTGGCTTCCTCAGCTAATAATTCAGCTAGAACTTTATCGAACTTAAATTCATCGTCATCCCATCTGTAGATGGCTTGCACAATCCCTGCATACTCAGGAGGTTAATACTAGAGATGAGACGGGCTCAGCCCGAGCCCGAGCCCGGGCCCGACTCGGGCTCTGTAATTCACGATTGCGTTCGGGCTCGGGCTCGTGAAAAATTTCTCCTTTGTTGAACGTACTCCTTGAAACGAATTTTAAAAAGTGATTTATGGGATAAATAGACGTACTTATTTCAAAAAATAGCGGCACGGGGGACTAGAAGGCGTGTGAAGCTCCAAAATTTATTGTATCCTATTAATGAAGTAGTTCATTTTATTTGTCTTTAGCTGACATTTCGGGCTTGGGCTCCAACTTTAATAATATTGCTCGGGCTCGGATTAAAAGTCTTCGGGCTCGGGCTTCAAAAAATGAGCCCGAACTCATCTCTAGTTAATACCTAATTAAATGAAAGGATTGGTACCAATCCGCTAATGATGTACTGGCTTCACGCAACTGCGTTGCAATCGATTTTAAACGAGCACCAAATAATCCTACTTTCTCATTGTCGTTAATTCTGCATGAAAAGAACTCATTGGTCAAAACGATAGAACGAGCTCTTGATTCGGCCTTAAAGTGTTTCTTCAGCTTTTCCCAAACTTCCTTGGGATCATATGTTCCGGCAAGGAGGGGCTTATATTCACTGAATATATTTAAATATATGGTACTATACGCTTTACCGTATCTAATTTTATAGTCCCTCAACTCTTTAACTTCCGTTTCTTTTGGTCTAATTTCTTCGCCGGTTACAATATCCCAGCAATTTCTATCTATTAACAAGACTTTTATATCTTCTTTCCATGTCTCATAGTTATCAGAGCCCAATTTATCAACTTACATCGATATAGTTTCCATTTTTTTTTTTTGTTTTCAGACAGATTTATATAATTAAAAGCTTTTAATCAGGGCTCGCCCTCTTAATGCTCGTTAAAATCTTTTTGTAAATAGTTAAAATCAAGGGATACATGCACATACTCAATAACATAATCTTCACATAATTTTAAATGGCAGTGGCCCATAACCTAAATGTCTGTGTTTAGCAGAGTTTTTATACTTCAAAATTTTAAGCAGTGAAAGCTAGTAAGAAAATGAATTGAGGGCTTGCCAGGTAAAAGATGACAAAAGCGTTTACCTTGATAGTTCTTTTATTTTAGTAATGAGGTATGAAGGCTTGTATACAGATGGGGATGAACAAAGGAAAAAAGAAAACAGGTATTTGATGTGGTACAGCATCTATGTGTCGTCGGACGTTCTGGACAACAAACCAGCTTATGGTACCGGGTCGAACAGCATCATCTTGGGATAAACTTGCAGTGGCATAATCAAAAGGCTTTTTTTGGAAGCGGCGGCGGGAAGGCTCCAGGTTAATTGCTTGACTCAGCTCAGAGCATCTCACACGGCTGGCCACGAGCGTCCTTCTACACACTTCTTGTCGCATCACCCTTTTCGCCTCTCCTCTCTCCTCTCGATCTTGGCGAACGGCGAACTTTTATACTGTCGGCCAGGCAACGATGTCACTAATGACTGCGGACCTGTGACGTGAAAAGAAAAAGGAGAAAATAGCTCCGCGGCAAGTCGCCGGGAGTACAGCGCCTCTAGCGGCCAAAAACAGAAACACATTATGCAAAACATTTTGCAGCAATTAGGTGCTTGTTTGAAGCGTTGATATTAGAATAGTGTTAAGTACGAACTCTAATTAAGAAAAATAAGAGCTATTTGTGCCTTTAGATTTTAAAGCAAATAATTAAAGTTAAGTTATACAGCATTCAGTTATAATAAAGAAAAACACAACCACATGTCATGTAACCTTTAAGGTAAGGTTTACAGTTACTTTTCCTAAAAATAACGACAGATGGCACTATAAATGATGTGACGCATGCGCAGATAGATCCTGGATGGAATGCTATACTGAGGAAGAGAGCGAGGCATTTTGAGACCAGAGCTGAGGAAGGTGGTGGCTGCCACCGAAAGGGCTACTGACGGCTTTTAATGTGTTTTTATCTACTTTTAAAAAAACAATTCTGAGTAGTTTTGAATTCACTCAGTACAGATAAAAATTCAAAATCTTCGAAATGACGAAAAATGGAAAGATATTTTATCAAGTATAGCTGATTTTATGAAAGTGAAGGATATTCCCGAGCCTGTTCCCAAAAGAGTAAGTAATGCTGAAGATTCCCATTTTTCCCTAGTGGCCACTGGCTCCTAAATCGATTTTGTCTAGGAGCCAGTACTTCCCGCAATCTTTAACACATTGGCTATGATAAGTACGCACATAATTGGTAGTATCTGTTTCATTTGCTTGTACTAGAGCTTTAGAGCATATATATATATATATATATATATATAGAGAGAGAGAGAGAGAGAGAGAGAGAGAGTGGTAATAATAGATAACAGAGATAATTTAAAGTAAATTTAAAGAAAATCTATTTTTAAGTGACTACTGAAAGGTGCAAGTTGATGATAATTAAGAAATAAATGGTTGGAAATTTTAAACTTATGAAATCATTTATATAGCAATAGCACATATATTTATCTCCAAACACTAAAACTGAAAACAAACAAAATATTCATAGCATTTATTAAATAAATTATATTATGTGTCCTTTTTCCATTAAATTTGGTCGTCTTGGTAGGATGACAGCATCCTACCACAATTTGATACTTTTTGCTGGTTCAAAAGTTTGTAAAGTAAGGCCTGAACACTTTATGTAAAGCCTGTTTACAATAGTTTTTTGCTTCATTGATAGGGATTTCTCTCCTAAAATATTCTTTAACGCAGAAAAGACACGTTCTACATGAGCATTTGATGGAGAAACTGTTAATAAAATGGTCACAACATCCCTAAGAACATTGAAGCAGGTTAAGTTTGGAGATAACTTAAACTTCATAAGCACTTCGGTTAAAGTTGGAGATCCTGACTGGTTCTTAAGGATGTGTTTAGCAAGTCTCCATTCCTCAAGTGCACATGCAGCATCTAATCTAAATATGTTGTTTTAAAGTATTTACTGCTATTTTACGAAGCTTACAATTTCCATTTTCAAATAATCAGTGTCCGATTTCATGTAAAGCATCAGTTTTTATATACACAAAGGCCAATTTATAGAAATAAATAAATAACTTGTAAAAAACTTCTTGCATTCGCTAAAAGTTCAGACAGTATAACACATGGCTGTTAAAACAAAACAGCCAGCTGGCTCCAGTCAAAAGTAAACAATTTTTTTTTTTCTCGTGGACGGCCAGCTGTTGATTACGTAATGAGCATGCTTCAGCAAATTGTTTGTTTTAAGCTTTGAATGTTGTGTGATAACTCTTCGTGTTTCTATTCATTATTACTTTTGATGTTGGGGTTTATTTTAAAAGCACTCAGCGTTTCCTGAGCTTGCCAATTATTCGTCTTAATAGAAAGGCTAGAAGACAATAACTTACTATAGCATGTTTAGAATGCTGTATCTAAGGGTCGTTTCACACTTGAACCAAAATCTGCCGAGTTTTTAAGGAGTTTAATCTACCATTGAACCTAGGTTTAACCTGTTCGGAGAAGCAGAACCTGTTCTAGACCGTTGGCCGTCCACATGAAAATTAAAAATTGGGTGCCTCTTTTTACAAACATTATAATTTAATTTTTCCCCCTCCGCCCTTAAACTTGACCGCCCACGTGCTGTGCACCATCATGCTCAAGCTGGAATCGGTCCTGCAGAGAAGACTCCCTTTCTATCATCGCTTTGTTTTCTACCTAAAAATAAATATCTCCCCTCTAGTGTTCGTCTATGAAGCGTCAAGAGAGAAAAGTAGACAGTTATGACTATTTTTCGGTTTATTGGCAAGTTTGAAAGCGATTTCACACATAAAAAAATACCGCAAAAACCTGATTATAGCTCCCCCCTCACTTCAACTTAAAATCGGTTATTTTGAGGGGGGGGGGAGTGTGTTATAATTGGGATTAATAAAAAATTGTTTTTCTTTTGCTATTAATGCTTCGTGTTTATGCAAATTTTTGCTTAATTTACGCTAATTCTGTTGAATCTCACGTAAAGAAATACGCACATAATAGTTTTATATATGCAAAAAAGCTGATTTTTTAAAAAATCAATGCATTTTTGCAACAGTGTAAACGGCACCGGAACAAAATAGAAGGTTCTACCATGATTCTACAAAGAATCCTCTTTTTATTTCATTCATTTGTTTTGACAGCGGCCAGCGAGGAAGTGTTGTCGCCGCATGACAGAAAGTCCGGCGTGCCGAAGGCAAAGTTCCGAATTCCTCTGTTCCTCCTGCTTCAAGACCTCAGGGTGGGGGATAGTCGCCGCGCCGCTCGGATTTGTTGGTGCTTCAGAGAACTCATTCCAGTGGCTGTCTGAGAAACACACTTTATTTGCTTCTGCGAGGAGGGGGGGAGGGGTATTTTTGACACCGAAAATCAAGATCATTCAACGTTGAGGAGGGGAGCGCGTATTTTATGGTAATAAAAAAACAGATTCTTCACGGGGCAACGGAAAATCCTGGTAAATCATTATCTATGACTTGGCACCTGGATGTGAATTAACTGGTGGCCAAACAAAATAATGTAGTCGCCAGCTGGCGACTCGCGACCGGGAATCTTCAGCTCTAAGAGTAAGGAGAAAAAAAAGATTCATGGATGAGATGGGTGTAGATGAACCCATACAGGATCTCAAGGAAAAACTTAAGGTTGAACTCTTTTTCAAGCTTCTGGATTCCATCTATAACCAGCCTGAAGACAGATTTCCTGATCATTCCTTAAATATGGTGAAACAAATGAAACTTTTTACCCACGCAGGTGTTTTACAAATCAATCTGAAGGGTTGCCGTCCGTTCAACCGAATTAAAGACAAGATTTGATAAAAACATTTACTTTATTTTTCTAAACATTTGCCTGAAAATACAACATTTCCAAATTACACTTACAGAATATGTGTTATACTTGTAACTAAATGAGCTGGATGCCAAAAGGTAGCTATCTGTCAGAAGATGAGCATAATGTTTAACTTTTGCTGCTCAATAAAGGACTTCAAAAATGCAACTAACTTTTCTTTATTAGTATAAACACATCGTCTTTATGAACAATTGGTTAAATGGATTAAAAACCAAAAAAAAAAAAATGTATAATAAAATGACTGTCTTCCATAAACCATTATTAACAATTCTGATAACAACAGCAGCAAACATCTAACAAAGAGTGGAAGACAGCCTTCCATCTATGAAGCACATATCTATATACCAGCACACTGAAACCATTCTATTATATATTAAACAGAAAAGGTTAATTTAACAGTTACTGCAAATTATGCATGCAGAGCTACTCAAAATAATTTGCATAAAGAAAACAAGGTCTGAAATTTACCTGACACTAAGAACATGAATGAAAAGCATTACCCTGAATTATAGCTTATAGTCTTAAAGCAAAATAAGGTCAGAAAATTATCTATAGGTTTGCACAATTAAAGGTCAGAAATTTACCTGTAGTTATTTAATTTTCAAGTCTAGAATCAAGGTTAGAAGTTTGCCTATAGGTTTATGCAATTTGCCTGTCAATCTCTGGTATTTATTCAGAAGCTGAACTATGAAACAACTCAACTCTACCTTATGTTTAAGAAGGAAAAATCTAGTTTAAGAGGTAGATTTAATTTATGATGTTTACACCAAAGCTAAAGGTACATTTAAATTTTAAGAAACTTTACTACTTTTAGATAGCTCTGCTTTTTTTTTTTTTTTCACTTAAATAAAATAAAACTTTGGATATTACAAAGTTTTCAAAAAAAAAAAAAAAAGTAAGCCTCAGCTGGCCTTTATTTGTTGGGTGACACAAAGCCTGGAAAAAACACTGGGCAGGCAACCATTTACTTTTTTAAAATTTATTTATGTTTTAATCTTTAGAACAATTTTATTAGAAACTGATTTTTATCACACTGACCCAACAAATGCCCCCTTTTCCCATGCTCTGTATCAGCCAAACAACCATTCGCAATAGAAAGAAAATTTTTCAAAAGATAAAGTCTTTGTGAACAGGTCGGCTACATTTTCCTTGCCCGACACATATTTTAGATCAAATTTCTCAATATTTTCTTTTACATAGTAACTTCTTGTATCTATGTATTTAGTGCGACTATTTTCAACATCATTTTTAGAGAAAAAGAGTGTGCTCTGATTGTCACAATAAACAACTGGCTTCTCTATTTTTACATTTAGTAATGTTAAATCATCAAATATTCTTAGCAACCAGCACAGTTCTTTTATTGAATCCGATAGTGCAACATACTCTGCCTCCATACTTGATAAAGCTGTACATTTTTGTTTTCTAGAACTCCAGATTACTGGTACTTCATCAAGAAATAGGACATGGCCACTAATTGATTTTCTGCTTACTAAATCTGATGCCCAACTTGCATCCGAATAAACTCTTAATTGATTATTTGAATTTCTGGATAAATTAATAGAAAAATGCTGGCTATTTATTACATACTGAAAAACTTGACACAAATACTTCCAGTGTGTCCATGAAGGTTGACTTGAAAATTGTGATAGAGCTATTACTGAATACTGAATATCTGGTCTTGTTCGGGAAGCAAGATATAAAAGGCATCCTACCAGTTCTCTGTAAGGCACATCTTTAGCCTCTTCTTCTGAATTTTGAGTTAGTGTTACACCTAAGGGCAGTGGCACTTTACATTTAACTTTAGGTATATCCTTAAATTCTTCAGCTAGTTTTAAAATATATTTATGTTGGTGCATGAACAGTTTACCATCAATTTCTGAAAACTCTACACCCCAAAAATTCTGGATTTTGCCCAAAACTTTAACTTCAAATTTGGACTTTATTAACGTTACAACTTCTTTAAGGATTATTTCATCCTCGGCAAACATAGCCAAGTCATCAACATATACTAGTAGTATTGCTTTAAGTTTATATGTATAAACACAGTTACAACTTTGAATTTTTGTAAAGCCTAATTCATTAAAAGTATTGTCCAACTCCAAGAACCATTCCCTTCCAGCTTGACGCAGCCCATATAATGCTTTGTGTAATTTCATAACATACGATTCCTTACACTTTTCATGAAAACCCTCTGGTTGTTCCAAGTATATTTTTTCATTAAGGGTCGCATACAGATATGCACTTTTAACATCCAAGTGTAAATGAACCCAATTTTTGTTTATTCCAAAGATTGTAAAAATAATTCTAACAAGGGAAAAGGAAATCACTGGTGAAAAGGTATCAAAATAGTCAATGCCCCCTATTTGTCGAAATCCTTGTGCGACAAGCCGAGCTTTAAAAATTTACTCTTTGAGGCTTTCCCTCTTTTAATGTAAATACCCATCGACTCCCCAGGACTCTTGCCTTTCCTGGTCTAGGCACTAGTTCAAATACTTTTCTCTCTCTCAGGGTTCCTAACTCTGATTCCATGGCCTTTTTCCACTAATTTTTCTGGAAAATCCTGGGATTCTTTATATGATCTGGGGATTTTTATTGCTACACAATGAGCTTCTGCATCCGAAGATTCACCCCCCTCATCATCCCCACTGGCACTGGGAGAGGTTTCAACTTTAGCCGTTGAAGTAAACTTGAACTCTGCAGGATCATAAACTATACCCTTCTGTTGGCAGTATTCTTCAACCTCTCTGTTGCTTCTTAACCGAACATTTTGTTCAGGATAATAGTAGACATCAACTCGACCTGCAGAGGCTCCTTTGTTCCGAGTTACCTCCACCCGTTTCCAGTCTGCCACAGGGGATGATGACTGAGGCGGATCAGTAACATTTTCAGAATTTGGAGGAGTGTTAAATAGATTTACATTTACGTCACGAGGTTCCCTGCTATCTACGTCAAATTTAAAACTATCTTCATTTATTTTAACATGTTTAGTTTCATTTATTAAAGTTGTACCTGGGTACCAAATCCGATATCCCTTAGTACTAGAGGCATATCCTACTAGTATGCCCTGTTTGGCTCTTTTATCAAATTTATTTTTGCGTTTATGAATGTGAACAGACGCTTTACTACCTATTACTTTTAAATAAGCAACTGAAAATTTTCTACCTATCCATAGATTTAAGGGTGTTTTGCCTTTTAACTTTTAATGAGGAAAACGATTTTTGAGATAATTTTGTGTACAGACCAATTCTGCCCAAAGCAGTTGAGGTAACTTTGTTTCAAACAGCAAAGCTCGGACACCATCCAAAAGAGTTCGATTATACCTTTCTGCAACCCCATTCATTTGGGGGGAGTATGGATTTGTATGTTCATGGATGATGCCATGTTCTTGGAGAAAGGTTTCAAATTGACGAGAACAAAATTCACCACCTTGGTCTGTCCTAATTCGTTTAATTTCCCTACCCATTTGTTTCTCAACTAATGATTTGTATAATTTAAAAAAGTGAAAGGCTTGATCTTTATGGTGCAAAATGTATATAAATGAGTAACGAGAAAAGTCGTCAACAATGGACAAAAAATACCTGGCACCCCCCAGAGAAGGGACTGGAGTTGGACCAAAAATATCTAAGTGTAAAAGCTGAAGAATATCAGTAGTTTCAATGTCATCCTTTGCAGGAAAATCTTTTCTCGTGCTTTTAGCAAAAGTACAGGACTCACATTCTTGACCATTACCATCAAGTTTATCTAAACCAGTGACATTATTAGATTTAGAAAATTGTACAAGTGTTTTTGTATTAAAGTGGCCAAATCTGGAGTGCCACTTCATGATGTTTTTATTTATGATAAAAGCCCCACCCGATTCTACATGTTGTAAGGAATTTACAGAAAAACAATAAAACCTATCTTTAAGTTGGGCACTTAATATTTCTTGATTATCTTTGTAGACTAATGCTTTGTCCCTAAGGAAACAAATTTGAAAGTTTTCTTCACATAAACACCGAACTGAGATTAAATTCCTGCACATATCAGGTGCAAAGTAAACATTTTGTAACACTAAATTTTGAAGAACAGTACCTGAATTAAGCTGCAAATGAACTTCACCGATACCTTGGATGCTAGTTGTTCCTTCAGCAATAATCGCACTGCTCTCAATGGGGCAAAAGGTCTTGAAAGCATCCCTTTGTGTGAAAAAATGATTTGTGGCTGCACTATCCAAGACGCACTCCATAATGGCACTTTGAGTAACTAAGGCTGCAAAGTGTGCTTGTTTCTCATTATCCTCTTTGTGTTTCTGCCGGTATCGAGGATTTCCTTGCATTCCAGAATTCGCTTTCTGCAGGCTTCGCTGGAGTTTAAAACAAGTCCTTTTTAAGTGTCCTAATTTGCCACAGTGGGAACATATCACCTCCTTCCGGGACCATGCATTTCGCTTCTTAACCGACACCAGAGCTTGGCGATTGGTATTGTCAGCAACTTTACACTTTTGCCGATCATATTCAGCCAGCAGTTGTCGGCAGATTTCTACAGTGGTAAATTCCGGATCTGGTAGTCTGTAAAGTTGAACCACTAGGTTTTCATACTCGGGTGGGAGGTTCTCCAGGAGTTGAAATGCCACCTCGTCGTCTGAAAGCTGTTTTCCGGCCATCTTTAAATCCTTCGCAGCATCTATAACTCGTCCGATGTATCCTTCCATTCCATCTGCACTATCATACCTGAGGCTGATAAATTTTCGTCTTAAGGCAGCGACACGAGCTCTGCTGCTTGGCTCGAAAGCATTCTTGAGTAATGTCCAAGCCTCTGCTGGTGTATGTGCTTCATATAGGAGACATTTTAGACTTTCTTCAATACTCAGACATATAATAGCTAGAGCCTTTTTTTCTTTTCGAATATCCCGCACAACCGGGCCTTTAGAATCGTCCGGTTTGTGTTCGGCAGTCTCTTGAGTGGGAATTTCACTTTGGTAATCTGAGGAAAATTCGGAGAGGTCTTGACTGGCCAGCAGCAAATTAATATTATATTTCCACTGTTTAAAGTTATCACGATTTAACTTTGGAAAGTTGAATGATGACCCTGGGTTAACGTCTCCAGAAGATGCCATGGGTCGTTACTGTCAGCATCTGCTACCATGTCAGAAGATGAGCATAATGTTTAACTTTTGCTGCTCAATAAAGGACTTCAAAAATGCAACTAACTTTTCTTTATTAGTATAAACACATCGTCTTTATGAACAATTGTTTAAATGGATTAAAAACCAAAAAAAAAATGTATAATAAAATGACTGTCTTTCATAAACCATTATTAACAATTCTGATAACAACAGCAGCAAACATCTAACAAAGAGTGGAAGACAGCCTTCCATCTATGAAGCACATATCTATATACCAGCACACTGAAACCATTCTATTATATATTAAACAGAAAAGGTTAATTTAACAGTTACTGCAAATTATGCATGCAGAGCTACTCAAAATAATAGCATAAAGAAAACAAGGTCTGAAATTTACCTGACACTAAGAACATGAATGAAAAGCATTACCCTGAATTATAGCTTATAGTCTTAAAGCAAAATAAGGTCAGAAAATTATCTATAGGTTTGCACAATTAAAGGTCAGAAATTTACCTGTAGTTATTTAATTTTCAAGTCTAGAATCAAGGTTAGAAGTTTGCCTATAGGTTTATGCAATTTGCCTGTCAATCTCTGGTATTTATTCAGAAGCTGAACTATGAAACAACTCAACTCTACCTTATGTTTAAGAAGGAAAAATCTAGTTTAAGAGGTAGATTTAATTTATGATGTTTACACCAAAGCTAAAGGTACATTTAAATTTTAAGAAACTTTACTACTTTTAGATAGCTCTGCCTTTTTTTTTTTTTTTTTTTTTTTTTTTTTTTTTTTTTCACTTAAATAAAATAAAACTTTGGATATTACAAAGTTTTCAAAAAAAAAAAAACAAAGTAAGCCTCAGCTGGCCTTTATTTGTTGGGTGACACAAAGCCTGGGAAAAACACTGGGCAGGCAACCATTTACTTTTTTAAAATTTATTTATGTTTTAATCTTTAGAACAATTTTATTAGAAACTGATTTTTATCACACTGACCCAACACTATCAAACTTTGCGATATTTAGATTTAGGGATACATGATCAAAATTTCTTTAAACTTTGAATTTAATTAATTCATTTTAATTTTTCATTCATTTTAATTTTAATTTTAATTAATTCATAATATAATTCATTTTAATTTTTAAGACCCCTTGCCTTTAGGGAAAAAATTGATACTTAACAATTGACCATGGCAACTTGCCATAACACCTACAAACCCTTGCAGGAGAGCTGCTAATCACAGACCATCCCGATCTGAATTGAAAAACAAGAAGAAGTGAGGAGATACGAAACTCCCCGAGCTTATACACTAAGCTACATACCTAGCAGCCAATCAAAACGCGACATGCAAAATGCGTCAAAAGATTTGCATACGTTGACGGACATTTAATTCTAGCTCAAGCAAAATTTGCATACGCAAAAATATCGTAATCATTCGCAGGTGCGAACGAGCAAAAAAAACTACTGAATGCCAAATTACAGGCAAACGAGGAACACCTCAACTTTGAGTTTTTCACGACACATCCAGTCATTTTGTAAACAATACCATGCAAGTACGCATTTAGGGAGAGAGGAAGAAACTGGGATGTTTCCATGTTATACAATTAAAATTAAGCTGAGTATTTTGAGTTATATTTTAAAACTAAAGCTATTATACTTAGTTTAAGTAGTTTTAGGAGAAGGGAAAAGTTTAATTTTTACAAAAACGGAACTATTTTTAAAATACTTATGAAATTTAATAATTACAATTTAATATTTAGTTTAAGCAGAGTTAAGTTTATTTTAAAAGACACATTTAAAATACATGAAACATCAACAATACATCTCAAATGAAAATGTAACAGAGCTATGTGAGTTTTACAAATGGGATGCTGATAGTGTTTGTGAAGAACTAAACATTTTTTCAGAAATTTATAAAGCCATGCACTCAAATCTATCACTTGAAGACATAATCGGAAGCAGAGTTAATGAAAGTAAGACGGAAACAGACAGCGACGATGCAGAAGAGCCTGGCAGAAGAGCCTGGTGATAGAATGGGAAAAATAAAAAAATATGTGGGTTAACAAAGGTTTTTAAAGCCCTACAGATGTTTAAACAACTTCTCAGCATTTAATGCACTTAAAGTTGTTTACACAACATTACTCCCCTTGCCAATAACAACCTGTTCAGCTGAAAGAGCCATGAGCCGCATTCGAATTGTAAAGAATAGATTGAGGTCCAATATGGGTGACACGTGGCTGACAAATCTCAGGATTTTATCCTCAGAATGTGATGTTTTGTCATCAGAGATTATAGACAACTTTTCTAGATACACATCAGCCCGAAGAAAACTTTTGTCTCTGGTTTAAAATTTATGTTTGAACTCTAAATCTTCAACTTCCAAATATTTATCTATGGAGGAACCAATGTGATTTCAATTTGTTAAACAGGAATATATCTTTAAATATTTTAAATAAAATCTATTTATAGCCTTTTAATATCTGTGGATTTTATTTTTGAATAAATTTACTTTTGTTATTTTTTTAACATATCAAATGTTTTGTTTGTTTGTTTTCTTTTTTTAAATTGCAGTTTGCTTAATTACACCCACAACATTTTGTATCCCAGCAAAAAAGGAAAACAGCAAGCTCTCTATTTTTAAATCAGGGATGCAGAAACTTATTAAAACCAAGGGCCACATAAATACACTGGGACTTATTGGAGGCAACCAAAATAAAATAATTTGAAAGTTAGCTATCGTATAATGTCTTAATATAGTATGCATACTATAGCCCGCATTCTCATATGAGGCTGCAATCTGTGCATCCTTGTTTTAAATCTTGCTAGCATTTAAAACTAAATACCAACTATTTTCCTGTACAATTATTTCTCCACAATTTTGATAGTTTGAAATTAATTTGACTAATTGAAAGTCACAATTGAATTAATTCTAATTAGTGCTTATTATCAATCAATAAGTAATTTTTAATTAGTAAATAAAGGAACTGAACAATGAAAATTACATTATAATCAATTTTGCAAAATCATTTTATGTTAAAATCAAGTTAGTTACTACTTTGAATTTAAATTCAATTACTTTAATCATTTTAATAGTAATTTAAGATTTTAAAAATGTATGTATGTATGTATTCCTTTGTAAATTAAAAAAATAAGAAGAAATGATGTTTGAGCAAAAAGATTGTGTAAGTTTTTTTTTTTAATGTGTGTATGGGGGGAGAGTATTTTTTTTAGGGGGGGGAGTCATACAGCTTGGGGGTGGGGTGGGCACCTCTGCGATAGGGGCCAAGCCACGATCAGCATTGTTGTTTACAACTCTTTATCAGCGAGGCCTCTAGAAGCCTCACTGGTAGTTATAAAGTTTCTGTGGATCAGTTTGTAGAAATTCCATGTCGATGGATAATAGGCTAAAAATATAATTGTTTTTTTCATCGCAGAACTGGAAAATGTCTTCACATGTCATCAATTCGGCAATCTCTTACTTTTGAAGTATTGTGCGATTCAATGGTTTATCTTCACCATCTCATTCGTGAAGGACTTTTACCATCTTCCACTTTTGCTCCACTGAAACATCCGAATCAGCGAAAGCTACTGCTACGTTATACTTGCTGAGATACCAAAGATGTCTTACAGTTTGTTTGGAGCCACAGCTGAAGAAGTTTTAAATCATTTCCCGGGAAATAGTGTGATAAATGAACTATGATATGAACTGAGGTATTCTTTCACAATAAAGATGCAGATGTCACGAATACCTTTGCTTTCTCATGCTGCAAGTTTGAACTTGTTACGAAACATCCACAGCATAAATCGATAAGGAATTTTTGACATCCATCTGGTATGATGGATATTCACTGGAAGAACTTTCTAAATGTCCCATGCCGGGCGAAATTGGAAAAAGCATTCTCCCCTCCCCAGCTTCTCCTTTTAGATTTCCCCAAAGAATTCTAAACCATAGAAGTGCTGACCCTAGCTGATGCTTTAGAATGCGAGAATGATTAAAAAGAAAAGAAAATCAAGTGTTGTTTTCTGCTCCCCTCCTTTTTGCGTTTCTGTTTAACTGATAACATAGTTGAATCTTTGGAATGTCAAGCGGAAAGTATGCCACAACTCATTAATTTAAATAATCTGTTATCAGCAACTCTGCTTGCATTGTTTTCCCCTTCGCGCTGCTGCTTTATACCAGCTGACCATGCTTGTTATTTTTCTCCGCATCCTCGCTTCTATAGTTGCTGCCGCAGCTGTAAACTGTTTTTTTTTTTAAGAGTATCTCATTATTTGTGAGCATAATGGATTTTTTTTTATTTTTACTTTATCCGACTGACAGACTGTTAAGTTCATTGAACGATGTCATTAACGGTGTAGTTTGAAAAGAACGTATGATTTTGGTACATAAATACAAATAAACCAACTATGTCATGCACTTCAAAATTTTTGCAATACCTCTTTCCAAGCAATACTGTATACTGTAACAAAAAATGAACTTGTATCAATAGCTAAGCTTTCAGAAAAAAATTCTTAAAAATTAAAAATAGCAGAATATGCCATTTTTGGAAAATTTTTGCCATGCAATTCCATATAGAAGAACTTTTTCCGAAGTTTTATAAAAGGCACCGTTTTTTCATTTATTACGGTAATACATAATTTTGTTTTATTTTAATAGGTGCTATTCAGATTCTGTATCCTAATGTTACGGTAGCAGCATTTTCAAAGATTGCTGGTGAGTGGCTAAGATATGCTCCTCGAAAAAAGGGAGGCAATAAAAGCTTCGAGGGTGTAAGAACCACTTTCAGGTGTGTAACTTTTCTGCCTAACATAATTTGTTAGCATTATGTTCCAAGTATATGGTCTGTTTTCATAATATAATTTTTGTATTTAGGACTGTCTACTTGCCTATCCCCCACCCCCCAAAAAAGAGAGGGGACATGTTTTATTAATAAATGATTTTTTTTTAAACTTAAATTAAGTTGGTTGCATTAAGTGGTTTTTAAACATCCATTAAAATAATAAATTTATAAAACAAGAAATGTAATTTTAGTATAATTGCAAACAGGATTTCATTTTTTTTAGATTGTTAGCACTTTATTCAAGCTTAAGTTAAATACTGTCATCTACTAGCACTTATGTAAAACATTTTTCTTATTTACAATTAGTTTCTATTGCTACATTTATGTATAAACAGACAGGACCTGACTATAACACTTTAAGTCCCAAGGCAGTTGTTAAATTTTGTGCTCCAATACACTGGGCTAACACATTTTACTTCAGGAGAAAAAAACACATTTTGAAGACCACATTCCCTTTAAATAAGGAGTCTCACTCAACACTTTTAAACTTGAAACATATTGCTTTATTTTCACACTGGAACAGTCACTAATTTCCAAAATGCAGGATTATACATTGCATTCAAAAGTAAACTTGGGGAAGCGTGTAGATAAAAACATCACGGTGTTCATACTAAAGCAGCCTGGTACCTCGGTGGGTGAACGCCTCCGTCACCATAAAGTGATCGGCGTAGATGCGAACCCGTGCAGCGCGGTATATATATCACGTGCCGGTGGGCAAAAGCCTCCTCACATGAAGTGAGTGGCTTGCCCCCTCCGAAAATTACTCTCCAACTGCTTAAGAATGACCGTTAGACTATTGCTATAGAAAAAGGGAGCTCGAACTTTCTGGAACAATTTCAGCAGGTGTTTTTCGAGCAATATGCTTCTTGTGCAGGAGAGGAAAACCGCAAACACATCTGTTTCAGCGGAGCAGAGAAACATGCGAGCGAAGAGGTGTTATGATTATTCTTTTAGTCGGCATCAACTGTTATTTTATTTCAAAGCAGCTGATAAGAGGGAAATGCTTTAGAAGTACGTTAATGCCCTGTAATTGAGAAGGCCAAGAGGAAAATTGAAAGCTTTAAAAGACAGTTATTATTAAAAACTTTTAAATTAAATTTAGAATAGATTATTAGTTTAAATTTAGACAACAACATTAATTAGGATTTGTATTAATAATTTTTCATTAAAAAATATGCACGGTGTGTCAACGTGACATATACTCCCCCAAGTTTTCAGAAAAAAAATTACATGTTCAGCATAAATATTAAAATAGTATATCAATCAAAGTCCAGTAATATTAAAAAAACTGCATAAAGTTCTTGCAGAAAACCTTAAAATTGTCCGCCTTGATTTTACATGATTCAGTCTATACTAAAAAAATCACGAAATCTAAAACTGTGCTGAGGTTCCTGCATTGCTGATATAGTTAGCTGAAAAAGATTGTCAACAGTTCTTGCATATACATATTTCAATAGTATTTGATATCAAAGTAAAGATAATATTTCACACAAAAATTCAATAAAATTTTCAATAAAAAGTAACCCGGGATTTGTTATATATAAAAGGAAAGAGCTCTGATTTTATTTTGAAGTGGTACCACTTGTAGCCATTCAAAAGGATTTCAATACAACATTGTTTTTATTCAAAATGTAAAAAAATTTGCCATCTTGAAAGAAAAAGAACATACAAAATATATACATTTACTTTATCTCATATTTCACATTTTAGAAACAACACAAACTTACTCATGTCTTTACTTTATTTTACTTATTTATTTATTTTTTTAAAATAACATTGTGAACAAAAAAAAAATTTAAAACTTCAAAAATTGAAAGGGCTTTGGTATGCATTGTACCAAATGAAAATTGCAATTGTAGCATTGCAGGGCTAAAACTTTTTGCTGAGTTAGCTTCCCAAAAAAAGGAAAGCAAAAAGGAAAACTACTAATCAGCTGAAAAGAGAAAAAGTAATTAAATTCTATCGAAAATTCCTAAAATAAGGGAAAGGATCACAGAATATAATACTTATACGAAAAGGGTGGTCAAGGAGTGGGAATCCCAGAGTCGCAGAACGACACAGTCCAGTAACAATTGAGAGAAAAAAAGAAAAAAAAATTGAGTGCAATAGTTTGATTTCACTTACATCAAACGGGATTTCTTCCAATTACTAGAGGAGAAGGGGGGACAGGACAGTAGAAGAAAAAAAAAATTGTCAATGTTTTACCACATTGGGGAATTTAAATTGTCGCACAAACATGTCACAAGAGAATTATGGTAAATATATTACAGCAGTTAAAAGAAGAAGGAACAGGTTCAATACAAACAGTTGATCAGGCTGTTCGCATTGAAAGTGGCCAGTAAAAAAAAACAAAAAAATGTTAAATTAATTTTTACGTGGCCTAAAATTATAAGAGTGCGAAGTAGGAACCTGATAGTGACTATCAATAACAGGCAAGTCATTAAGTAAAGACCTTCGAGGAGGAGCAAGTTTTAACCTATCAATATGCATTTTGCGAACTGAAGTGTCAGGATTATCTAATAATTAGGGATCGACCGATAGTATCGGCGCCGATACCTCCGATTTTTTTAGGTATCGGTATCGGTTCTTCTGATTCTAAAAGTATCGGGAATGTATCGGTTTCTGTTGCTTTCATCCATTTTCACCGATACTTCGTTTTTCAGAAAAAACAACGCAGTCGCAACACCATTCTAGAATCCTTGTTTTGGTAATGAGATGAGAGGCGTCGTTTCATTGGCACATTTGTTTGTGCGAGTGTTTTCGAACTGTGTTTTTTTTTTAAATTGTAACCATCGCTAAATGGATGTCGTATCACCAAGTGTGGTCGAAATTATGGACGAAGAATCGTTAGATGACAGTTTAACAGGACAATCGCCTATTCTTCTAAGTTATTTCGAATTCGTGCCCAACACTAAATACGCTCTCTGAAAGGATTGCAAAAAACAAATGTAGAGAGGTAGGCTATAATTTTACTTCAGTTTTATGAACGTTTATTTTCTCACTGTGTTGACTCGAAAAAGAGTTCATTCATATATATACATATATATATGACAACTAAAAAGTTTGTAATATTTGCTGAAATAACTGCAAAAATCTCTAATCTCTGTACAACAAAATTTTCTCTATAGCGAATTTTTCAACTGGAACCAAGCGAGTTCGTTATAGAGAAACTTATAGTCTCGGGCAATTACAGATTTGTGTATCATTCTGTTTTGAGAAGTGTAATAATTATCAATATCTAATAATTATTTATATAGTTAATTTAAAAAATTAAAGCTGTATTAGTATAATTAGTAATACTAATTATTATATAGTTTATTTCCAATGTCGGGGTAAGAAACATATTTCTTGTGAATAATAGTATTTGGTTTATATGTAAGGGAAACACAGGACTAATCGGTGTGTACCTGCTCTTCGTACGGAAAAGATCAAATACATGGATCCTTCCAGATTAATTGTGATTTAACCCTGTCCGGAGAACCAAAATATTTGGATTTTCAAAAAGAACTTAAAAATGATCATATGAGTTCATATTAAACAGAAATCTTGCTAAAACATTTAATAATTCACTTAGTGGTTAAATAATTGGCACAGATAAATAAAACCATTAATTAATGTGAACTTATTATGCATTTTAAGGGAAGAATTTATATACGTATTTAATGAACAATATCTAAATACATATGTCAGGGGCGTAACCAGGGGGGGGATATAGTGATGAAATTCCATCTATTTATACACATATAAGTTCATATCCCCCCCACTGTACAGTTTATACATTATCACAATTTAATGCAGTTTAAGTAATTTAAAAAATATTTTCATATGTGAAAGAATTAATTAAAGAAAATCTAAATAAAAATTGCAAGAAAGACACATATAGTAAGAGCAAGCAGGAAGCTGTTTTTGGTCTAATGTGGAAACCTTTTATCTGGCTCATAGCAACAATTAGGCGACTAAATAGAGGTTGAGAAAAATTGATTTAAATATTTGTACTAGTCGGCACTGGAAATGAAATGGATTATCTTATATCCCTTTAACTCCCACCCCCCGTGTTTGTGTTCTGTCAAGCCTAAATGAGGGGCATCTACCTATAGGGTGGGGGCTTGGGCGGAGGACATTTTAAGGGAGTCTAACGCATATTCACGTAACATCTGGAGAAAATCGCCCAAAACTCTAGACTGCTAGATCGACAGCGACCACGATCGACCACGCGAGGAGAAAGAATTCCGAACCTTCACACTAAGACGCTTCCCAGTGCTCAGCTTTTTTATAAATTCGGCCATTCGTTGGCATAATTTGAATAGAAAAGAAAGACTAGAACTACTATAAATTCACATTTCAACGTATCCACTGCTTTTTCTTTTTAATGCTTTCTACTGGGATCAAATTTCATCATTCTGTTATTCATTTTAACGAGAACTACACTCTCGTTACAAAAACTGCCCAATAGAGGCAGGTTTAAATGACATTAAATTATGTAAAGTATCGGTATCGGTTAAGTATCGGTATCGGCCGATACCATAACTTAAAAGTATCGGTATCGGCTATTTCTGAAAATGAATTTATAGGTAAAGTATCGGTATCGGTCATCGGCTAAAATGTGGTATCGGTCGATCCCTACTAATAATTGAATTGAATAAATAACAGGAGAATATTTTTGTATAACCTTATAAGGTCCAGTAAGGTGTTTATTATATTTATCTTTAGACTTTAAGTAAACAATATCACCAGGGAAAAGAAATCTGAACTTAGCATTTTCATTTTTCTTTAAATTTTGTTCATATTGTGCAGACTTTAGATTAGAATATGTGTCAGCATAAATTCGCTTCAGGGTGGACATTACTTGAGACAGATAATGAGCTTTATCTAAATGATGAAACTGTATCTGTGGGTGATACGTGTCAAAGATCATAGGTAACTCTCTTCCAAATTGTATTACGTTAGGAGAAAATTGAGTAGAAGAATGTGTAGAAGCATTATACATATTTACATGAATGTTTATAGCATGAGCAAAGTTATAACCATCTTGAATTAGAGCATTTACAGTTGATTTAATTGAGGTATTGATTCTCTCACTAATTGAATTAGCCTGTGGGTGTCCAGAAGTAGTATGTCTTAATTTAATTCCAAAAACTTTGTTAAAGGTTTCAAAAACAGCACTAGTAAATTGAGTACCTAAGTCAGTAAGTATAATGGCAGGTCTGCCAAAAGTTGAAATGTATGAAAATAAACAGTTAGCAACAGCATCAGTAGTAATAGAGTTTAAGGGATAGAGCTGTAGAAAACGAGTAAAATGATCAATTATTGTAAGAATATGTTTTCCATTATTTAGAGGTCCAAGAATGTCCATGGAAATTACTTCATTAGGTTTTTCAGGTATGTGATTATTTTGCAAAGGAATAGGTGGAGTAGCATGAGATTTTAAAGTTATGCATTTAGTACATGCATTAATAAAGTTAACTGTATCAGCATACATACCAAACCAAAAATAACGCTGTCGAAGAAATTCATATGTTTTTGCAATACCAAAATGTGGTAAATGGGCAATAGCCAAAACTTTTTTCTTTAGAGAGTTAGGAACAACAATAGTAGGATGAATTTCCAAAGATGAACTTTCTTTAGCATAGTACAATAATTTATTATGAGGATGTAGAAAATAACATTTATTGTTGTTGCTGTTGTTATTGCATTCCAAATCATTTATAATTTTCGAAATAGTTTTGTCTTTTTGTTGTTCATCAAGAAATGTTTTACAAGAAATTTCTAAAAGTGGGTCTTGTGGCGAACACTGTGAAACATTTAAATAATTAATATGTTCAAAATTATTAGGTGTTTCAGGAATTGCATCATCAATGACAGGAAGTACATCATTATTTAAATTTAGAGTACTTAGTTGAGAATTTATTTTATGGTGTGGTGGTGTTTCTTCAAGTCGTGATAAGTAATCAGCCAAAAGATTTTATTTACCAGGAATGTGTTTGAATTTAAATGTGTATTCACTTAATTCGCATAGCCATTTAGTTGTAAGATCAGCAGGAGAAGTAGTTTTTCTATAGTGCTTTAATGGCTTACTGTCTGACATAACAATAAATTCTCGATTGTACAGAAAATGTTTAAATGCTAAAACAGAGTCATGTAGAGCCTTTAATTCAATTTTTATGGCTGGATAATTTCTTTCAGATTTACATAAAGATTTGCTAAAGTAAGAAATGGGATGCAATTCACCATTAAATTCTTGTAAAATGACACCAGAAATTGCTTGATGACTACCATCAGTATTCAAAATGAAAGGTTTAGACCAGTTAGGTAAACAAACAAAAGGTTTAGTGAAGAAAATTTTCTGTAGTTTATTGAATGCTTCAGTGTGAATGTCAAGCCATTGAAAACTTTGTTTAGGACAAGTTATCTGGACAAGAGGATATGTTAGTTCAGCATATAAAGGTATTATATTTCGATAAAATCCACAAACTCCTAGAAAGCGTTTAAGTTGTCTATTTGTTTTAGGAATTGAAAAACCAGTAATTTTGATAATATTGGAGGAAATTGGTGAAATTTTATGATTTGATAGATGAAAGCCCAAATAATCTATTTCGGTAAGATGGAATTGACATTTATTTGGGGATAAAGTGATGTTATTTTTGATTAGAGTATTAAGTAAGGCGTCAAGTTTTTGAAGTGTTTCCTCGAAAGAATTTGAACCAATAACAATATCATCTTGATATGCCATAACTCCATAAACCCCAGACTCTTGTAAGATATTGTCTATTAAAGCTTGAAATGTGCTGGCAGCAGTTTTTAAACCGAAAACAAGGCGGTTGCTGCAAAAAGTACCCCAAGGTGTAGTAAAAGCAATAATATCTCTGTATTCATGAGGTAAGTCAATTTGCCAATATGCACTACATAAATCCAGAACAGTAAAATATTTATAGTTTGATAAATTAGAAATAATTGTAGAAATTTTTGGTAGTGGGTAAGCCGATGGTTTTAAGATAGCATTTAAAAGTCTTAAGTTGAGTGCCAGTCTGAATTTCGGTTTAGAATTAGGATCTAGAGCTTCCTTTTTTACTAAAAGCGTAGGAGATGCCCTTTCGGTGGGAGTTCTTTCAATGATACTGGCTTCCTGCAGTTCATTTAGTTGTCTCAGAGCCTCATCTTGTAAGGATTGAGGGATGGGAAATGGTAAAGTCCTAATTGGGAATTTATTTATAAATGATAACTGTGGTTTAATTTTATCTGTGTGTCCCAAGGTTTTCAAAGATTTTGAAAAATCAGAAAAATGGTTCATTAATATTTCTTTTATTTGGTTTTGTTCATTGTGAGTTAAATGTTTCAACTCAAAATCATTTTCTGTAAGCTCATTCTTTCTTTGTTGAATTATTTCATCAGAGGCAGTAATAAGATTAACATGGTCATCAGGCATATTTGTGTGAATATTTAATTGAGCTTCCTCAATAGGACTTATAGTTCCAATACTCATTGTTTTGTTTAAGTGTATGGTTTCATTAGAATTATTTTTTACATGGATATAAAAATGGGGATTATTAATATCAGAATTAGTAATGGAATGTATTGAATCATAAATTTCTAGTTTTAATGATTGTATATTAGGTTCAAACAAAAATTCTCTATACGGACAGTTATGCAGATTAAGTTTTACATATTGAAAGTCATCGGGGTGTAAAATGATTTTTTTATCAAGTTTAATTGTAATAGGCATGTCATTACTTAACTCTTGTGTAATAGTAGGCGATTCAGAATTAGTCATGTTATTTTCAGTGGTTGTATGAATTTCCCTGTTCAGATTCTGATTTTTCATCAAGGGAACAAGCACGTCACCAATCGAAACAGTTCCAGAATGTGGATTTAATTGTAAATTAAATTTTCGAATAAAATCAAATCCAAGAATACCCTGAAATTGAGATGAAATGGTCACATTGGTGATGAAAAAGTGATGTCTAAAATGTTTATTATTTATTTTAAATGAAATTTCAACACAACTAGAAAAGGCAACCTCAGAGTTAATTGTACTAATTTTAACAGAACGTGAAAGAAATTTATAATTAATTGCATGTTTTAAATCATTAAAAGCATTCTGTGATAAAATACATAAGGTTGAGCCACTATCTATGAGCATAGGAATATTACTATTATGTAGTTGAATTGGAATAATTGGAAGTTTAAATGAATTATCAGAAACACTAGCAATCATTTGGCATTCATCCATCACAAAATTATCAGTTTGAGATTCAGAATTCTTACAAATTTTTATAGGTTGCAAGGTTTGAGTATGTGTTGATCTTTGTGAAGAAAAAATCTCTGGATGAGGAAAAGTCATAGGAGGAACTCGAGCATCGGGGGCTAGGGTTCTCATAGGTGGAAGTTTTGACGTAGCTGGTTGGGGTAAAGTCACTTGAGAATCTCGAGTACCAGCACCAGGAGTTCTCATTAGCAGTTTAAATGATCATTACTGGGTAAAAAGGAAGTTGCATTCGTAGTAGAAAATTGTGATACCACATTTTGTTGATAGGCATTACGAGTAGGCAAATTTTTGAACATAGGATTAGGCTGAGTTATGGGCTGAATTGGAATAAAAGAGTTTTTCACTTTGAAACATTGGTTGACATTATGCCCTTTTTTGTAGCAGAACTGACAAGTTACAGAATATTTCTAAAAATTATTTGCCAGTCGAAGAGAATAGTTGTTGGAATTTTTGAAAGTTCTATTATTATGCCTAGATTTATACTGAATGTTTCTATAGTTGTTATGAATTCGTCTGTTATAAGGATGACTGCATTGAAATTTAGAGTAATTGTGTTTATCAGAAACATTATCCTTATTATCATCTTCGAGTTTATTGATTTGCTCTTTTAGTGAGTTTATTTCTTCTGTTAATGATCTTATTTGGGAGGACTGAGCTCGAGGTGGAGAATTAGCAGAATTAATTTGCTGCAATTCATGAGCTCGGGAAACAGCCTTATCATACTTATTTACTTTTTCAATTTGTAATATTTTTCTGATATCACGAGGAATTGCATTAAGAAAATGATTCAATTTTATCGCATCTAACGCTTCTTTATCAGATATGTTGCTGTAAACCTTCTTAGTAATTAGGTCTAAGCGATGGGATAGGTTCAGCATGGATTCATTAGGAAGTAAATTTAGACTATGTAACTGGCTTATGTTAGCTTGAGTATTATTAGTTCCAAAGAAATTTTGAAATTGTACATGAATTTCATTAATAGTTTTTGCCTCAGCAAAAAAAGGAGATTCTGCATAATATTGCAGAGCAGCACCTGAAAGCTTAGTACTTAGGAATAATTTTGTTTGTGCATCATCCCAATTATTTAAATTCTGTATGTCCTTTACTTGATTAAAGAAAAACTCCAATAAATGAGGTTCTCCCTGAAAAGGCAGAATATTAAGAATGGCTGTATTAGACATATTTGTCGGTTTGGCTATTTTATTTTTACCTTTAGTACTCAAATTTAATGTTATGCACAGATACAAATATGATAAAAATATAAAATTGCTACTTATCAATTCTAAGTGCACAAATAAACATTTCTAAATCTGCTTAATTTATTTAACTGGTTCAGCAGTATACTCAGAAATAATAAACTATCTAGATATATGCAGAAAAATATAAGATAAATATATGCAAAAAATGTAAATAATGTTCATTATTCTGAAGAAAATTACTTTTTATGAAATGTATATACGCATATATTTATAGCAAAAAAATCAATCAATCATATCAATCACTTTAATCAAAATTCAAATAATGCATAAAACTATAATACTAGATATATTTATATGAACACTCACTCGTAAAAGAAAAAAAAAAAAGGTGTTAACACATAATATAATAAAAATTTAAAAAAGGTTGGGATCCCCCAAAAAATAAAAATAAAAAAAGCATGAAGTGAAAGGACAGCACTTAAACGCAATATTTTTTCTTTTGCTTTCTCACCACTCCGCAACACACACACAAAAAAAAAAAAAAAAAAAAAACCACTGTAGCACGAAAATCATGACGATTTTAGCACTTTTTTTTTTTTTTTTTTTTTTTTTTTTTTTTTGTAGGAACGTACTTGGTACACCGGCACCAATTATAATATTAATTTTAGGTGGTGATCGTAAAAAGACTATGAATTATTTTGTAAAGATTATAACTGGTACGATTTTGTAGTGAGAGCGACATAGTTTTAAGAAGACGATCGTATAGTGGGCCACATTTTAAATTCACACTCGCAATGATGTCAAAAGAAGAATTATTCCCCTTAGGTAGGACGTGCTTTCTTTCACACGGAACACGATGGCATACACAATGTCGTAGGGGTGAACATGCTTTTCTTCCCCACTGAAAGAAATCACCCATGCACCAAAAATCCCACATCAGAGCGACGAGGAAGGACAGACTCCAAGACCAAGAATGAAATTCGCTTTTGATGGCGCATGTCATTTTTCTTCTGAAACATGATCACACAAACACTTTGAACACTGGGCTAACACATTTTACTTCAGGAGAAAAAACACATTTTGAAGACCACATTCCCTTTAAATAAGGAGTCTCACTCAACACTTTTAAACTTGAAACATATTGCTTTATTTTCACACTGGTACAGTCACTAATTTCCAAAACGCAGGATTATACATTTAAAACTCTACAATTCATTGCATTCAAAAGTAAACTTGGGGAAGCGTGTAGATAAAAACATCACGGTGTTCATACTAAAGCGGCCTGGTACCTCGGTGGGTGAATGCCTCCGTCACCATAAAGTGATCGGCGTAGATGCGAACCCGTGCAGCGCGGTATATATTACGTGTCGGTGGGCAAAAGCCTCCTCACATGAAGTGAGTGGCTTGCCCCCTCTGAAAATTACTCTCCAACTGCTTAAGAATGACCGTTAGACTATTGCTATAGAAAAAGGGAGCTCGAACTTTCTGGAACAATTTCAGCAGGTGTTTTTTGAGCAATATGCTTCTTGTGCAGGAGAGGAAAACCGCAAACACATCTGCATACCTGCCAACATTCCATTTTTAAAAATCTTACAATCTCACGGTTTCACGCAGTCACACAATAAATTAACCTACTAAAGCTAAAATGTAACCAAACAGACTTGTGTATATATATAATTATTTATTCCTATTACACATATACCAATTTTATGAATTACAAATTTAAAAAAAAATTGTGAATTTTTTTTATGACATGAAAATCAATTATGATTTTAATGAGACAATTCTTAGAAATGAATGCAAATTTATATCAACATTGGTACAAGTCAAAACATAAAGAATAAGCATACCTGAATTTCTGATAAGAAAGATCATTACTTAAAAAATGAGAAGAAAATGTAAATAAAAATTATTATATGCAATTTAGAGGTGTCCTTGTTGCACAGAAAAAATATTATGCTCTTATTGAATCAATAAATAAGTTTACATTTTACGTTACACATATCACATTTTATATATGTAACATTTATAATTTATCGCTCTTCAAATTCTCGTAAGTAGCTGATTTGGCCTTAGCCAAGAAGTCTCTATCAAAATTTTGATCATGGCAAGGTCCTATTTGCATACTTTTTATTATTAAAATTTGTTCCAACTTTTCCTCGCTTAGAGAGCTGCGAAACTGAGTTCTTGTTTTATTCACACTGCTGAATATACGTTCACATTCAGCATTGCTGTGTGGTAGTGTTAAAATGCAAAGCATAAAATTACAAAGCCTGCAGTATTTTAAGCTGTTATCAGCAGATTTAATTTTTCCAAGGAGAACCCACTTTCTGTCTATCCTCTCCTCTTTTAAGACTTCTTCAGGAAGCTCATCAACTTGTAATGCACAGAATTCCAACTGAAGTTTATCACGAGCTTGATCTTCAGTTTCTTCTGCTTCAAAGGAAAGCATCACAGGAAATTTAGGAATGAAAGCATCACAGGAAATGAAGTAGTCAATATCTGAAAATGACTTTTCAGAAAACTTCTGAAGATCTGCAACCTCAGCATGCTTCAACAAATCGCTGTTTATTGGAAATTTATTTCTAATATAGTTGCAACAAGCAACATAGAATTGCCTAACGCTGGAAAAAAAAGTAACCTTTTCCTCCTTCTTCAAAATGCTAACAATCTTTGATGCAGCACTTCCAATAAATAAATCCTCATCAATTTTTTGATTGTTTGTGTCAGCATATTTGATGTCCATCAGGAAACAGTTTTTGATACAACTTGGCCGTACAAATTTCATGAGAAGCTCCTTGTACATGTCTGAGAGCAATGAATTTAATATGTGGATTTTGGGTGCTGCAGACTGAAGAGTGGCATTTGTGGCTTCAAAGGTTGGTATTATGAAATCTAAAAACAAGCATATACCTTTATTAATGTCTGACGACAGAAACATAAAAATGCGGCCTTCTCTTGTAAGAGAAGGTGTACTGACTGGACACTCAGGCTTATTAACTGTTCTGCTCTTTACAGAACTTTCACCTTTCTTCTTCTTTGAGGCAGGCACAGTATCCATTACGGAACACCTTTTGTTGGAAGTTCCACTAACTGATGAAATATCTGTATGTGAAGTGAAGGTTTTATCTGCTGGTTTCAGTGGGATGCGGTACGTATCAAGTGAAGAGCTTTTAATAACTTGATCTGCCTGTTTCACTTGGTTTTTGAAATAATATAGAAGTGGGTCCAACTGCTCAATAAGACGTTTCAGACTTTTGCCTAATGAGAGCCACCTTTGTGCATACATGCTTTAATATTTTGTGGTCTTCAACATCTGCAAGTTCCTGTACCTCCTTAAAATCTGCCTTCCTTTTAGAGCTTTTCTGTAAGTAATAGAAAACATCAACCAAGATTTCATCAACAGCTACAGGGAGAGCATCTGCACCTTTCTCTGCAGCTAAGTGTATTAGATGACAGAGACAACCCATTACTACAATACTGCTATTTTCATTCTTTAGAAGGGCTGCAACACCATTTTTCTGCCCCACCATAACGGGTGCATTATCCGTGCTTAGAGCAATGCAGTTTTTAATGTCTATGTTTTTAGATGCTAATGTATCTATCAACAACTTACCAATATTTTGTCCTGTTCCATTTCCGGACAAAACTGGTACTGCAAGCAATGAATTTTCAATTTGACCCACCAAGGAATTATAGTACGTAACAATAACTGGATATAACTGGGAATCCGAATCGTTGCTTCCATCGATTGCAACAGAAAACACTCTTTTCTGCAACAGGTTCAACAATGATTCCTTGGCTTCAGATGCCATCTTTCCAAGTATTGCGGCAGTTTTAGTTCTACAGCAGCTGTATTTTTTCACAGTTTCACATTTCGGAAACATTTTTTTTAATAGCGGTCCTACATGGTCTGCTACCGATAATGGTAAATTGTGCTCAATAATAAACGAAGTAAACAAGCATTCAGCATTTATAACTTCATAATCATTATTAAAGGCAAAAAAAGTTCTAATTTTTGAACTGGAAGCAGCAGCCTTCATAAATTCGTCATGTTTTTTTGTCATCACGTGACTCTTTATATCACTTAATCCACCATGCGAGATTTTAATATCAGCATTGCATATAGAACAAAATGCAAAATTTTCTCGATTTTGTGATGAAAGCGAATTCTTTTGAATAAAAATCCAAAAAGACTTGATTATACTGCTTAGGCTTTGCCATAGCAAAATTTGATACAGTTGCAAAAAAAATTAGGAAAATCAACTCGGCGAGCAAGAAATGCACGTGCACAGAATGCGACGTACACACACGTGAAGACAGGCACAACACTGACACATGAGTATTTCAATGTTGCCATACATGAAAAATAAATTTCAACAAGAACTGACACAAAAGACTGGCCATTCCACAGATAGCTCTAGTCATCTATAAGCCAATCAGGTTTCAGAAACAAGTTCTCATCCCGGGGCACTGGCAGGAAATAGATGTGATGGAGAAGGTGGGGGGGAAACGTCTCACTCCGCTGCTCTGCTCACACCTGCCTCGGCCATTGCCGAGAGAGGAGGAAATTGCAAGCATAATTGTTTACTCTTCCCCCTCCCCTCCCGGAGGCTCCAATTTCGCAGAAAAGAACATCATCATTACTTTTTTTTTCTCCGTCACGTATTTTACATTGTTGGGTGGGGTTTTTTTCCACACATTTTTCCAAAAATTAAAAAATTGTACAATTTGATTGTAATAACGTACACCGTACAAAAAGTCCGAAATCCGTACATTGTACGGCTAAATCGTACAAGTTGGCAGGTATGCATCTGTTTCAGCAGAGCAGAGAAACATGCGAGCGAAGAGGTGTTATGATTATTCTTTTAGTCGGCGTCAACTGTTATTTTATTTCAAAGCAGCTGATAAGAGGGAAATGCTTTAGAAGTACGTTAATGCGCTGTAATTGAGAAGGCCAAGAGTAAAATTGAAAGCTTTAAAAGATAGTTATTATTAAAAACTTTTAAATTAAATTTAGAATAGATTATTAGTTTAAATTTAGACAACATTAATTAGGATTTGTATTAATAATTTTTCATTAAAAAATATGCACGTTGTGTCAACGTGACAAGTTCGTACAGTAAAAATTTTATTTTTTAAAGTTTCTCATCTCATTTTGAATAAACGATCTTATTTCCATGCATGAGGTAAAACTATGGCATCGTATCGTCACCTTTCATGACGAAGTACTGAATAATAATTTTTGTAATTAATTCAGGTCTCCGTATTCTTGCGCTGTTGTTTTCGTCTGCTCCTATGACACAGCTCTCTGGAATGTTGATTACTTTTCCATGTGTGCCCTACACTACGATGAACCAGCCTTTATGCACTGCGGGGGGGGGGGGGGGGGGGTTGTAAACAAGATGGCGAAGCATCTTCTTGAAGTATCTTGGGATGTTTTTGAAAAAAGGAACAATTATTTGTCTCTTAGGAGAGTGCTTACACACATTTAGTACCATAAACAGTTAATTATTTCTATTAAGGGGAGAGCATAGCATAAAATTTATCTTCTGACAAAATTAAAAATGGCTTTAAGTAATTAAAACTTATCCACAACTACTGAAAATAGCTTCATGTCCTTAGGGCTCAATAATCAACACAACTACCTTCCCCTTCGTAGAAAAAAAATTTTTTGTAAGAATTTTTTTTTTCAAGTAATACAAACATAAGATTAAACAAAATTTGCTTAGATAGCAATCATACTATCCAAAAAGAAAACATAAAGGTATTTCCTGGACCTTTACAAAATGAACATAAAAATAAAATATTTCAATATTATTACTGGAAATGTATTAAAGTGTACACACCTCACAAACATACAATTGATAATAATAAAAACAATTGATACATAAAATAGATCATGGTAAAAAAAAATATATGATACAATTCCCTCCCAAACAAGAAATTATTGCTGAAGAGACAATTCTGAGTAAGAAGTCCAGCATCTCACTCCATCCTTCTGTTCCCTTCACTATCCCTGTCTAAAAATGAAATTTGGCTGTCAGCACTTGATAAGTCATCAAAGAGCCTAGGATCCCAATCAAAAGGTGACTGTGATCTATTTTCAGTCAAAGAAGTCTCGTTTTGTGTTCTATCACCGTCTATCGCACCATCATCACTGTGAGTAGTGCCCGCCAGAGCAAAATTTGAACAGTCCACTCAGAGAAAAAAAAGAAGGAAAAATGTCCACTCAGAAGGGTTATAACAGATCACCATTTACTACATCTCATAAATTGAAGATTCCCTTAAAATTTGATTGAACAAAATAAAATCATTCTTTTAGTTTTTAATCTTACATGAATATTGAACCGAATTACTGTTATTATTTGTCGCTTAGGAGAGTGCTTACACACATTTAGTATCATAAACAGTTAATTATTTCTATTAAGGAGAGAGCTTAGCATAAAAATTATCTTCTGACAAAATTAAAAATGGCTTTAATTAATTAAAACTTATCCACAACTACTGAAAACAGCTTCATGCCCTTTGGGCTCAATAATCAACACAACAACTACCTTCCCCTTCGTAAGAAAAAAAAAAAATTGTAACAAAAAAATTTTTTTTCTTTTTTTCAAGTAATACAAACATAAGATTAAACAAAATTTGCTTAGATAGCAATCATACTATCCTAAAAGAAAAGATAAAGGTATATCCTGGTCACGGCACCATTGTTGCAACAGTGTTTGCTTATTTAAACCTGGTACATTTTTATTAATTAATTTTGAAAATCAATTAGTTTATTAAAAGGAATTACTTAACCTTTTACTAAGGCATCATGAACATAAGTGGTTAGTATTTTAGCATTGTGTGATAATTAGGTAAGTTAATCATTGTCTAGAAGAATAAAAGAAATTAAATATCGCAAACCTGTAAAAGAAAATTTTGGTATCCATCCTAAAGAGAAGGTTAAAACTCTAACGTCTTAAAATCAAACTTAATAGACAGAGAGATTGACTCCAATAACAGGGTTCCCATTAGAAAAAAAAAATGGGGGAGATTTCTCACCCATCCAAAAATTTCTAGTGAGATTTCTGAAAGTTAAGAGAGAACAAATATTGTTTAACATCATTTTATTTATTTATAGTACAATTTCAATAACACCAATTTTTCTGTTCATTAAAAAATTTTACAGCTTGATCATATGGAAAACTTTCTAAATTGATATTTCCATCAGCTATTCTAATAAGATTGCTTAAATTTGCACTTCAAAGTGCACTGAAATTTGCACTTGAATTGTTAATGGATATTCAAAGCTAATGAATATTCAAATTTATTCAAAGAATCACATCCAGTTTAACCAAGCAAAAGAATTATTAACTATATATTTTATCTAGTATAATAAAATTATATAAAATGACTTAATATTTATATAATATATTTATATAAATATTAAATTATATTATACTACAAAGTTGGTAAGATACAAATATGTGTGACAAAGTTAAAACAGATATAGTTAAGTTCAAATTCTTACTACAGTATAAGCTAGATTATCCGGCATTTAACCGGAAAATTTCAGCTTCTTTTTTTTTTTTGGGGGGGGGGTGTCTTCTTAAAAGATTGATTAACTCTTACTGTGAACGGCAACTAAACTTAGAACGGAAGGGGGAGGGGTCCAAATTTCAAACTGCCAGAGGTTATCAATAATTCCATGAATCGTGGTGGTATGTAAAAAAACAAACAGATGAAATGCTCTCAAAACGCATATACGATGGACACACATACAAAAACAAAACGTTTTACAGCTGGCAAGCAGGAGGAGAAAAATCAGCACGTCAGCTCAGCTCCGATAGCATTAATTAATATTCCCCATCTGCATTCCGATGATTTAACCGTGTTATCTCTGAACAGAAACTCAAGAGAGGAAGGGGGGGGTGCTTTATTGCGGCCGCGGCATGCTCATTATCCAACAGTAATAGAGTAAAAACAAATTTTTGTATTTGTAAACTGGCGAATTTAAACTTTCAAACAGCGTGCGAGAATCTCACGCAGGTGGCGAATATTTTACAGCGCGAGAATACCTCGTGCTGTAATATTTTTTGCGCGAGATTTAAGAAATTTATGCTTTCTTCAACCCTTTAACGTCTCACTATGGGACAATTAAATAGTACATCTTTTGCTCAAGTCTTTTTTTATTTCTCACCAGATCCGGTTATGTAAGTTTTAAATATTTATTTTATTTTATATTTTATTTTCTGTCCATTCAGAATAATTTTGTTTACAATTAACGGTGTTTCCTTTTTATTTTAAAATGAAAAGAAAAATTTTCAGCTCCCTAATATTAAGTGTTTTAAGTCTTTCACTTTAATTTAATTATATGAGCAGGGGTCTGTCCAGGTCGAAATCGGGTCCGAAAACGGACCCTTCACAAAATTCAACAAGTTAAAAACGGACCCTTCACAAAATTCAATATCAGAAAAACGGACCCTTCACAAAATTCAATATCGGAAAAACGGACCCTTCACAAAATTCAGTTTGACCAAAACGGCCCTTTCACAAAATAACTATTGCACTTTTCAATTGAGTTTAGGAATTATTATCATTTAGCGATCGCCGATCGGCACCCAATAATATCTTGGCCTAAATGTAAACAATGTTGATGAGGATGACGGGAGGTAGGTTGATTGGAGGCCCTAAGCCAGGGGGGTAAATTACACCGCCTACGATTGCAGTTTGAAGCAGACGCCTGCACTTGTCTGTTCTTCCTATTAAGTTCCCCTCACCTGCTATGTAGGAGCTCTCTTTCTGGGAATAAAAATCGGACTAGTAGCGAGCTCTCATTTATTATTTCTTTTCATGCGAGTTGTGTTTATGCCAAAAAATTAAACATCAAGACATATTCCACTATAATATTAATAAGGCTCATTGCCAGAAGAAAAGGTGATGACAGCTGTCATTCTCGGATAATTACAACGTTCTTCATGAATAAAGCCAGTGGCGTATGTAAAAAGGGCAGCCAGGTTGGGGAGGAGATTAAAAGAAAGCACTTTGTTTTCCAAACTGGCACATTTATGCACCATGTATTAAATGTTCAGAAATCGTTTGATGCAATCTCTAAATGATTAACTTAGTCCTAAATCTTATTCTAAAAGACAGACATAAATTCAGATCAATGCAATGTTTCAAAATCACGCAAGCGTTCTAACTCGCAATAATTCGTTTTGCATTTTGAAATGAATCTGTAATTCTCTAATGTTTAGTAAATATCTGTAATAACTATAAATAAGCTGAAGTAGAAAGGCCATGTAATGATTACACTAAAAGCAATCATTAAGGACAACTTGCAAGAGTGCATAACATCCAATTCAAAACAACGGGAGCTGCCGTCATTACGTGGCTAAGTCTAAGCTTATTGTTTACTAATTCACAACTGCATACTTATCAAACATAATATCCTTACGGGTGAAATCATTTTCAACTCCCTTTTTTCCCCCCAACTGAAAGCGTAATGTGCCAGATGGCCCTTTTACATTGCTGAAAAAACAAACATTCCAAGGGCATCTTTCAGATCACGCAAATAAAAGAAAACAGAAAAAATAATTATTTATAAAAGGACATTTTATCTGGTTGCATTTAAAAAAAAAAAAAAAAAAAAAAAAAAAGCTGATTGGATTTTTTTGAAAGAACAGTTATACCTCCTGTTTTGTAAAGGGTCGTTTAAACATAAATTTTGACTTCATTGTATTGTCTCCTGTATAAGAAAACTGTATGGTAAGGAAGGAGAAAAAGTTTTGGCAAATAAGAAAAGAAAAACGGACCGACATACCCAGGCATAGGGGGGAGAAAAAGGACTGCCAGACGTTAAAGGATTGCCGGGTGCCGCGCCCTGTTTAATCGGTCGAGAATCCACACTGTGGAATGTGAAATGGGATAAATATAGGTCAATCACTGCTCAAAGCTGGAAAAAAAAGAGGGGGGGTAGAAATAGTGTAATACTGCATTTTTTCATTCTTGGGAGTGAACAACAAAGCATAGGAGTGATTTTATTGGGATTTAATATCATTTTAAAGAGCGGTCATAGGGGTACACTACAGAGAAATGCTATCGGCATAGGCAGGGCCGTAGCGAGCAATTTTTTGCTAGAACCTATCATTTTTGATAGAAGACTGAAAATTTATAACTTAATTAAATTTTTTAAACTTAATTAATGCATGGGCACATCTTACAGACTGGGAATTTTCTGTTTGGAGACCATATAAAAATGTACATTTGTGTTTATTTAGATTTAATCTTCCAACATTTATTATAATCATTACTGTAAAATTCTGTGCTTTTTTTTTTTTTTTTTAAACATAAATTTGTGATTTACTGTAAAATATTTGTGAAAAATATTTAAGGAATAAAACCCCAGGTCAGTGTTTTGGGGATATTCTGTGTACACTGACAAGTAATTTTTCTTTAATGGTGCAAGTTGAAATTAATTTTTAAAATTGTTAGCTAATTTCTCCCATCTGTAATTATCTGCAACTTATTTTTGCTTTCCCTTCAATTATTGTTGAAATTTAACTAGATTAAAAATTGCACTTTTCACATCCCTAGTATTAGAGTATTTCTAGTCGAAACTGACAGACATTGTAATATTTAAAAATTATTAAAGTTTGAATTTGGGGTGTAAATAAATGTTTAGTACCTGCAATTTAAAATCAAAACTACCATGGCCTACGTTTATTATCAAATCTGTTTTTTAATCATTTAAAAGTAAAGATTTAAAGCTTTATATTTTTAATTTTAATCGAATTTTTTTTTAAATATTGTTCCAGGGTATGACTATCCCGGATGTTCGGTGAACAGGAATTATTCAGTTTTGAACTAACTATACCCAATGTTGAACTAACTATACCCATTTTGTTTTTAATTTTTTTAAAAATATTCAATTCTATTTCGTGATTGCTTTCTTGCTCAAAAATGAAAAAGAAAATTCGAAGAAGTTCACAAAATAAGAAAAGATTCACAAAAATAGAAAAAATTCACAAAATTAGGTATAAATTCACAAAATTAACTATAAATTCACAAAATTAGGTAAAATTTCACAAAAATAGGACCCTGGGAAAGAAACCTGGACTGACCCCTGATGAGATGATGTTATGTTGTGATAAGTATTTGATGGTTAAGAATATATTTTCTGTTATTGAGATTTACCTCCATTAATGTAAGATACGAGTATAGTGATAAGGAATTGTAGTATAGTGATAAAGAATAAAATCAATTGGAGCTGAATTAATCGCTTGGTTATTGGAGTCAATCTCTCTGTCTATTAAGTTTGATTTTAGGACGCTGAAGTTTTAACCTTCTCTTTAGGATGGATACCAAAATTTTCTTTTACAGGTTCACGATATTCAATATCTTTTATTCTTCTAGACAATGATTAACTTACCTAGTTATCACACATCGCTAAAATACTAACCACTTATGTTCATGACGGCCTCAGTAAAAAGTTAAGTAATTCATTTTAATAAACTAATTGATTTTCAAAATTAATTAATAAAAATATACCAGGTTTAAATAAGCAAACACCAGCTGCAACAAGTTCACATTCAAACAACATTTTGTAAATTAGCATTCCACGTTTAAACCAAATTGAAACAACATTGTTTTGTTGCTTGGGTCTTGCATGGACGCCACACACGTGAAGAGCAGATTCTGTCATAATCCTAATCATCCTCTTAACTGCTTGGGAATGGTAGGGTATTTTTATAAATTTATCGCAAGAACTTGGATGTTTATCTGACTTCAGTAATTCGTGTAACACATTATTTGTCCATTTCATTGTGATAGGAGGCTCAGTCACAACACATTCTTGCCAATGGATAAGGTCAATGTAGTCATTGCTTTTGAAATTCAACTTTGGAATCTGAAACCTTCTAATGCTCGTTGTTTGTTCTGCAGATTTTCTGGCCTTTATGATATGCTGAATGGCAAGCTGACGGACACATATTCAGTCATCGAATAACATTGCAGCGAGTAAATTTTCTGCATGAGCAAAATACCCATTGTTTTAAACAATGTTTTTTATTATACCCTTTAAATTATCTGGGAGATACTGAAATCGAGATATAAAACATTGCAAATTCTTTGGGCCATCCTGGCAGGCACTGTTACACTTGATTCTGAACCATGTCGACGCGTACACTTTCATTACAAATGTGGATAATACAATAAAGTTGTGGTGTTGGATAAGATGTTCCAACATATAAATGCAAAATGTGATTTGCGAACATTAGCCAGCGAGAATGGGAAAGTTTCCCAGGGTCTCTATTTGCTAGATCTTGTGGGCAATAACCTGAGGAAACAGCCTTACAAATTTCCCACAAATAATGTTGATCTGTGCTAAGATCTTCAAAGTCAATATCAGACTCAAACGAAAATTCAATTTTCTGGAACTTAATGATAGGAATGTTAGTGCACGTCTTCAGGGACTTACCAATCAATCCACTGAATGCACTTGGTCCTGATGTTTTCCCATCGACTGCTTCTCTAAGGTGGCGTAACCCAGACAGCACAGCAAACTTGCAGCAAGCTTGATTTATCAAGTCAATAAACTTGAATTAAGCTTGAAAATTTCAAGCGTGTAAGCTTAATGCAAGCTTGAATCAAGTGTTCTGGTTTATACTTGCCCAGCTTGCATTAAGCTTAACATAGCAATCTTGAATCATGCTTGACATAGCAAGCTTAATTTCAAGCTTAAAAAATTTTCCTTAAAAAAAATTTCCTAAATACACGGGGTGCCGGTCGGCGAATTCGCCTCACATATTTTATTTTTCCACGCATTTTCCCCTCTATGCTGAAATCTTAATCTGTTACTATAAAACGTCCGGGGCTATTATCGAACACGGTATCTTTGGGTTGGGAGGGCAGCGGCATAACCACTCGGCCAACCTGAGTTGGGCTGATATGACTAAAGTTTGAAGTGACTGTTCACGCCGTTTTCTGGCAAGATCTAGTGGCCGATATGTTGATCTGTTTCTTTTATTTTTCCATGGGATGCATCAAAATTAAAATAATGTTATGTGTGATTTAGAGACTCTACTAATAGGGAAATAAACATAATATAAACAGCAGCACACGTTTTAAAACTTACAAAGTCGCAACACTCATGTTGTGTTGAATGAGACAAATGACGACTCAAATCAAGACAAAAAATACTGGTTTTGAAATCAATTTCGTAGTATAATTGTATTTTATTTTGAAGAATTTCCATATTTGGAAATATAGAATCTTTTTTTTAATTCTATGGTCAAGTACATTTATGACTGATGATAAATTATTTTGTGGCGGCCAGAGCCTGATCATAAGTGGTCGGGGCCCTGGGGAAAGAGGTTATTTTGGGGGCCCCATACTACTATCAGAAGCATTTTAACTTATTTTTGTTTGCTGTTGCATTTTCCCGAAATAAAAATAAAACATTTTTAAAGAATACTAAAATTGAATTAAAGATTACCTATTTATTTATACTTATTTAGAACAAGACTATGTATTTAAAAGTGATTTTAATATATTTTTCAGTCCGTTTGTATTATTAGCGCATGGGTGCACAAATTCCAGGAATGGCAATTACGAGGCATGGGAGCTAAGTTTCTCACTCCAAAAAATTTTCTTGATATACCAAAAAGTACGAAATTTTCTTTACTTCATCACGAAATAAAAAATGTTAACTAATGGATATTTTGTGATAAGCATATATATATATATGGCCATACCATACGTTTTCAAAAACTCTTAACTTCTTGTTTATTGATCTATGAGTCTTAACTAACTAAATTGTGTTAATTATATTAAAATTTATTTTGGGGCTAATTAATTAGTTAATGGAATTACTAATGTTAATTAGATGTAAATAAAACTAAAACTTCCCTTGTGTTACACTTCAGAGAGGCTTATCCCATTCATTCCTTCCCCTTGCGTGTTCTAATGTCCAGGTTTTGTGCGATAATAAAATAAAACACAACTTTTACGAACTTTTCTTTATTTAATGTCCAGTGACAGATGGCACCATCACCGCAAGCTTCCTTTTCAAGCTATAATCAAATTGTATTCAAGGTTGACAGTTCAAATTGACTTCTCAAGATTGCTTCAGGCTTAAAATGAATTGAACTGTCAAGCTTGTATTAATACGTCAAATTCAAAGAAATGTCAAGCTTGATTTAAGCTTATGTGCTGTCTGGGAAAGGCAGTTTGTTAAAATGAAATTGGCATATTGTCCAATGCATGGGAGAATTGAGCTTTTCTTCAAGGCGTCTAATTACACCTGCATTTATGCTGGTATTAGTCACTTCCCCATCACTTCCAATAAAGGCTAATTCTGATAAATCAAAAGCTTTCTCATTTAATAAGCTAAAGATACCATCGGTAATGTCCTTTGAACTCTTGCTCTTCGGTGCAAAATGTCCCAAATAGATAGAACCAGGTTCTTCAACTACTGTAATATGTTCCTCCCATATCTTTCTCTTGCGCCACTTGCTGTCGTCCATTTTCGTAATTGTAAGAGTTTCATCCCTTCTTCCTTCAAAAAAGAAAGCTATAATCTTGTGACCAGACATGTTTACCTCATCTTGAATTGCTTGATGTGTCTTTATCCTTTCTCGCCGAATTTTATACTGATCAATAACAGGTGTACTGCTATCTTTTATCTGTTCTTGTATATGTTTACTTACATCATGAAGCAAGCTGATTCAAGATCAGCTGCAGCTCGATCACTGACACTTCACCTGTCACACTTTCTGGAAAACAGAGATAATTTTATTTGAGACTTAGGTTTCGAAATCAGCTGAGAGCGCTGTGGAATAAAATCAGGAACTTTCTCTGTGGTCAATAACTTGTGTAGTGACTTGGACCTGGCTCGTCTGGTTTTGCTGTAAAATTCGGATTCATTTCCTCTGCCAAAGTACTGTCATCTTCAAATTGAAGGGCTGCTTTTGAAAGACACATTTTCCATTAATTTCTTGTGGATATGCTGTTGCCTATCACTCTTTCGAGCTAATCTTTTCTTCAGTACATTGGTGGTTTTAGCATCAATTCCGCCTATTCTTATTTTTCTGTGCGTTCTTTGGTCTATTAGAAAATCTCTTTCTTAGTTATATAATTAAAAACATTAAAAGCCATTAAAATTTCCGTAAAAACTAAAAAACACACACCATTTTAGCGCTTTCGGCAGTTAATCCACTGCCTCTTCAGAACTGAGCCCGCCTGGCTCGCTCCCCGCTTCTTCATTAATTCCAGCCACGATTCCTCTATTTGTGCATGCGTCATGTCGTTGACAGCTCCCTCTTGTGTCATTATTTCCAACGCTTCCCGTTTCAAACCATAACTGTGGTTATTGTATTTAGCTATTTTCTTAACATTTATGAAATCTATATCAATATTTTCTTTTAAGGCTAGGCGGGAAAGGGCTGTACTCTGTCTATTATATTTTATATCGTTTATGTGTTCTTTAATTCTGTCTTTAATTTTTCTTTTTGTAACACCAATGTAATATCCGGGAAGGTTGGATTCTCTATAAGTAAAATTTATTTTGTAAATACCTGCAGTTTCTAGAGGGTTTACTTTGTCTTTATCTGACCGAATTCTTTTAAAGATATTGCAATTAGGTTTAATCGGGATACAGAGGTTCATTTTACGGACACGGTTGGAGATTTTTACAGCGAGACCGCAACAGTAAGGGATTGGATGAGTGAAGGTGGGTTTTTCTTTCTGTGCGTCATTGATGATGTTTAGTTTCTTTCTTCTTTTTTTGATTAGGCGGGGAATAATGTAGCTGGGATAATTGGCTTCGCGAGCAAGTTGTTGTATAAATTGTAGTTCATCTTTTAGTAGTTTCTGGTTGGAGCATATTTCTAGAGCCCTATTAATAGGGGAACGTAGGATTAAAATTTTGTAGTTATAAGTAGTTTTTGAGGAGTAGTTGACAATTTTATTGTTATTGGTGGGTTTTCGATAGACTGTAGTTTCGATGTTGTTTGGGGTGGTTCTAATTACTTTGACATCAAGGAAATTTAGGCTATTATTTTGTTCGAGTTCTATAGTAAATTGTATATTTTCATCAAGAGAGTTAATTTCGCTGAGAATATTATCAATGCTATTGTTATTTACTATTGCAAAAACATCATCAATGTAACGATACCAGTATTTGATGTGGGGGTGGAGGTTTTTACTGATTAAAGTTTCTAGGTTTCTCATTTTCCACTCTGCAATAATTCCGGAGAGGAATTATTGCAGGGGATTGAATTAATTTATTCTCATTTTCCAGAGTGGAAAATGAGAAACCTAGAAACTTTAATCAGTAAAAACCTCCACCCCCACATCAAATACTGGTATCGTTACGTTGATGATGTTTTTGCATGCTCCAACCAGAAACTACTAAAAGATGAACTACAATTTATACAGCAACTTGCTCGCGAAGCCAACTATCCCAGCAATATTATTCCCTGCCTAATCAAAAAAAGAAGAAAGAAACTAAACCTCATCAATGACGCACAGAAAGAAAAACCCACCTTCACTTATCCAATCCCTTACTGTTGTGGTCTCGCTGTAAAAATCTCCAACCGTGCCCGTAAAATGAACCTCTGTATCCCGATTAAACCTAATTGCAATATCTTTAAAAGAATTCGATCAGATAAAGACAAAGTAAACCCTCTAGAAACTGCAGGTATTTACAAAATATATTTTACTTATAGAGAATCCAACCTTCCCGGATATTACATTGGTGTTACAAAAAGAAAAATTAAAGACAGAATTAAAGAACACATAAACAATATAAAATATAATAGACAGAGTACAGCCCTTTCCTGCCTAGCCTTAAAAGAAAATATAGATAGATTTCATAAATGTTAAGAAAATAGCTAATTACAATAACTACAGTTATGTTTTGAAACGGGAAGCGTTGGAAATAATGACACAAGAGGGAGCTGTCAACGACATGACGCATGTGCAAATAGAGGAGTCGTGGCTGGAATTAATGAAGAAGCGGGGAGCGAACCAGGCGGGCTCAGTTCTGAAGAGGCAGTGGATTAACTGCCGAAAGTGCTAAAAATTGTGCGTGTTTTTTAGCTTTTACAGAAATTTTAATGGCTTTTAATGTTTTTAATTATATAACTAAGGTACTTCCGTGTTTGAATTTTAACTAAATAAATGAGTTTGTTTCTCCAATTTATCGTGGTATTTTTTCGAGTAAAAATGGCAAACTTTAAGGGATTTTGGGAAGCCTAAGAATTAATTCTACATTGGTTAGCTTTTTACAAACGTTTATATACTCAAAAGTGCAAATAAATAACTTGGTGACATTTCATATTTTTATTTTTTTTATGAAAAGAGAAGCTGATTTTAAAGCATTTTTACCTATAATTTCCAAAATTTGTGGGTCTTGAGGAGGCCTAAGATATTAAACAATTTCATCCAAATTTCAGGATATAATTTTACTATAAAAATCGCAACTACTGCACATGGTGACATTTCAAATTAAAAAAAAAATTGTTTTTCGCACACCACCCTAGTGTTCATGTATGATTACTTCTTTTGTAGAGGCAGCTATCTTTTTTTGTACAGATGAATAGTATCTATCGGTCGGTGGTTTGTTCGCTCGACCCCCCCGCCCTGTTTTTTTCTTTTTTTAAATTATTATTTCGTTTTCTATTATCTATGATTAACCAGCAAAGAGTCCCTTTTAATGCAGTACATTAAGATTAATTTCTAGGATTTTTTATTTTTTTTTTTTGCAAGCAGCTTTTTCAGATGTTTTATCACTTTTTGTCTTTTTATTTTTTTAAAATTTTATTTGCTCTTGTAATGAGTGGCAATCATGTTTAATTAACGTAATACAAAAAGGGGTTGATAAATGTGGCAATGCAATATTTAATATGGTATTTTGAGTATCATAAATATTTATTTTTCAATAATATATAGGCTAGCTATACTAGTGTTATATTTATTTTATTATTTATTCATTTAATTATTACTTTTTTTATTTTCCTTTCCTTTCCATATTTCCAGATTATTAATAATATCATTTTTTATTTTCCTTTCCTTTCCATACTTCCAGATTATTAATAATATCTTTTTTTTCCCCACTCCATGGCATTACTTGTATAATGATGGCATTTAGTCTTCTCTGATAGCAACATGCACTAGTACTGCCTCCATAACTGAGCTTCGATCTTCTTGTCTGGTCCACTTCCTCGTTGTTGATTTCTAATAGCTACGGTCGCGCCCCCAAGTTACAAAAGGACCCTAAATTTGGTCATGTAACTTGCAGAAACCTAGCTATTATTGTTTTTTTTTCGATTAAATTGAAATGTGGGTGCGGTGGCGCCTGATGATAGAGCACACCATTTCAATTACCCTTTCCATATCCGACTATTGTGGATACATGTGATTAGGCTTAAAAGCCTAGCTGGTCTCATTTGGTGCTTTATATCCAATTTATCCACTCTTTCATTGCCTTAACAGGGTTTATTTAAACACTTGATTCGGTATAAGCTCGTTAATTGGCACCATGTGCTATCTGCTTTTTTATTTTTATATTTTTTCCACTTTATCAATGGATTATCTTGGGATTTCACATCACCTAAGTTAGCTATTATATATTATATATATATATATATATCAGGTATATATATATATATTATCAGGTATATATATATTATCAGGTTGTAACGAAAGTTCTCTGCCAAATCTGCTTGAGTCAGCTCATGCGGCACCCAGCGATTGAACTTGTACATGAAGTTTATGTGATGCAAAGCATGGCTAATGGGCATGGCATTAATGTCTAACTCTTTAGCTAGCTCTCAAGTGGTTAAATACTGATTTTCTTCCACAAGTTCTCGCAGGTGGCCCTCATCAACATCAGTAGGCCGGCCAGATAGCTCTGCTCCTTGAAAGTCGTAGACCCTGTTTTTTAACTTTCAGTACCAAACTTTCACAGTGCCATATGATACAACATTAGAATCTTAATTACACAGATAATTCTTTGACATTCTGTAGCACCTTTTGCAACAGAACTGGAAGTAAATGATGGTTCTAATCCAGTAACACGATAGTTCCATTTCAGACACCTTGTACTTAATGATAACGATATTTTTTAACAACACAGTGTTCTAAAGTAAGTATCTTTCTTTCAAATGACAAATATTGTTTGACAAAATATGAGCAAACACACGAACGTGAACTGTTTGCAGACGATATTTGTGGTGGCGGGAAACTTTCGTTACAACCTAATATTTATATATATAGTTTGTGTCAACCTTGGATACCCAGGATTATTTCTCTTATCCAACTTAATATGTGTAAGCCTGATTATTTGAATGCCACTGTCAATTACCGTAATTTATGGAAGAAACACCGCACCCGGCGTAAATGCCGCACCCACGAAAATGAGCTTAGTTAGCTAGAAAATCATCAGAAACGCCGCACCCGGCATAAACACCGCAGCCGTGATCGTTGGGGGGGAGGGGGGATCGTGGTCAGAAGAAGTCAATGCCAGATAAAATTCAATATTTTCTAAAATAATTTCTTAATTAACAAAAAATAAATTAAAAAAATGTTGCATTACTTGAAAATAGAAATGTTACATTATTTGAAAATAGAAATAAACCTAATTTAATAAATAGACCTAATTTATTAGAAAAGCTATTAAGTTGATCGGATGTATTTCGGGAGAAATTGGATAAACGGTAAAAAAAAATCTCCTTTTTTCTCCCCCTTCCCATAGAATGTTTTAAAGTATTTACAGCTATTTTACGAAGCTTGCGATTTCTATTTTCAAATAATCAGATATCAATGTTTATATTCACAAAGGCGAATTTATAGAAATAAAAAAATAACTTCTAAAAACCATCTTGCATCCGCACAAAGTTTGGACAGACTACCAGGCACCATTAAAATGAAAACAGCAATCGATGTGTGAGAAGAGGCTCCAGTAAAAAGAAACATTTCCCCCCCCCCCGCAGATGGCCAGCTGTTGATTACGTAATGAGCTTGCTTCAGCAAATTGTTGTTTTAAACTGATTGTTGTGTAACAACTCTTGATGGTATTTATTTATTTATTATTTTTGATATTTATAACATTGGGATTTAATTTAAAAGCACTCAGCATTTCTTGAGTATACCAATTAGTTGGCAGTGTTTATTCCATAGAGTGCTCCTACACAGGGCGCAAAGCCGAACGGCGAAAAAAAAAAAAAACTTTCAGTTTAACTTTTTTTTTTTTGGGGGGGGGGGGGAGAGGAAGGGTTAAACTCGCACCGGGCGCAACATAGACTAATTTTGGCTGAAATTCAGTATTTTAAGAACAATAGAGGTTCATGTGAAAAACGGGTGCATTTAATAGAGGGTAGTGCACTTTTGCGGTATTTTACAGAACTTTGACCCTTCAAAATATATATTCAAAATTTCATTAAAATTTAATTATAGCTCTAAAATGTAGATGTAAAAGATTTACTTCTATTTTTTTTTTCTTTTTACTTAATTAAGGAGACATCGGTTGGATGTATGAAGCCATTCACTTCAGAGCACGGGACATGGACCCATCTCAGGGCGCTCTGACTTTCTCCAAAACTGGATCAAAGATCAAACCTCTTTTCTATGGGGGTAGGTTCGCATTCTGATTCGCTACGCTGTGATCTATGCACGCTAAAGAGTACGTGTCGGTGGTGGCGCTATCTTTTGAGAAAATTATCACTAAACGAATTTTTTGATTTTTCGTCGAAGATCGGCTAAAAAAAATTTAAAATATTGTAAACGCTGCACCTGGTAGAAACGCCACACTTACTATTTTTTAACTTTTAAACTCATAAACGCCGCGGCATTTCTTCCATAAATTACAGTACTATTTTATTCAAAAGCAACTTTGTTCTATATGTTAAGTTCTTGTTCTTTTATTTTGTCTGATAACTTTAATAGTGCCATAGGAGTGATATGTAACATGGCATATGTGTCTTGCTGCAAACTAAGTCTTTTAAGATGTGATGATCATTAAATCCATGTTTGTTTTTTTTTCACCTTTTTAGCTTATTAATAAAGTGCCATTTTTTCAATCGCAATTTTAGTGCTCCTTATTTCGACGAATCACACACACATGGGCGGTAAGTGGAATACTTGGGGTTTGGGCAATTTTCTCACAACGCAATTAAAAATTTACTTTCTTTTACGGTTTGTACCTAAAGTATTGCTCATAGTTGCAATACTACAGAGCCAGACTACTTTGTATTCATTAATTGTAAAAGCATGTTCTCTGTGAATGTGCAAACTGTGAGTAATGTCTTATGATATTTTCAATGAATTGAATATGATTTTACTATATTTAGCATAACATTTTAATAATGTTGATTGCAATGAATTTATATGAAAAAGTGAAATAACTAAAGATAAATATAGGAGGACATTACCTAATGGTTCATAATAAGGATGTCTTGCAAACCTATTATACCAACCAGTAGCAAAATCTTCATGTTCTGGACTAAGAGCAGCAATATGACTACTATTCATCTTATGAAAATAATTCCATAGGTTCTCAACAGGTTGTAAGAATAAAACATCTGTGTCAACATACAGCAGCGAATCAATGTGCTTCAGTAAGGACTAAAAAAAAAGAAATAATAGTGAGACTGTTTAAAAGTAATAGTATACTTAAGCTTTTCTAAACAGAGAGACTTTAGTGCTATGACATAAAATTGAACTTATATCTCAAGTCAGGGGCGTAGCCAAGAGGGGGTTAGGGTGGTCATACCCCCCCCCATGAGGAATTTTTTGCCATACAAAATGTATATTCTTCACTACATTATCACACATACGTATACATATATATGAGTAGTAGTAGTCGTAACCCCCCCCCCAAGAAAAATTTCTGGCTACGCCCTCAAGTACAGAACACAAAATAAGACAGACTACTGGAGACTTTATTTCATGTATTTATTTTTAATTTTATTTGTAAAATTATTGCTACATGAATTCCTCTTTTTATATTAATTAAAAAGCAGAAATCACATGAATACATAAAAGAACTTTTTAAACTATTATTTAAAAAAAATTCCTTTTTTGATCATGGCATAGGTGGCTTGTACAGGTGGAGGGGGTCAGGGAGCAACACCCCCCCCCCCCCCACACACACACACACTTTTCAAAGTTAAAAAGTAACAATTGATCAAAAAATGATGGAAGGAAACCCAATACACAAACCAAGAGAAGAAAACTATACGAGCTAGCAAGAGTTCGCCTCTGAAGGTCATTTAATCAATAATTAGAGAAGGTCATTTAATCAATAATGACGTTAAAATCCAGTAATATTGCCCAATTTTACAAAATAAATAAATAAAAAATCAGCTTTAGTCCCCCAAACATTCCTTTTGAACCCCTACTTTTTAATGAACCAGCCACCTATGAATCATGGTTTCATACACAATTTAAAAGTTAAATACTCAAAATTTCAAGTCATGGCAGTCAGGAACTGAAAAAACTCCTACTTCTCCTGAAAGAGAGTAAGGTCATAGACAATTGTGGCGACTGCGAAACCTTTTCTGAGTCGATGGACAATGGTGGCGATGAGGTATCTCATTCCTGATGAAACAAGTTCAAAGATTTTCCGGCGCTCGTGATTAAGCAAATTCTGGTGTTTACCAACAACAGGCATGCGCACTGAATGCAGTCATTTTAGAAGAAATGTGCTCTCGAATGAAGCCAGGCAGTCTTAGCAGCTAGCAGCCATGATAGTGGTGTGTGCTTATGAAGCTGTTCTGCCAGCCAGCCGCCGCCACACTTCTGCCAGTGCTCATGCAGCCTTCCACCAGCCAGCCATGCTTGTTCCTGGGATAGTGATGTTGTTCCTGCTGCCTCGTCATTGTGATCTGCCGAAGAGTATCAACAAGTAGTTTCCAGCCCATGAAGATTAGAAGCTACCCTGATGCCGGCATCTGAGCGAAGAAGCAACCAGAAGCTGCTTAAAGTAATTCAAAGAAGTTAACCTTGTTGTGTTCAAGTATCTTGTTCAGTTCAGTTAGTTATTTTCTTCAATTTTAGTTAAGTTAAATAAAATTTGGTTGTTTGAAAAGGACTTAAATATTTTGGACACACACGTAAAACTGGGGTCTGAAGAGGAGAATAATTTTTTACCATACCCATGTTCGAGACACTCTTCACAATGCTGAATATTTGAAGAACCTGAGGGAATTTGAAAGAAATAAAAATACTGCTTTATTTCTAATTCACCTCAACATAAATGAGGAATGCTGTCAAATATTAGATGGAATGAAGGATCTAGTTGTTGCCTGGATGACCATGGCTAAATATTTTCACCCAGCCCAGGAGTGTAATTTCTGTTCTTTATGCCACAAGGGCTACATAGCAATCCTCTAAAGGTGTGATGTTCTTACCACAACCCCCAGCATGCTTTCGCAAAGCATTTCCACCTTCAGCGGCCTTCTTTAATACTTTGGCCTGCTTCCAGTCGTCCAACTGCTCGTACACGATCGTAGTCACTCAAATGATGTCTTGCTGACATTTTGCTCTTAATTATTACAAGAATCAAGCAGAATTTCAGAGAAAAAACTTTTATAATATACAGGACTATTTTTGTCGCACATCAAACAGCATGAATTTTCATATGAATCATGAGCTTGTATGCACTGTCTTTTATACAGATAATGAGTCCTGGTCTACCATGCCCTCTGAACTTGAATTTACTGTTATTGGTCAGCTGTTTGAGATGCAATTTTATATAAATCACTTGTTCCTTAGCAATTGTCAAGCAGTGTATGTTAGTCTCCTAGGACAGAGGACTTACCCAGCAAACACAGCTGTATCGGGTTAGGGATGAGCCGACATGGGCAGTACCATTTCGATGTCGGCATTGGCATGATGGTAATTGGGATGGTGCCAGTTCTGTGCTGGCTAAACGATTTGGTGTAGGCAAATAAAAGTTAATTCCGGGCATGCAATGGTCCGATACGGCTAGCCTTTTAGGGTTAACATGTGATTTTGGCAATGTACTGCATCAAACGTCAAAACTGATATTGGTCCAGAAGTGTAATTTCTAAACTGAATGGTATAAAGCCAGCACAAGCAGCAAAATTGTTATAGTAATTCTTTTTAATTTATGATTTTAATACTTACTATTTACAATGTTTTGAGCACGTAGGATTGAAATGCCTCCTTCACAGGCTAAAAAAAGAGGGGGGGAGGGAATCATTCTATCTGGTTAAAATACCTAAGGTCCTGGTCTACTGCGCATCTGTCAATCTACAGTTTAGATGTTAGGTGATTTTCTCCAGATGTATTGTGAATATGCATTAGATAAGTTAACCAGTTTTTTATGACTTAGTACTGAAGGGGTTTCTAAGCCCCCACCCCTCAAAGGGGCAGTTTCTGTCTAGTTATTCACAACTCTGAAATAATTATATGACTATAAATTTCATTTTATATAAAGTGATAGTTGTTTTTAAGTACTTCCAATTTAAAAATAATAGTAAAAATTAATTAATTAAAAATAAAATACCTGCAATGCAGAACATTAAACGCTGCATTTTAAAAGTTCACAAAAGGGGCCCATCATGGCCGAGTGGATAAGACACCAAACATGGTTGAAGTCATTGGCGGATCCAGAGGGGGGCACAGGGGCACGTGCCCCCCCCTCCCCAGACAAATGAAGTTTACACTATAAAGGTCCAGGGTTCTGGTCTACCGCGCATCCATGGGTGCCGGGAGGGAGGTGCAAGGGGGTGCACTTGCACCCCCCTGGGGTTTGAAAAAAGTATAATTCACCTGAAAATATAAGTAGTGTGTTTTACCCCTAGGACAGTAAAAAAAAAAACAATGTGTGTGTGATATTTTGAATTCTAAGTGTAACTGTCGCATTAAATTAGCTGTTTAGACCTGTGTTTATGGCTTAATATTCTTTACCATTGAACATAAATTTTAAACTTTGGAGAAGTCAACCACATTTTCATTTACGGTAATTTTGGCGCACGCACATGAACCCTCATAATAATAAATTCCCTCATGGTCATAGTCATAGGCATAATCTGAGGGAGGCAATTGCCCCTCCAGTTGTAAAAATTGCCCCCTTAGTCTAAAAAGTCAGGGGGCAAAGTTAAGATTTTGAACACAGATCATGCATTTATAACCCAAATATACTATCAGATTCTTAAAAAAAAAAAAAAAAAAAACTTTTCCCCCTGCAAGATTCAACAAAAGAATAGAATCACAGAAGCTTTTCAACCCAATGGGAACAATTGCAGATTCTACAAAAAGGCCAAAGTAGGCAATTTCTCAGGAACACAAAAATCAAGGGACAGTGATTTTAAACTTGTCTGAAATCAATTGTTCAGCGTTAGAAAAAAAGACCTGTTGCTGTAAATAGTGGCCCAAAAGAGATCATTTTCACAGGCAATGCCGCAATTAGAGTTTATGTCACCCGGGGCAACCCATAATTAGTGTCGTGTGCCCCCTCACATGGAGCCGTGCCCCATCTCAAGAAATTATAACTGATTTTGGCATTCCTTTTGGAATGTCTCCCGGTGCTTGTCCCGTTACCTGCCACAGGTTGGGGCCAGTTTCTCATTTATATTTTAGTGAACCTAATTTTGGTGTTTGAAGGTCAGTAGCAGAGAAAAAATACACTTTTATGATCGTGCCCAATTTACTTGACTTGACAGATGATTAATTGCGAATTCAAATGCGACGCAGTTTAAGAGAACAAAAAATGGTCTGCGATTATATGATTTATATCTGCTGCCAGGGGGGCAACTAGGGGCATGTGCCCTAGACTTGGTAGGGGGCTCCAAAATAAGTTATGGTCCCATGGGAGGAGGCCGTTCTAGTTGGTTCTTCGTGAGAGACGTAAACTCTAGTTGCAGTACTATCTAAGTCAGTATTTCGATACCTTTAACCCTTTTACATTTTCATGCATTAGAAAAATATAGCAACAAATCACCTCAATACTTCCTACTAACAGTGTTGCTCCCGAGCAATACAGAGAAGCAACGTTCGACACAGAAGGGGGACCTTCACAGATTTTGTTTATAACGATCTGCAGATGAGCATATAATTCTATTTTCTAGCATTTCAAAAAATTCGTTTAAAAGTCTAGCTAAGATAATATCTCAGAATATTAGTTTTCTTTAGTACGTAGTATATGTACATTCACCTAATTTATATACCCCCCCCTTTCTTTTCGTGAAAACGTCTTCAGCTTAAAAACTTACATACCCGGACAGCACATAAGCTTAAATCAAGCCTGACATTTCTTTGAATTTGACGTATTAATACAAGCTTGACAGTTCAATTCATTTTAAGTTTGCATCAAGCTTGGAGAAGTCATTTGAACTGTCAAGCTTGAATACAACTTGATTAGTGGATTTGGAAAGCCACATCCACATAACAAATAATTTATCATCAGTCATAAATGTACTTGACCATAGAATTAAAAAAAAAAAAAAAGATTCTATATTTCCAAATATTGAAATTCTTCAAAATAAAATACAAATATACTACAAAATTGATTTCAAAATCAGTTGTTTGTCTCGATTTTGGCCAATATTGCCCAACATGAGTGTTGCGATATTGAAAGTTTTAAAACGTGTGCTGCTTTTAAGTTTATATTATGCTTATTTCCCTATAAGTAGAGTCTATAAATCACACATAAAATTATTTTAATTTCAATTCATGCCATGGAAAAATAAAAGAAACAAATCGGCATCGGCTACTGGTCAATCTCGCCAGAAAATGGCGTGATAACCATAACAGTCACTTCAAACTTTAGTCGTAGCAGCGCAAGTCAGGTTGGCTGAGTGGTTAGGACGCTGGCTTCCCAAACCTTGGGTCTTGAGTTCGATCCCAGCCGCGGACGCTTGATGGAAACAGATTAAAATAACTTAAAATTTCAGCGTAGAGGGTAAAAATAAAATATGCGGGGCGAGTTCGCTGATGGGCACCCCATTTATTTAGGATTATTATTATTATTATTTTTTTTCTTTTTTGGAAAATTTTTTAACCCTTTAACGCGCAGTGATCCCGCTCTGGGATCACCAAACTCTGACGTTTTGACTGTTGCCAGTCAAGAAGAATAGATTGGATTTCTATAAAAATAGTTGCGAGTGACATAGCTCCACGAGAATCCTTTACTCTTTAGCACGTTCATTTCCCGTAAAAAATGGTCACGATTATTTTTAACAGCACTGACATCTGCTGAAAGATGGAAGAACACGAGAACAGCTGGAAAGATTGCCCAATGCTGAAAAAAGGGCAGCCGTTGCCATCGCTCGACTTAACTACCAGCAAGATGGCGGACGATCGAAACGTTCATCGCGTGCCACCGATCTAGAGACCCTTTTTTGACGCAGCTGGCTGTGCTCGCGCACAGCCAGCTGCGTCAAAAAAGGGTCTCTAGATCGGTGGCACGCGATGAACGTTTCGATCGTCCGCCATCTTGCTGGTAGTTAAGTCGAGCGATGGCAACGGCTGCCCTTTTTTCAGCATTGGGAAAGGGTTGCGCCTCAAAGGGTTAAGCTTGAAATTAATCTTGCTATGTCAAGCTTGATATGCCAAAATGCTTATTGCAAGTTGGGCAAGTGTAAACTTGAACACTTGATTCAAGCTTGCATTAAGCTTACACGCTCAAGGCCAGCCACAGGGGGGGTGCTGCGGAGGCAAGGCACATGGGCCCCGGTTTCAGAGGGGCCCCCAAATCCGTTCTATATTTTTTATTATGCCTCTCTTTCTTATCGTGAAAATATAAAAGATTTCTTTAAATTAAAGTAGACTGATAATGCTGTGTGACTACTCTGCATCTTTCAGAGCTAAACATCATTTATAAAAGTGTCTTTCTACGAACAGTATTCTTTGACAGTACACCCCAGCTCTGATCAAATTTCAGTTACCTTCGCACCTTTCACCGTGGAAAAGAGCGAAAACACCAGTTAGAGAAAAATACAATTATCAGATCTGGTCAAAACGACCGCTCATTAGCGAATTCTTTGAAAAGAACCGAAACACATAGAACAGCGGAAGAGGCCTTTTTGTTGTCAAAACCAAGGACTGATTGATTAACATCCGTGGGGGGCCCCCCCCTCTAAACTAACTTTGTTGATACGAAGTACGTTTCATGCGTCTGGCATTAATTTGAAGATAAGAGAACACAAAGAATAAAAAATGACCTGCATTTGGGTACCTTTGAAAGCATGGGAACATTTTTTTTCCCGTTTATAATTGTGCAAAGGTGTTAATCAAATCCTATTTTGCAGTTACTCCTCTCAAAATTACTAACCGAACTTGAGCCATTGGAAGTGTCTGCTTGTATTAGACTTTGTGCGAGTCTATTAACTTTTGTGTATATGTTATATATATTTTGAAAGATTTTTCTTGAATTTTATTACTTTCACGGGCCTAAATTATGGATTAAGCTTTACCAATTTTATCATCACGTTTTCTACATTTGAAAAAAGTTAAGTCGTTATTTTGTTTATAATAGCCGAGATTGCAAATAATTAGATAATTTTCGTAACAAAGTTTTAAATTGTGTTAAGTTTCACATTTATAAAAGTTTTAAATGCATTTTGATTGTTCCCGTAACTTACATTTACGCGATTTAATCCCTAAGCAATAAATGAATATCGAGAGTAAGTGAAGTTCTGCAGTCAGATGAAATAGCTATTCTGAAGTAGAAAAAGTCAGTACTTTTAAAACTGTGTTTAATGAAAATTAGGAATATAAAATATTTCAAACACATTAATTGATCTCAACCCCTTCTTCGACGGCGCGTGCCATGCGACGTACAGTTGATAACATTTAGGGAATATAATTAACCACTTTATATGTACAGTGATTTTTATGTTAGAATATAGAAAAAGATCGTGGACACCTGAATACCATATTTAGTTTCCAAATGTACGTGTGGGTTGGTTAACATTTTGAAAAGATATTAAAAATTTACTGTTTCCAAAAAACTGTTACTTCGGTAAGGGTTGGTAACTATGGAAATAATAATAATTTTGAAAAAATATCCTACCAATAAGGGGTTAATTCCAAAAAAATACCAACTAAAATTAATAATAGATTTCGAATGGATGTTGCTCTATTTTCTAATAGAACCCTCATACTTAAAATAGCACTCATACTATATTTGAATATTTACAGTATAAAAGCGGATGATTGAAATGTACCTCTCGGGCACATACCCAGAAAGGAAAAGATAAATCGGGGCGGGCCCAAAAGGAGGCATTTCTAAATAAGATAGCATTTCTACGAAAAAGCTTGATTATTGACATCCAATTAAGAAAAGTATGAATTTCGGAAGGGGCCGAGGCCTCCATCGCCTATTCTCTGGCTACATCCCTGGTATGTCTGTTCATCCCCGATCCATTCTTAAACATTTTATCGCATCATTTCTTTTCTAAAGTAGTACTGATTAGATTTTAAAATCTTAGAAAGTTTGAAACAATACTCCAAATTCATCTGAATCTCTAAATTAGAGAGTAAGATCATCAAAAATGTCACTTTCCAAAAAAATTTATTCACTAAATACAGTGAAAAGTTGCTAAATTTAGCGACAAATCCTTTAAATTGGCAGCACTGACTAATGAAATGTCTTCTTATATTAAATTAATGGACTTACTGTGAAGAAAAATATTCAAACATACATTTTGGTTAATTTAACTTAAGTATAAAATTATTGATTTTATTTAATTTGACCTAAGCTTTAAGTCACCTCCCCCCACTTCCATTGTGGGCTTCTTTTTCAAATTTGAAATAGGTAGTTGGTCAACAAAATATTTATTTTACTGTCTTCATTACTAACAAAACTACTCTGAAACAATTAATGTCACTCTCGGTGGTCGGTGGATCTCCAGAGTGAATAGATTCATATTTTCTCACATTTTTCAGTATTAGTAATGCAGGTTAACTGAAATGGGTTATAAACGGCCCCAAAGGTTTAGCATACATATTCAATGCGGGTTAGACCTCCTACCAGTGTCCAACGTCAGACTGTCCCACTTGCCCATGGTCAGGTAAGCTCCCTTTGTAGCTTCTTCCTATTCTTCATTATCATCGTCGTCTTTATGTACTTTGGAATGTTAAGATTTTTTCTAAGAAAGGATTATCTGAGCTGGTGAGGTGGAAGTCAGTAGAAATTTTATAAATCACAAAAATATTCCTCGATATAACCAGGTTTTACTCGTTAAAAGCGAGTTATACTCTCGTAAACTTAACATTGTGCAAGCCAAGTATTTCCTATTTCCTCATTCAATCTTCTTAAATAAGGAGTCGTCATAAACGAGTTAGATTTATTTTAAAAGGGCGCCAAAAATTAGCTTGTCCAGGGAGCCAGCTACCTTACATCGGGCCTTCAACCCTAATTGCCACGACCATTACAGTGTTATTAGTGGTATTTCAGTTTATTCTTAATGTTTGCTTTATAAATGGGTCTATTAATTAATGAAGTTTTAGCATCTATAATGTTTGGGGCCCCAAAAAAATGTTTGCAACCGGGCCACTTCAAACAGAAGGCCGGTCCTGTACACGCTTGAGATTTTCAAGCTTAATTCAAGTTTATTGACTTGATAAATCAAGCTTACTGCAAGTTTGATGCAAGTTTGCTGTGCTGTTTGGGTAATTTATCAGGGGTGGATCCAGGAATATTTTCTAGCATCCCATTATTTTTGTGAATTTCAATGCTTAATTTTGTGAATTTCAGCCCTTATTTTTGTGAATGTTCAAACTAAATTTTAATAAAAGTCACTTTTTTGTTAATTGATGAAATACATTAAAATGTAGGGTAAAATGCCAATGAAGGGCAGTTATAATCGACTGTATTTTTGTGAAGAGCTTCCCTTTAAATCGATTGTAATTTTGTGAAAGGACCACGAAACGGACCCAATTTTTGTTTGTATCGACCCCTGTCTCCCGCTTATGCCGAGCTTTTGGTTAATGAAATCACGTTAAAAGTCGTTCCGGCTCCTCAAATTGCGAAATATCTTTTTGCACATTACTTTTCTAAAAATATTTACAATAACAACACGCCCCCCTCCCCCCCCCCAAAAAAAAAAAATATAAAAATAAATATAAAAAATAAAAAAATAAAAATAACATACTGGACTCTTAAAAATTTTAAATTTTCTGTCCAAGTCAATGAAAAACACGAGCATTGAGCTCAGAATGCTGTAAATTTAACAGGTCGCTAACATTAACGAAAGAACGGAAAAAACACTCAAAATACTGGTGTTAAACAATAAAGTAAATAAAAAACTTTGTAAAAAATACACATAAGATGTTATAGGTAAGAAGATACGCACGTTTCAACCAAAAATTGTTTTGGCCATCGTCAGTCCAAGCCCTCCGTCACAAGCAACACAGGGAACTGTGTTGCTTGCGACGAAGGGCTTGGACTGATGAAGGCCAAAACAATTTTTGGTTGAAACGTGCGTATCTTCTTACCTATAACATCTTATGTGCGTTTTTTACAAAGTTTTTTATTTACTTTATTAACGAAAATGCCTCGGGAAGAGAGTTTACAGAAAATAGAAAATGAGTTTCATTGTAATGTATTTCACATCTCGCAAGAAAAGCAGCTTTTTAACAAGGCATAAAATGGTCGTTTTTCTGGACTTGCTAACAAAACTTAAGAACATGTTGTCATCAGTAAATGACCATTAAGATTCTGTGAAAAATTGGAGTGATTTAAATGCCGAATGCGGCCCTTTTATCTCCGGTTAACTCAAAAATCAATCACATCTGTGTTCATTTAAATAGATTAGGACTAGTTATTCCCGCAAGCATATTGACTTTGTGAGGGAAGGGAGCTTTAAAAAATTTTGCATGTAACATGATGTTTTATATTTCAAGTCTGTTGTTAATTTTTCGCTACCTGGTTGGGGGGGGGGGGGAAATACCCGACAAAGAACGCGGAAGATGTCTAAGAGGGTTGGAGGGATTATTGAATGAACTGCAAAGAATGGATTACAAAGAGCTAAGCTAAATAAATGTTGTCTGCGTGTCAAGTTTGGTTGTTAAATGAATTTTACCAGCCGAATATCTGTATCCTGCAGTGAAATATTAACTTGTTTTGTGTATGAGTACAGGTAAGTAGTTTTCGTGTCAAATCGGTAAATTTTAAATAAAGTATTAGTCTGGAGAAAATACTACAATGTACTGATCATTTGGGTTTTTTTGTCAGGAATTCGTTAAGGAGAAGACATCCATTATAGTTGCACTTTGAGGGGGGAAATGTTGTTTTGTTTAAATTAAAAATGATGCCTCTCCTTGCTTATTGGAAAGACCCTTTGAAAATCAAAGTCGGCCGCTTCAGTTTTTGACCGTCAAATCTTTCTTGACAGTCAAGCCCTGCTAATGTCCAGTGGCTGTGGAGTTTTTTTTTTTTTTTTTTTGTAGTGAATGCATAGATTTGCAATTTCCAATCCTTCCAATGAACTTTCTTTTGGACGTACACACAGACTCTACCGCTAAAAGCTGATTCGATCCCCAGTGATACCAGTGGCTGTAGAGTTGTTTTGATAAGAGGAAAAAAGTAAGGCCTTTTATCTATTTTATTAATTATACTTATTGCACTGTTTACTTTTTGTTTTCAAGAGTTAAAAATAACTGTTCTCAAATTTCATCTGTTTTAGTACAGTATTTTTTTTATTGTTATAAAAAATATTTTATGATTTATTAATGACTATGTCATTTTATCTCTCACCCCCTTTATTAAAAATTGTCCGAAAAATGTGTCCCAAAAATGCGACATAAAAGTAAGAATAAATTGTTGAGTATTGAATTGTTAATTTTTTTATTGTGCAATGTCTTATCCTCCTGAATGCCGTATCCCTCAATAAACATTTATCTACTTAACTGTAACTGTGTTCGCGCACGCATTCTTTTCACTTCTTCTATACATTTTTCACTCAGCGTAAATACGTGTTAAGACCCCTTAGAAAGACCCCCACGAAGGGCATCCGACCCATCGACCTAGAGCCCACACGTAGCTAATCAGCCATAATCTCACAAACACAAACAAATCTATACTTTTTTCCTTCTTGATGTTACCTTGTTATGTGATGTGCCTGTTTCTTCCGTTCTAATAAAATGTTATGTTGAAATCCCACGCTTACTATGTTTGTGCCGTAAGTCTGCTAACATTTCTAAAAGGTTATGGACACCAGATGGATTAATTTATTTATATGCTGATTTTTAACGTTCGTTTCAAGGCTGCATCATTCATCCTCAAAATGGCGACTGGAACGTGGCGAATTGAAACACTGAACAAAGATAATTACGAAACATGGAAAATGCAAATGAAAGCACTTTTAATAAAGAGTGATGCCTGGATTTATGCATCAGGTTCAAAGCCTAAACCTGAAGTTTTGGAAAATGACGAAAAATCGCAAGAAGTGTTCGATACGCGGATCCAAATGGACGAAAAAGCAAAAGCAGATATAATTCTATGTATATCGCCATCTGAACTCAAAGAAATAAATGAAGGATTGCTGTCTGTTCAACCGAATCAAAGACAAGATTTGATAAAAACATTTACTTTATTTTTCTAAACATTTGCCTGAAAATACAACATTTCCAAATTACACTTACAGAACATGTGTTACACTTGTAACTAAATGAGCTGGATGCCAAAAGGTAGCTAAAGGTAAATTTGGATTCAATTAATTCATTTTAATTTTTCATTTTAATTTTAATTAATTCATAATATAATTCATTTTAATTTTTAAGACCCCTTGCCTTTAGGGAAGGAAAATTGATACTTAACAATTAACCATGGCAACTTGCCATAACACCTACAAACCCTTGCAGGAGAGCTGCTAGTCACAGACCGTCCCGATCTGAACTGAAAAACAAGAAGAAGTGAGGAGATACGAAACTTCCGGAGCTTATATACCAAGCTACATACCTAGCAGCCAATCAAAATGCGACACGCAAAATGCGTCAAAAGATTTGCATATGTTGACGGACATTTAATTCTAGCTCAAGCAAAATTTGCATACGCAAAATATCGTAATCGTTCGCAAGTGCGAACGAGCAAAAAAACTACTGAATGCCAAATTACAGGCAAACGAGGAACACCTCAACTTTGAGTTTTACGCGACACATCCAGTCATTTTGTAAACAATACCATGCAAGTACGCATTTAGGGAGAGAGGAAGAAACCGGGATGTTTCCAGGCTATACAATTAAAATTAAGCTGAGTATTTTGAGTTATATTTTAAAACTAAAGCTATTATACTTTTTAAGTAGTTTTAGGAGAAGGAAAAAGTTTAATTTTTACGAAAACGGAACTATTTTTAAAATGCTTATGAAATTTAATAATTACGATTTAATATTTAGTTTAAGCAGAGTTAAGTCTATTTTAAAAGACACATTTAAAATACATGAAACATCCAACAATGTCCCCCTTTCTTCCTCTATCCAAAAATGTGGTTACAATATTTAACAAATGTATCATTACTGACAGTTTTTGTCAGTAGATCAGCCACATTCCATTTACCTGGAACTTTTAAAAGTTTAAAAAGTCCATCTAAAAGAAAATTCTTCACAAAATGATATCTAATACTTATATGTTTATTCCTAGAGTTTTCTATGTTATTTTTAGTGTAGTAGATTGCACTATCAGAGTCAGAAAACATTAAGGGTTTTTCAAAATCTAATTTCAATATTTTACTGCTTTCTTCATAAATATTTTGTAACCAAATAAGTTCTTTTGCCGTTTCTGAAATGGCTATGTATTCAGCCTCCATTGTCGATAATGCGACACACTTCTGCTTTCGGGTTTTCCAACAGATAGGGATATTTTTAAAGAACATTATGTAACCCGAAAATGACCGTCTGTCATCGCGGTCGGAGGCCCACGAAGCATCAGCAAAAGCGCTTAAATGTTTCGAGGTGTCTAAAGTCATTGAAATACAGTAATCGCTAGTTGAAATAACATAGTTCAATACTTGACATAAGAGTTTCCAATGAGCTAATGTTGGATGGGAATTATACTGCGCTAACAAGGTAACTGAAAAAAGAATGTCTGGTCTTGATCGGGTTGCGAGAAAAAGCAATGATCCGATCAGGTTTCGATAAGGAAATTTTCCTTCAACAGATGGTTCACCTTCATTATGTTTAATAACTTGACCTTGAGGTATTGGCAATTTAGTTTTTACAAAATAGATATCTCTAAATTTTTCTTTTAAGCGTTCAATATAAGATTTTTGATGTAGCTTCCATTTATTGTTAAAATATGAAAATTCAATACCAAGGACTTTCCTAATTGGACCTAAATTATTAATTTCAAAATGTGCTTTTAACAGATTTACTACTTTAGCCATCTCAGAATCAGACTTTGAAAAAACTATTAAATCATCAACATAGACTAAAATGATAGTTTTACAATTTAGAAAATACACACAATTTGTGTTTAAAAAGTTAGAAAATCCTAAAGTTTTTAAAGTGGATTCCAATTCTGAATGCCACTGTCTGCCGGCTTGATGCAAGCCATATAAGGCCTTTTTTAATTTTAATACATGAGACTCTGAATTAACATCTACAGGACATTCAAAATTTTTGGGTATCTCCATGAAAGTTTCTTCATTTAGCTCACCATAAAGATATGCACATTTAACATCAATATGCTTATGAACCCATTTCATGGAGATAACCAAAAGTGTTATAAAAAAATAAATCAATTCAAAATGCACCACAGGTGAAAAAACATCATGGTAGTCAATACCAGCTTTTTGCTTGAAACCTTGCGCTACTAAGCGCGCTTTAAATTTACAAAAATTTCTATGGTCCTTTTTCAACTTATAAACCCAGCGACAGCCGATTACCTTTCTGTCCGAGGGACGAGGGACAATGCTGTATACATCACGAGTCCTCAAGGTAGTCAACTCGTCGGCCATGGCTCTGCTCCATTGGGCGGCTGCTGGCGACTGGAGGGCTTCCTCATAGGATGAAGGCTCGTCGATGACAGCATGGAATGTCTCAGCATCCCGGAACTCTTCTTGATCAGTCTCGGAATCGTCCGCTCTAGCTGGTTCATCAGCGAGGTTGTCATCTTCGGGGTAACTTCAGATTCAGGAATGTGCTTAAAATTGAAGAAATTTGCATCAAAAATTATGTCGTTCTTTTCGCAGTACTTGCGAACATCTGCCAGGCTTCTGAGCCTTTTGGGATAACCAGGTGCAAAATAATAGATATCATGTCGACCTTTGGTCTTTCCAGACCTCCGTCTGTGCTCTTCACGTTTCCAGGATATGTTGCGGCAATGCTGACGTTGATTCCCAGTGCTCTCTTCTACATCTTCCTTTTGAACAACATAAGGTAAAGAGGGACTTACCACCAGGTTCGTTCGACGATAGCCTTTGATTAACTCGTTGAACTTCACGTGTTTTGTTTCTTCGATGCACACAGACTTCGGCAAGGCAGGCATCCAGATGCGATATCCTTTGGTGTAGCGTGCATACCCGATCAGTACACCAGTCTCTGCTTTGGGATCCAGTTTATCCCTTTTACTTTTATTGATGTATACGTAAGCTAAACTTCCTATTACCTTGAGATGTCTGACAGAACACTTTCTCTTGAAAAATAAGGTACAGGGGACCTGGTTGCCTATGCTTCGATGAGGAAATCTGTTATACAGGTAGATGAAGATTTGGGCAAGTTCAGCCCACAAAACTTTCGGAAGTTCGGCGTCTATTCTTATGGCTCTAACACCCTCTGCCATGGTTCGGTTGAGGCGTTCTGCAACGCCGTTCATTTCCGGTGAGTATGGGTTAGTACGCTGCGCCAGAATACCATTCTCCGGCAGGAACGTGTCAAATTCTTTGGAACAAAACTCCATGCCCCGATCAGATCGTACCTTCTTGATCTGTCTTTCCATCTGTCTTTCAATTCGAACTTTAAATTTTTTAAAGGTCTCAAAACAGTCACTTTTCTTCCTAAGTGGAAATACCCAGGCATATCTCGAGTAGTCATCTACCACTGTGAGAAGGTATCTTGCATTACCATATGAAGGGCCGACTGTGCTGTCCCAAACATCCAAATGTAGCAAATCCAAAGGATTTTTAGACTGACGCTTCTTCACAGTTTTGAAACTTGCTCTTGTCAATTTAGCCTGCACACATGGCTCGCACTGCTGAAGATCACCACTGAGCTTTTCAAGCCCATACACCAGATTCTTCGTCTTCATCAATTTTAAAGCTTTGACGTTTTGATGTCCTAATCTCTAGTGCCACATTATCATATGGTTCCGTATCTTCAGAGGCTTCTCCGTGATGACGTGTGCACTGGCAGCTGAATTCTCAGGCTCCACATTGGATTCCAGGACATACAGGCTTCCTATTAATGGAGCAACAGCTATGACGTGTCCATCCGGGTCAGATATGGAGCATTGAGATTTCTGAAAACTTACGCTGTGGCCAAGCTTGTCAATTTGGCTGGCAGATATCAGGTTCTTTTTCAACGAAGGACCCCAGAAAACTTTTGACAGTTCCAACGATTTAGTCTTGCCCTTAACAGTCAGATGCAGGGTAACAGAACCAAAACCTTTTGCTTTTACTTCGGCATTTCCAATTCCACGTATCTTCATATCACACTCGGTGAAATTAGTCAACAAAAACTTTTCAGAAAGAAAATGGTTTGATGATCCGGAGTCTACTATCCACTTCAAAATTTTGGTGGAGTGAAAAAAATTTGTCGCTTCGTCAGAAATTTCAGCAAACGAGCAATTTTTCCCTTTGCCTTTCTTCTGATTCCCGCAATTTGGTGAAATATGACCTATCTGTCCACACTTAAAACATTTGCGGGTTTCTTTTATCTGTCGGTTTGGGCTCGACGTCTGGCTCTGTAATTCAGGCTTACTTTTTCTTGACAGCATCACACTGGCTCTTTGGGGATCTAATACCATTTCTTCAGGAGTCATCTTTAAATACTTGAGACGATCGTATTCCGCCAGTAGTTGTTCGCGAACTTTAGTCGAGGTAAAGTCTTTATCATTTAACATATAAAGTTGTTGACACACGTTATTATATTCCGGGGGGAGGTTCATCAGCATCTGGTACGCCACCTCATCATGGTCGATTCTTTTACCAACAGCCGTTAAACGGTCTGTAGCTTGAGTCAGTCGTCCCAAATAAACAGCCATGGATTCGCCGGTTTCATACTTCACACGCATAAATTCTGCACGCAGGTGAGCAATCCTTGCTCGACTAGCCGGCTCAAAAGCTTGCTTAAGGGCGTCCCACATTTGTTTGGGATCGGACAACCCCATGATTAGACTTTGTTGTGCAGGTTCAATCCCCATGGCTATCGTAGACACCGCCTTTTGCTTTCGTCTGAGGAAGGGTAGCAACTGCGGGTCCCCCTCGACTTTAGGAATTCCAGGTTCATCCTTAGTCGTAGCTGGAGAGATAACGGGAGAAACTTCGGTCCCGTCAATAAACCCATATAGGCCCTCATGACATAACAGCATCTCCATGCTATATGACCACTGCCGATAATTTTCCCCATTTAATTTTGGAAAGGAAAAGACTGAACCTACCAACGGAATTCCAGCCATGTTTAAAATTTTGTTTTTTTTCTTAAACTTTAAGGGCCTGCCAAGAGTCAGACTTATATAGTCAAAAAGTGACAAATAGTGTCAAAAAGATTACTTAGTAGTAAAAAGTTTGGCTTTACCTAACAAAAGGTTTCTAGCCGAATGAAACCTTTGAAATCCGTAAACTCAATTAGAACTACAGCTACAATTGATTTAAGGGTTTCAAAAGGAAAATTTTTTTTTTTATTATTTCTTTTAAATTTCAAAAAATTTTTAAATATAACCCCCATTATCTTCAAACATTTAGAAAATACGACGATCCTTCACAATCCCCATAAGTTAAACTTTTAAAATCTAGAAAGATCGATCAAGGCTAAGGCGATAATGAAATTTCCAGGTTTCAAAAGAGCGATTTTCAAAATTTGCATTTAAATATAACCGATTCCAATCTCATCGTTAATTCAGCCGAACAGAAGCAACAGAGGTGGTAAACCACGCTCTGCTACCATTTTGAAGGGTTGCTGTCTGTTCAACCGAATCAAAGACAAGATTTGATAAAAACATTTACTTTATTTTTCTAAACATTTGCCTGAAAATACAACATTTCCAAATTACACTTACAGAACATGTGTTACACTTGTAACTAAATGAGCTGGATGCCAAAAGGTAGCTAAAGGTAAATTTGGATTCAATTAATTCATTTTAATTTTTCATTTTAATTTTAATTAATTCATAATATAATTCATTTTAATTTTTAAGACCCCTTGCCTTTAGGGAAGGAAAATTGATACTTAACAATTAACCATGGCAACTTGCCATAACACCTACAAACCCTTGCAGGAGAGCTGCTAGTCACAGACCGTCCCGATCTGAACTGAAAAACAAGAAGAAGTGAGGAGATACGAAACTTCCGGAGCTTATATACCAAGCTACATACCTAGCAGCCAATCAAAACGCGACACGCAAAATGCGTCAAAAGATTTGCATATGTTGACGGACATTTAATTCTAGCTCAAGCAAAATTTGCATACGCAAAATATCGTAATCGTTCGCAAGTGCGAACGAGCAAAAAAACTACTGAATGCCAAATTACAGGCAAACGAGGAACACCTCAACTTTGAGTTTTACGCGACACATCCAGTCATTTTGTAAACAATACCATGCAAGTACGCATTTAGGGAGAGAGGAAGAAACCGGGATGTTTCCAGGCTATACAATTAAAATTAAGCTGAGTATTTTGAGTTATATTTTAAAACTAAAGCTATTATACTTTTTAAGTAGTTTTAGGAGAAGGGAAAAGTTTAATTTTTACGAAAACGGAACTATTTTTAAAATGCTTATGAAATTTAATAATTACGATTTAATATTTAGTTTAAGCAGAGTTAAGTCTATTTTAAAAGACACATTTAAAATACATGAAACATCCAACAATAAAAAGTTGTGACACTTCATGAGATGTCTGGAAAAAACTGTCAGAAGTCTATCAGTCTAAAGGACCTGCTCGTAAAGCTGCGTGATGAAATCTTTAATTCAATATAAAATACCCGACTCGTCTAATGGAATTCACGACCATTTGAGAAAATTCTTCGACATAGTGGACAGACTTTCAGACATGGATATTAAAATAGACAATGATGTGCTGATTGTAATGCTGATATATAGCCTCTCTACTACTTTCGACAATTTCCGATGTGCTATGGAATCAAGAGCTGAGCTATCGAAGCCAGAAATACTCAGAATCAAATGCCAGGCTGTAAGAATGACAGACAAGCGGAAGACTCAGGTGCTTTCGTAGCTGCTCCTAGAAAACCTGCGTCTAAAAATAAAAATTATGGAAAATACTCGGGCCAGCTGACTCATGAAATTAAGGATGCATCAAGAATAACTTGTAAAAGGTGTAAACGCATTGGGCACTGAGCTGTGAAAGTGGAAAAAAGAATAATTTTAAACATAAGCCTAACAGTCTGGGATTCTTATCCACTCTGGATGACTTGCCAATAGGGTTACCAGGCGAAATACAGCAACTCTACTCGCCTAAAGCTCTCTCAACAATATCCAATAACGAAAAGCAAAATTTTTGGTGTATTAAGATAGATACTAAAAATTATAGAAGTTACTTCAATTATCATTGACCCACGTTTGCAATTGCAGGGAAAGATCAGGAAACCCTCCTACTTCCAGTCGATGAAATAAATGTAAAGGAAGAATAAAAGAAAAATGGGTGAGAGATAAAATGATAGTCAATTAATATTCTTTTAATATGGCAATAATGAAACTAAAAAGTTATGGGGGGGGGGGGGGGGGGTTCAGGGGGGTCTCCCCTGACGAGGCCCGAAGACCGAATTTATAGTTTATATATATATATATATATATATAAAATGTATGTATGTATGTGTATGTGTGTACGGACACACATAATATGGACTTCCTTTAAAATGATTTTTGCCCCCCCAGTTTCGAAGCCCAAGTTACGCCCATGGTCATAGTAGTGTTGAATGCCTCACAGCATGTGCCCGCAATTAGGAAATAGTCTCGATAATATTCGAGGTAGATGGGACCGAGCTTGTCTCGAACAATCGAAATCATTAAATTAATAAACAGATAAATGGAAATAAAGCAATTTTTGTGATTTGAGTGCATATTTAAATGAAAAATGTAGTTACATATTATTACATTACTGATTAGAGCAGGTTAATAACATTGGAAAATAATAGTCAGTTTTTTTGTGCTGACACGTTGACTCGTTTCCGTACAGCAGTATCGCGCAATTGCCAAAGCAGCATGTCAACACTGTACAGAAATGTCTATGAAGACATCTACAGAAAAAATACACCCACTTTCTTTGGGAGAGGGATTGGATTTCTGATAGAGCTTTCGGGTGCACCAAGTATTTGAATTTTTGATCTGCAATTAAAAAAAATCGCCTATTTTATATGTGTTGGCCATTATTTGGGAGCTAAACTGATTTTTTCACTAACTGAGATGTATGGAAAACTAGAACAATCGATACTCGAATCATCGAGAGTCTACTGTGAATATGATTAAATGCAATTATTTTTAGGGCTTAACGTTTAAAGTTTAACATTTCTTTTTAACATTTTAGAGTTAATTTTTCAGATATTTAAACTCAAAAAATATTAGATGAAAATTTGTATTTTGAGTTTTTTGACATGGTGATTTTTCAAATACTAAGTGAAGGCATCACTGTGTCACTTTTGAAACTTGGTCTCTGTTTAACATGTGGATGTCCTTGCCAAGTGCACTTAAAAATAACCCGCACATGGGGCATCTGTCATGGAAGGGGGGTGCCTTGGGCAGAGGACTTTTTAAGGGGTTCTAACGCGTATTCACGTAACATGTAGAGAAAACCGGCCAAAACTCAGGTCATAACTATTGGCCTTCACATTTCAGCTATCTACCACTTTCAGCGCTGGACATGGCGGGGACCCCTAAGCCAAAAATTGCTATATACATCAATGCTAGAGAAAATATATTTCGCTTCAGCTTTCTGGGAAAATTCGTCTGTTTAAATATAAAACGATGTTATCAAAATTGCACATAATTTAAATAATTAATTATTAGAATACTTAAATTGAGGTATTATTAATTAGGCTAAATTAAATTTTGAACTTTTCAGCTGCGACAAAATAACTATGACGATGTTCATTTCATATATTGATGATACATTTTCCAGTCAAGATTCTTCTTCTTTCAAACGCCAAATAGTCTAATTTTTTTATATGTATGTATACAGGGCATCCCTGAAGGTAGTTAAAATACACACAAAGAAGAATTTTTCTGCATTGCAACGTTTGGTTGGAAATGAAAAATGTAGATAGTTTCAGCACGATAAGAGCTCCAGCCTATTTCATAAATAATGTGCGTAATTACCCCATTGTCATATTTCACTCCCGATTGATTGGACAAGTTGAACTAGTCGCTTGACCAGCACGTTCATTAGATTAATCGAGTATCGAATTTTGCTTTTGGGGACACCTCAAGGCACTCATTTACGAGACTCCAGTTGACACAGGGCCTTATTGCAAAACTTTAGTAACCGCTGCAACCGTTCGTGGAGCACCTGGCATCTTCGAAAGGATACGCCAATCACTTGCTTTTGCATTTGCTATATTTCCATCTACACTTTTTATTTCTAACCCCACACTGCTAATCTGCTATACAAAAAATGCTTCTTTATATGCATTTTATTATTAAAGTTTGGCCTATGAATTCAGGAATACCCTGTATATGTATATATATATATCTTGTGTGCAACCCCCTGGAAATGATCCTGCCGGCGCCCTTGCGCACATCTGTCAATCTACAGTTTGGATGTTGGGTGATTTTCTCCAGATGTAATGTGAATATGGGTTATATAAGTTAACCAGACTTTTTAACATTGAATTGAGGACAAATCACTGTTGTATCCCCAATTCTGGAACAAAAATTGGGGATATTTTATAAATTTTGTGTAAATTCAAAACATTATCTGATATTTATAAAATGAAGGAAATATAGTTGATTTTTATAAAATTAGGGAATAAATAATTATTATAATTAGTGTTCAACCCCAATTTTATTGCTTATTAAATGTTTTATATATTGGAACAAACGTTATAGAAGCCTTCTTCACTCAGGGCACCGACGTCCTAGGGATTAACCCCTGTGTTTTTGCCTTACAGAACTCAAAACAACAAAATTTTCTGAAATTAAATTGGATTAAAATAGTAGAAAAAAATACCTTTTCATTAGTATTTCGAAAAATAAAAAATATCAGCACAATTTACAGTTAAGGAATTTTTTTTATAATACATATAGCTGCTATTGTTAAAAAATAATAATAGTAATAATAAAATAAAATAAATAGTTTTAATTCACTATACTGAATAATTATAAGTTGAAAAATATAATAATAGTTTCATTTTAAAATTATAACTATGAATAATTAATTTAATAGCATTTATTTGAACAACTTGTTTGTCATGTTTCTGTTCAAATAAAATAAAAGTAAAAATTATGTCAAAATCATGTTTTGCTACAACATTGTAAAATGCTGTTACAAATTAAATAAAATTTAATGCTCTTATCTCCTTAAAAATGAATAAAAGTAACCATTTTTTGTTGATTATAGTACTTTATTTTTTTTAAAATTAATTGATTACTGTAATTTATGGAAGAAACGCCGCACCAACGAAAATGAGCTTAATTAACAAGAAAATTATCCGAAACGCTGCAGCCGCGATCTCTCCTCCCCCCCCCCCCCCTCCGAAAAAAAAAAAGAAACATCGCACTGGAATATATTTCGGGAGGGGGGGTGGTGGATAAACGGTAAAAATGTCTCTTTTTTCCCCTTTCCCATATGTTTTAAAGTATTTACTTCTATTTTACGAAGTTTACAATTTTCATTTTCAAATAATCAGTGTCGGATTTCGTGTAAAACATCAGTTTTTATATACACAAAGGTGAATTTATAGAAATAAATAAATAACTTGTAAAAAACTTCTTGCATTCGCTAAAAGTTCGGACAGTATAGCACATGGGCTGTTAAAACAAAACAGCCAGCTGGCTCCAGTTAAAAGTAAACAATTTTTTTTTTCTTGGACGGCCAGCTGTTGATTACGTAATGAGCGAGCTTCAGCGAATTGTTTGTTTTAAGCTTTGAATATTGTGTGATAACTCTTGATGTTTCTATTCATTATTACTTTTGATGTTGGGGTTTATTTTAAAAGCACTCAGCATTTCCTGAGCTTTCCAATTACTCGTAGTTGAGTTTTTACTGTAATAATAGTGTAAGGCAGTGTTTATTCGGTACAGTGCTCCTTCTCAGGGTGCAAAGCTGTTAGCCCTTACAACTTTATGTTCTTGTCACTGTTAAACATGTCAAATATATTACTTACCTTTTAGAAGCTCCTTTAATTTCTTCCTATGCTTTATGAATAAGTATCTGGGCGTACTTGGAGCCAAGTACGGCTCCCGTATGCTCTAGTAAGTCAAAATTATTTTTTTTCATCACTAACGGCGATGTTTACCATTTGCCAAACGTTCGCGGCAAATTGTTCTGTTAAAAACAAGCCTAGATCTGTTAAATTTGAAACTTCTTCCACGGAAGAAAGTAAAGACATAATAAAAACATATAAAACATTATTTAATACGGCGGATTAATTAGTTAAAATTTTTTATTTGGGAATACCTTATTCCCCCGTACATGATATATATTTCGGTTACACACATAACCATCAACGACTGAACCAAGAAACGACTGATGATGGTTATGTGTGTAACCGAAATATATATCATGTACGGGGGAATAAGGTATTCCCAAATAAAAAATTTTAACGAAAGTAAAGACTCCAAACAAATGCTCCTTTGGCATAGGAGATTGGGCCATGTGAGTCAGGATCTGGTTAAAAACATCTCCAAAAATCAGTGTGTGAGGGGACTCCCCAATTTTAAAAATTACAAAATTTTTTGTGAGGATTGTAAATTAAATAAGCAAAGGCGTAAATCGTTTAAAACAATCCCATATATAAGATCAAAACAGCCTCTTGAGCTGATTCATATGGATACTTGGGGACCTACTAGAGTAACAGGGAGAGGGGGAGAAAAATATTTTTTAAGTATAATCGATGATTATTCGCATAAAACTGCTATATACCCTATTCGTGATACAACACAAGTTTTTAAAGTATTTAAGCAATACATGGCAAGAGCAGAAAGGTTCCTTGGTTTAAAAGTAAAAGCCGTTAGAACCGACAATGGTTCGGAGTTTGTTAATGAAAATTTTTTGAGGAAAAGGGGATAAAACACAAACTAACAAACGTGTACACTCCGGAAGAAAATGGCGTGGCAGAGCGATATAATCAAATGGTCATGGATGCTACTCAAACTATCTTAGCAGAGAGTGGACTAGATAACAGTTTTTGGCCGGAAGCAATGTCATACTTTACGTACACTCAAAGCCGGTTGTGTCACAAGAATCAAAAGAAAACCCCATTCGAACTATATGCCGGAAGGCAACCGTCGGTGAAACACTTTAAACCGTTTGGTTCAGTTGCATACATTGGTGTCCCTAAACAGCGTCGTTCTAAGTTCGAACCCAAAGCTAAAAAGGGCATCTTAGTTAGCTATGCATTCAATACGAAGGGGTATTGAATTTGGCTTCCCGAAACTGATAAAATCATTAAAACAATTAATGTTTCATTCAATGAAGAAGTTCCAGTCAAGCGAACATGCAGTGGAGCTGTGCTGGGCTCCAGCCCTTACTTTAGCAGTTCCGATAGTGAGGAGGAGGGAGATGACGTTGCTGAAGTCGTCACACCTCAAAACGACCTCAGGGAATTATCCCCGGATGATGCTAGTGACACTGCGAGTTCATCCTCAGATGATGCATGCAGCACTGCAGACTCGTCTTCAGACAAAAGTCAAGATGAGGAAAACACCGCTTTGAGAATGGTAAATTAGATGAGGAAGCCAGTCCCTAGACCAGACGGAAGCCGTGTAGATGTATATTATTACGAACAGGGCAAAAATCAACATTTAAGGTCATTAAATGACGTGAAAAAATACTGCCAGAAAAATAGCATAGCTTATGAGCAGCATATTTTTAATTTTAAAGGATCCGACGAATATCGTGGAATCGTAACGGGTCAAAGCGGCAGTTCAAGTTCAAATGTACATCATACACAAGCTCAAGCATGACTAGATGAGGTCAGAGTCCCGCAAACCTATAAACAGGCACTCAAATCTCCTCAGAAAGATTTATGGCAGGAAGCCATGGAAGAGGAAATAAAAATCATAAGTGAGAGGGGGGTGTGGCATTTGACCCAGTTACCAGAAAATGTCGAACCTATAGGTTGCAGATGGGTTTTTACTGTTAAGCGTGATGAATGTGGGCAAATAGCAAGATATAAGGCCAGGTTAGTGGCACAGGGTTTTAAACAAGTGAAAGGAGAGTCGTACGACGAAACTTCTAGTCCTGTAGTCAACTTTGGCTTAATAAGGCTATTCTTTTCCCTACTTGTTTCCTACATAGGTTGGATACATTCACAGTATGATGTCAAATGTGCTTATTTATATGCACCGTTAACGGAGCACATATACATGAAGCAACCCCCAGGTTTTTCTAAGAAAAACAAGGAACATTTAGTATGCAAATTAGATAAAGCTCTTTATGGTTTGTGTCAGAGCGGTCATGTATGGTTCTTTGAATTAAATAAGGTTTTACTTGAGATTGGTTTTAAAAAGCTAGAATGGTGTAACTGTGTTTATATTTTTAATTAAGAACTTTTACTTTTATTATACGTTGATGATATGGTTGTTTTTGGCAAAAGTTTTAAAGTTATCGACAAGGCTATTAAACTTTTAACTAAGTATTTCGACTTAAAAACCTTGGGCAAAACTCGTAAACTATTAGGAGTAGAATTTGAAGAAAGTGACATGTTATGCATTCACCAGCTCATAGGCGGCTGGTACGGGGGGCAAGGGGGTGACTGCCCCCTCACTTCCAAAAGTAAAGGGGCCTCGCCCCCCCCAATTTTCAAAGTTCAAAAGTAACAATTCATCTAAAAATGATGGCAAGACACTCAATACGGAAACCGAGCAAGAGAAGGGGAGGGAAAGCGAACTTTCCCAGTGCAAGGTCTTTATATATATATATATATATATATATATATACAGTGAAACCCTGGTTTAACGTTTGACGTATTTACTGTTTTCCCGCCTATAACGTCATTTTCTATTGGTTCTAAATATCTTCCTATACTTGTAATGTTAAAAAATCTCGTCAAGAACGTTAGATTTTCTGCATTTAACGGTTTTTCGGCGAGAGAAATTCGATGCATTTTCTCTGAAACAAGTCACAGTAATTGTGATAGGAAGAAAATAGATCTTGACAATAGCAGCAATGCACATTCCTTTTCCTTTATTTGGATAAAAGGAGGGAAAATTATTCTTTATCTCCTCCAATTGTCCGAGTGCCTTCGTTCCCATGAAAACGGAGTGTAGCTTTCTAGGAATCCTTTTCTCCTTACAGGTGTGTTACTTTAAAATTTTGTCATTGCTACCTTCCTGTATTCTGGAATAGATACAATAGACCGTCTTCGGATTATCATAACAGGAAGCCTCTCACGCCACTTAAAAAGGGAGGTTACATGAGGAGAGGGCGGACAGGCTATTTTCTGCTGTTTCGATGGGAACCAACAGCTATGAGATTATCTTTGGGAGCTAAAGAGTTAAACTGACCACCCATGAATACAATTCATGGAAGGGATAATAAACGGCCTTCTACAGTATCTTTTAAGATTACATATAAGAAAAAGAAAGCATATTTATCTGCACATTTAGAAAGGGATTTAATTGTAGGTGAGTGTATGTGTGTGTGTGTGTGTGGGTGGGGGGGGGGGGACCGAATTAGAAATTTCCCGAAAGGAACTGTATATTCTAGAATCGGCCCTGCCCAGATGTAAGGATCTCGTGAACATTTCATTCCCATATGCTAATTCGAAGCAGTAGGTTGACTGAGCGCGTGCTGCCTAAGTTTTTCTGATTCATGATCTCTATTTGTTTCATATTCATATTTGTTTTTGAAATGTTAAAAGCAAAGCAGCTTAAAACTCAACCAACCATCACTTCATGTTTCCGTAAGATTCCAGTTGCGGAAAATGCACATCAAAATATGCTTAGCAATTTAAAAGAAAATGAAAAATGTGATGGTTTAAGTTTCACGTTTCTGCCGTTCCGATGGGAACCAACAGCTATGAGATTATCTTTAGGAGCTAAAGAATTAAATTCAGGAACACACAGGCTGATCATTTACCAACGTAAAGTCTCAGTGCAAATAACTAGGATTCAGAACTGAAGATAATGAGACACTTTAACTTTGGATCAACATAAATACAGGAAAAATGAATTAAACGAAGGCCCACATCAGCCTCTAGACTTTGAATATCCGATACATAAAGTGAGGAAATTCCAAAAAAATTGGTTCAACCAATTTGCATGGTTAGAGTACTATGGAGAAGTGAACAGAGCATTTTGCTTATTGATATGGATTAGATCTTGATACGGAAAAATTAAAGAGAGAAATGTAAATTTTTCAAAAAATGTACAAAAAATACACCAACTCTTTGCCAGAATATCAGAGATAACAGAACTGAAAAAAAGATGCAATTTTCTTGTTGAAAAGGAACTCTTTGATATATTTCCATACAAGGGCGGATTAAAGGGGGGGGGGGCGAACACCCCCCGAGAAAAAAGAAATAAATGTAAAAGATTCTATGTTACTTCCATAAATTGGATGTATATGCCAATATTGCATAATATAATACCAAATAATTTATTAGGATGGATAATATAAGATCAAATAAATGAATTTATTAGTAACCTCCTCTCTCTCTGTGTTTGGAAGTTTGTCATTTTGTGACATCATTGATCTATTCAAGACTTTAAAGAATGAAAGATTTGCTTAACAAGTAAGTGTTTTATATTTTTCTCATGTTATTATTTCATTAGAATTGGAATGGAACTTTGAATTAGAGACCTGCACGGGCCTGAAAATAAGAGTCCCGGCCTGGCCCGAGCCCGACGATTCTTGAATTTGTAGGCCATGCCCGGGCCCGTAACACATTTGAACAAACATCACGAGCCCATAGTTGAGGAGTAAAAATTCGAAAATTCCAGAAATTAAAAAATATGTAAAGACAACCAGATAGATCGATAAATAAATATTTTTCAGACATTTTATATTAAGAAGTTATTAATATTAACTTTTTTGCGGGTTGCAGGAACTCAAAAAAAAATTAACACTAACACGAGTCCGGACCGGCCCGGTCCGTGCAGGTCTCTACTTTGAATTAGAAGGAGGGAATCTTCGTTGGGCATCCATTTGGATTTTTGATCCTAGTTCTTTTAGAGAAGGACATTTAATCAATAATGACATTAAAATTCAATTATAATAGGGCGATTTTACACCCGCCCCCCAAAAAAAATAGCTTTAGGGGTGCCCTCTACTTACATACTCTCATCTCTTTTAACCCCCCACTTTTTTGGTGCACCAGCCGCCTATGCACCAGCTGAATTACACTGAGGAAGTTTGTGACAAGTTCAGAAAGTACAACTTTCCTATTTCATCACTCCCTATTTCTAAAGGAGTAGTTTACTCTAAAGTTCAATGTCCTCAATCAGAGACAGAAATGGAAGAAATGTCGAAATATCCTTACAGAAGTTTGTTAGGTAGTCTTGTCATTTTTAGACAATCGTACCTGACCTGACATAAGTTACGCCGTGAACATTTTTAGTCAATTTCAGAGTAATCCTCGATTAGCACATTGGGGTGGCCTACTAAAGTTGCTAGGGTATGTTTCTTCTATGAAATATTTAAAGCTTTGCCTAGCTTGTAATAAAGTTGAATTAAATACATACACAGATGCCGATTTTGCGGCTAATGGGATGACCGTACATCTATGGGTGGTCCAGGGATCACTCTAGAGTGTTTCAGAGGGGCGGCCCGCCCTGGTGCCCTTTTTCCGGTAAAATGCCGCCCTCCTTGCCCTTTTTCTTGATAAAACTCCGCCCTCCTTGCCCTTTCTTAATAAAATTCCGTGCTCTTTTTTTTTTTTTCTTTTCCGATCAAAATGCCGCTCTCCTTTTCTCCACCCCTCCTTGTTTCCCCTTTTCTTTGATTCTCGTTACCATTGCTGGCGCTCGGCTAGACCGGAGCCACGTGGTCCCGGCTAGACCCCCAAGAAAGCCTCTCTCCAACAACAACAAGGAAGTTGATTTGTTTATTTATTCTCTTATCAACGATATGTGGGGAGGAGGGGGGGGGGTACGCTCTTCTCCCTCCCGACCTGAGGAGAGGGTTAAAACCGTTCGCTGTAGCTTCAGGTCATAAAATATCTCATTAGAGAAACAATCTGTCATCCAGAAGAGTAGTCATAACAATAAATTATTTCCTACTGTAAATGGCGCTTTACCGTGTTTTATAAATCCTGTAAGTAATTAATAAACGCCACTTGGTTATTGTTTATTTTTTCAGATTTTCAAAACACATTCATCCAGGCTGGCTGAACGGAAAGTTCAAGACAAGGGCAAATCCGGAAGTGTGGGGTGACCCCCCCCCCCTACACACACTCCTTCCCGTCGATGTACTAAAAATAATAGAAAAAAATTGATTCATTGACAGGGTGTGCAGCAGTCAGGAAATACTACTTGAAAATATCGAATTTCGGGTAGGCATCGGGGCCAAATTGATGATTATTCTATAGGGCTATTTTAAGCGGAGATAGGGGTAGAAACTGTCAATAGAAAATTTGTCTATTTTGCAGCCCCTCCAAAAAAATGAAATCGTCGACCATTGCGAAAATGCAAGTCTCGTCGACTGCACGGGCATGCGCCCCTGGGATGTTCATTTTTACTGTACTACCCGCTCAGCAAAAGCCCAATGGACAGTGCGAAAATGCGCAGAGGGGAGAGCCATTGAAACTATTTTGAATTCATCGATTGGGAAATTAAAAATTTGTGCAAGAGGGTCAAGTTCTTTCCGATTCCTGAAGGGTCGAGAATTATTTTATAATTATGTAATTACGAATATTACACAACAATAATTATCAAGACTTCTTGCCTGTTTAGAAAATCCTTTGCCGCCGCCCACGATAGGAAATACTATCGTCCCCCTCCCCCCTCTTTTTTTTTATTATGTCGCGCACTTGCAATATATTTTTTCCACGGACATGTCTTAGCTAAACTGGCATTCTTATTACAGAATATTTCCAAATGTTATGCATATAATGCTGCAACTAGAGGTCAAGTCACCCGGGACAAACCTTTGTTTTGGCGCTCCCTTCTTTCCATTCCAATTTTGACACTATGCCTGGGCAAGTGTCCTGTTTCCCCTCCACTAGTTGCAGACTAGCATATATACAGAGAGAAAAGTTGCAGTGATGCTGAATGCGATAAAATTTGAATCTAAAACGGAATGTTTTCGGTCATTTTTTGGGTCCGAAAATTGGCGTAATTATTAAAAATTTGTCGTCAAAACCGGATTCCCGTTATTTTACGATTACAAAATTTAATTTTTTTATGCTTTTTTTGTTTTGTTGTTGTTGTTGAAATAAAGCATAATGGCCGCCTTACACAATTTTTGTAAAAGTGTAGATTTCATTGAGTGAAAAAATTTGGTTTCAAAATTTGTTTAATCATTTGCTTAAAAAATTGCTATTAAGAAAACACATTTTCGGACATAAATGTATGTTTATAAAAGCTATCCTTATGTGTTTGTAGACAATAATTATAAAAGTTGCCCTTTTTGTGTGATATGATATGCCCTTTTCCCAAACCGGTCCGGGACATTTCACCGACACCCTTTACACCGACAAGACATTTCACCGACACCGTTTCACCGACTGGACATTTCCCCGACATGGATTTTTCACCGACTGGACATTTCACCGACATGGATTTTTCACCGACTGGACATTTCACCGACATGGGCTTTACACCGACTGGACAGATCACCGACATGGATTTTTCACCGACTGGACATTTCACCGACACGGACTTTTCACCGACTGGACAGATCACCGACACGGACTTTTCACCGACTGGACAGATCACCGACGTGGATTTTTCATCGACTGGACATTTCACCGACACGGATTTTTCACCGAGTGGACATTACGGACGTGGATTTTCACAGACATGCGTATCGTCTCCTGAAATTGTTGATATCATATCAGTGGCGGATCCATGGGGGAGGCTTCGGGAGCTCGAGCCTCCTCCCCTAGAGTGACACGGTGTCGGCAAATGTCCTGTCACCAATTAGTGTTTTCTTGGAGTTTCAAAACTTTATCAATTTTTTCCCGCATAAAGAACTTTTCTGTTTCATGCAACTAAAATCCCCAATTAATGTTTTTCCGAAGGTTTAAAAACTATATAATCAAATTCCCATTTTTCCATGTTTACCTGAACTTAGTTACCGACAAGGCCGTATAAAACGACATATATGCTTATTTATGGTACTGTACAGTGTTTTTTTTATATATTGAGAGAAACAGAGCTATGGAATGGATGTACTCCCCCCCCTCGAAAATGTGATGTATATGGTTATCAAAAAATACACTTTCAGTACGATTTTTTTTCTAAAATTTTCTTTTACTGTAATACACAAATTAATTATATAAATGAGCTTTAATTACGTAATTAATTTAATTACACAATGAAGTTAATAAATATGTACTTAAGTTAATTATTTTTTATATATGGTATAATTTGATTAATGTTAATTAATTACATATGCATAATTAATACGTATGATTTTTATTAACGTACGTTCAATTCATTATGGTTCATACGAGTGTTTTCGGAAACTCCCTACCTCCCACCCCAACAAAAATAAATAAAAAAACTATAGTCACGGTCCTGCTTTAAACGCCTAAACTTTCTAGTTTTGCACAAAAGAAAACTTTTTTAGATATATTGATAAATTTTTGAGAAAAAATAATCATAATTAGCTGCTCTCTTTATGGGAGAATTTTCGTTAAATGTATTATTAAAACTGTGTGGGAATTTGCCTGTCGTCGTAATATTGAAAATTTAGTCCATTTTAAAGTGCCTGAAATGTTCATGTAAATGTCCTGTCGGTGAAAAATTCATGTCAGTGAAATGTCCTGTCGGTGAAAAATTCATGTCGTTGAAATGTCCACTCGGCGAAAAATCAGTGTCGGTGAAGTGTCCAGTCGGTGAAAAATCCGTGTCGGTGAAATGTCCAGTCTGTGAAAAATCCGTGTCGGTGAAGAGTCCAGTCGGTGAAAAATCCATGTCGGTGAACTGTCCAGTCGGTGAAAAGTCCATGTCGGTGAAATGTCCAGTCGGTGAAAAATCCATGTCGGTGAAATGTCCAGTCGGTGAAATGTCCTGTCGGTGTAGTTGTTGTCGGTGAATTGTCCCAAACCCTTCCCAAACACTGCCCTTTTTCTGTAATGTGCACCCTGCCCTTTTTCATTTCTAGAGTGATCCCTGGGGTGGTCAATTAGTTCTGTTGGACACGTGCGCCAAGCTCCTATTGCTTGGCGCACATTTAAGGAAAAATGCGTTAGTTTAAGTAATATGGAGTCGGAGTTCGTAGCTCTGACAGAAGCGTCTAAAGAACTATTATGGTTTGACCGAATTTTAGATGAATGTTTTAGTAACAAAATCATACCAAATATTAAGTGTAGGTCATTCCTATATGTAGATAATAGGCTACTATTGATTTCGTAAAATCACCAATTGAAAACTATCGAACAAAGCATATAGATGTAAAAATGTTTTTTGTGCGTGATCTAATTTACAAAAATATTTTTGATATAAAGCATGTTAAAAGTAAGGAAAATTTTGTGGACATCTTCACCAAGCCCTAAACGAAATTTGGATTGATTAAATTCAGAGAAAGTATTTTTTTGTAAGCTTTGAATTTGAAAGCTTTTTGTGCTTATAAAGTATGTTGTGTGTTTTTTTTAACCTTTTTGCACTATCTTTCATCCTGAATCACTCATTTATGAAGGACCCTTTTTTTACGTAACTTGTTTTATTTCTTTAACAATTTTCTAAATGCAGGAAAATGATTATATAATCTTTCTTTTAAACTGTAATAGAACTCAAATGTTTATACCTGGAAAAAATTGTTTTTTCAATCGTGCTTATACTTAGGTTATGTTTGTTTTCTACTTGCATTTTAAATAGTACTTCTCAGTATGTCAATGAAGTCAGTGTGAATGTGAAGTATAAAATCAAGGGCCCTTGTATGTTCTGTCTTGTCTTGTATGTTGTATGTTAAATGTTGACTACTGAAACATATTTCCTCCCTTAATTATGTTGCAACAAGTGATCTTTTGAATATTCTTTTAATGTTCTGCATGGGTACCGTATGATAATTTTTACTGTAATTGAATCTGATGAATTAGAATCACTGCAGTGAAGTTTAAGTATAATTCGTAAAAATTGTGTAGGTATACCAATCGGTATACCTCGGTATAATTGTAATCGTTTTTCAGAGACTTTCAAAAGAACTTTATAATGTAAGGTAAAAAAAGTAGGTAAACCTTAGGGTTACCGAGGTAATTGTATTAGAACTATTCAAGAAAAAAAATTTCTCTTTCAGGTATTATTCTGTTTTAGCAGATTTTTTTTGTAGTGCTTGCATTGTGTGTTATCTCATTAGCTAAATTGTTTAATTATGTGAAAGTTTACTTCACGATTTGTCTATGTGACAATTTTGTTATTTCTAAAATGTTAACGTAATGTTAAAAAAAAAAGTAGTTATTTTGGAGCTGAAATTCAACAATTTATTTAATTGTGAGTTCTTTGGCTGTCAGCCGTTTTCGTCACAGTGACAAGAGGGGGGGGGGGGGGTTGTTAGCCCTTACAACTTTATGTTCTTGTCACTGTTAAAGATGTCAAATATATTACTTACCTTTTAGAAGCTCCTTTAATTTCTTCCTATGCTTTATGAATAAGTATCTGGACGTACTTGGAGCCAAGTACGGCTCCTGTACGCTTTAGCAAGTCCAAATTATTTTTTTTCATCACTAACGGCGATGTTTACCATTTGCCGACCGTTCGCGGAATGTTGTGTTTACACTTTTTCCCACCAGGCGGCTGAACTTCTGCGAACGTGTTGCTTTGAGATGATGTTTTCCCGGTCATATTCATTACCCGTATTTTTACAGTAACTGCATAGTGCGGCAAGTATAAATACGTGTACAAATGTGTGGCATTGAGCTTGCTAAAAACTTGTTAAGAACTCGTTCAAGAACTTACTTAAGCTTCTTAGAAGCTTGTTTAAACTTGTATCAGCTCACTTTGACTTGTCCATAATTGTGCCTTGTATGAAAATGGAAGTTCCTGCGTTGCTACTGTGGTAAATATGTTAGCTGTGATATTTTTATCTTGATATTTTTTATGCATCAATAAACAAAGTTATTTTAAACCTTTTATGTGTCATCAATCCTAGTCATTTTTTACATACTGCCAAGTTTCTTATTCTTAGATTCCACTGTGCCTTTAAGCTTTTAACTCTCTGCATTAATTTTAAATAGTGTTAGACTATGTCGCTTAGTGAGTGAAGAACCTGATAGTTTATTTTTAAGTCTCACTTAGCGAACAAAAGCCGCATGGTGAAAAAACACAAATAACTTATAGTTAAACTTACAGATGAACTTTTTTTCTTTTTTGAGGGCGCAACAGACTAGTTTCGGTTGAGATTCAGTATTTTAAGAACAATCAGGCCCGGACTGGCTCCTATGGGGGGTCCTCGGCTATTGAAAAGGGGCTCCTTATCGGTGAATTTGGAGGGAATAGAATATTAGGATATGTAATATTTGAAAATTAGGTTTACTTGCCTAAAACCATATTTAACTACTATTTAAAGCTATTCGGGCCCCTGATTCTTCGGCGATCCCGCACGGCGCGTGATCTGTGGGGTCCTTCGCAACGCCACTGTGTAAAAAAGGGATTACAAAGAAATAAACAATCGAACTACTTTGGTACAATAATCTGATGCATATCAAATTACTTTAATTATAAAGTAGTATATTCATTTTGGGGAGGCCTCGCTGGGACTGGGGGCCCATCCTTATGCCAGGGGCTCTCGGCGATTGCCAACCTGGCCAGTCCGGGCCTGAGAGCAATGAACATTCATTGGAACACAGGGGTACGGTTAATCGAGGGTAGTGAGTTTTTGCGGTACTATTTTAAGGAATTTTAGCCCATCAAAATATATATGTTAAAACCTTCATCAAAATTAAATTATAGCTCTAAAATGTAGACATAAAAAGCTTCTTTTTTTTACTTAATTGAGGAGGCATTAGTTGGATTTATGTACCCACCCACAGCATTGGATCAAACTGCTTTTCAAGGGGGTAGGCTCGCATTCTAATTCTTTACACTGTGCTCCGTGCACTGCTAAAAAGTATGTGCACGGTGGTGGCGCCATCTTTTGATAAAATTATTACTAAATAATTTTTATGATTTTTCGTTGAAGATCGGCTAAAAAAAAAAAAAAAATTTAATATCGTAAACACCGCACCCGGTATAAACGTCGCACTTACAATTTTTTAACTTTTAAACTCGTAAATGCCATGGCGTTTCTTCCATAAATTACGGTAATTCATTGCAGATATTGAAGTATGAACTATTTTACAGTAGAATAACACTTAGTTTGGTTCATTTTTTCCACGCGATCTAATTTAAAGTGAATAATTAAAAGCTTAAGTCACTCGGACTTTCTCCATCTCTTCCAATCACCCTGTGTGTCCGCATATATGACATGTACAGGCACAAAGGGGAGAAGTGCATTCCTAGGGGCTTTCCACCCCTCCCAGAAAACCACAGTAGAACGCAAGAGCAAGAAATGGACCTTTCCCAATTACTTAGGTGGGTTTTCAGAGTCAATGGAAGGACGGAAATAGTTTTTTTTTTTTTTTTTTTTTTCCTTTTTCAATTGTATCTGTCCTGTCCATTCCAAGGTTGCACAGAAATCATCTGGCAAACTTTTCACTAATGTGGATTTTGAGTTTTTTTAGAGCAATGAAGATGAGAGTTTGCTGCATTTTACTCTGGATAAATTGTGATTTTTTTCCTAAAGACTAGACTAAATGGCACTAATGGCAGCTAGACAAAAATTTTAAAGTTGTCTGAATGTGGTTAGTGCTTTTTAGTTTTAAATAGGCTAAGTTCTTACGTCAATTAGATTGGACTTTGCTGTAGTTTTCTCTGGATAAACTGTGATTTTTTTCTAAAGTAAAAGACTAACTGGTATTAACCTCAACTAGGCAAAAATTTTAAAGTTGTCTAAATGGGGTTTAGTGCTTTTTGGTTTTCATTTTGCTAAGTTCTCGTGACAGTTAAAAAGGGGTAACTTGATTTTTAAGTATATATTAAGAATTTGTATTTTTTCTTAGCGACATTTTCTTTTATGTTATCTCGGGGACTATTAAAATAAGATGTAGTTCAAAACTGCTAATTATTTCTATATAATGCGAAAATGAAATTTATAATTCAAATAAGCAAACTTGTAAACTATTAATAAACAAGCAGGATGGTATTTTTAATAAATAATTTACATACTGCATTAAAAAATGTGACTATTTACTTAAGTACTTAATTTCATATTACTCAAAACAACAGAAAAAAATAAGTATATTCTGTTATAGAAAGTTCCTTTCTTGTATTAAAGGATAAAGATAAACTGTGAAAGTTCAGCAATATAAAATATTTACTAAAAGTAAATATCTTCTAATAATAAACATGGTTTTATTATCATTTATTAGTTTCATATATACAGGGATGTTAACTCCAACACTCGATTTGGGAGCACCCCGGGAGCAGAAAAAATTTCATTTGGGAGCACCTCGGGAGCAGAAAAATTCCATTTGGGAGCAGAAAAATTCTATTTGGGAGCAGAAAAATTCTATTTGGGAGCAGAAAAATTCCATTTGGGAGCAGAAAAATTCCATTTGGGAGCACCTCGGGAGTACAAAAAAATAGTTTCCGAGAAGAAAACTAAGATTCGAGATCAGAATTAAAATGAGTTTGGAGCATAAAATTGAAGATTTAGGAACACAATAAATGCATACAAGAAAAGCAAAGTTTGCAAGCAAACACCATTTGCTAAAAGCAAAACACTATTTGAAAGCACTTTAGAAAGCTCTGTAAAAAAAAAAGGGTGTATACAGGCTATGCTATCAGCAACTTGGTAAAAACAATACATGGATTTACATGGACGGAAGGAATTCTTTTTTGTGTGTGTGTGAAACTGCTCTTTTTAATGGTTTTCATATAAATGCTAAATGGAAAGAGAGTGGGAGGGAAGTATTTCTTATATGCAATGGTACTTTTAATGCATGTTCGAAGGTTGTAAAAATACTAATATTTAAAAGGTAGAATTAACATTTCTGCCGTTTATATCATTCTAGAATTATGTATTCAAAATTTAGTCTATTTTAAAATATAGATTTTAATTACGGATAAATGAAATTCGTAACACATTCTGAAAAATTTGCGGACGCACTTTGGCTGAACACGGGACCAGGGGCGTCGCCCTGTCTGCCCCCTCTCGTAGAGCCTGCACACACACAAAAAGAAAAACAGTGGTGTAGTTTTAAGAAAAAAGGTTTAGGAACACTCGCAACGGAAGACTCAGAAATCATGCGTCCATGATGAAAAGTGAAGAACGCTTACTTTTGCTGACATAAGCTCGAATGAAAAAGTAGTGAGGCGGCATCTCCCCGCTCATGATCTTCACGGGCCGAAAACGTCTAGCCCGGACCGGCATTTAATCAAAATAAAAAATTCAGACGCGGTCCAGCTCGTATATTAATCATGATTTAAGGAAGGGGGGGGGGGGGATCACAAGCCAATCGTTTGGTCTTATCCAAATTTTAGGAGGGCAAAAATTTCCGGAAAGGCTCGATTTTGCAAACGCAGAGGACCGTCTTTAAGAGTATACGCTTGTTCCGGTCCATTCTAGAAAATGCTGAGGTCAGCCCGTGCCTTGAATGAATCGTGCTGCAAAAGCCTGGGCCCGCACAGATCTCTACCCCCCGCGACTACACCACTGGCAGCGGATTTCCGGATTATTTTGAAATGAAATATTCTATTAATTCAGACAGCCTAGATTCTGATTTCTAAACCAGTCATGCTTCCAATTTTCATTCTTGCTACGGGCCGGGTCATAAACCGTGATTTTTTAGGGGCTGGGACGTCACCATAATATACTGTTTTCTTTACGGACCGGTCTGGTTTAGATCAGGGGCGGCCCTGCGGTACATGACACCCACTCCACCCTGCAAACGTAGAAAAAGACGTCCCTTTTACTTTTTTCAAAATTGCTTTTATGATTTTAAGTTGGAAATCGTGCCCCTTCATAAACAAAAAAACGGTGCCCGTTGCGATGATTACTTGTTTGCCTATATGGCCGGCCCTGATTGAGGTGACTAACAAAGCCCGACTCATCCGATCCGGGGCGGGTAGAATGGCTTCGGAATACAGCTTTCGTACGCAGTTTGAATCTTGCTTTACTGCTAACTAGCTTTCCATACACGCTTTAAAAGATAAATGAGCGTGGCAAAAATTTAAAAAAGAGTCAAAATGACGTATTCGGTTATGATTTTAAGTTGGAAATCGTGCCGAATACGTCATTTTGACTCTTTTTTAAATTTTTGCCACGCTCATTTATCTTTTAAAGCGTGTATGGAAAGCTAGTTAGCAGTAAAGCAAGATTCAAACTGCGTACGAAAGCTGTATTCCGAAGCCATTCTACCCGCCCCGGATCGGATGAGTCGGGCTTTGTTAGTCACCTCAATCAGGGCCGGCCATATAGGCAAACAAGTAATCATCGCAACGGGCACCGTTTTTTTGTTTATGAAGGGGCACGATTTCCAACTTAAAATCATAAAAGCAATTTTGAAAAAAGTAAAAGGGACGTCTTTTTCTACGTTTGCAGGGTGGAGTGGGTGTCATGTACCGCAGGGCCGCCCCTGATCTAAACCAGACCGGTCCGTAAAGAAAACAGTATATTATGGTGACGTCCCAGCCCCTAAAAAATCACGGTTTATGACCCGGCCCGTAGCAAGAATGAAAATTGGAAGCATGACTGGTTTAGAAATCAGAATCTAGGCTGTCTGAATTAATAGAATATTTCATTTCAAAATAATCCGGAAATCCGCTGCCAGTGGTGTAGTCGCGGGGGGTAGAGATCTGTGCGGGCCCAGGCTTTTGCAGCACGATTCATTCAAGGCACGGGCTGACCTCAGCATTTTCTAGAATGGACCGGAACAAGCGTATACTCTTAAAGACGGTCCTCTGCGTTTGCAAAATCGAGCCTTTCCGGAAATTTTTGCCCTCCTAAAATTTGGATAAGACCAAACGATTGGCTTGTGATCCCCCCCCCTTCCTTAAATCATGATTAATATACGAGCTGGACCGCGTCTGAATTTTTTATTTTGATTAAATGCCGGTCCGGGCTAGACGTTTTCGGCCCGTGAAGATCATGAGCGGGGAGATGCCGCCTCACTACTTTTTCATTCGAGCTTATGTCAGCAAAAGTAAGCGTTCTTCACTTTTCATCATGGACGCATGATTTCTGAGTCTTCCGTTGCGAGTGTTCCTAAACCTTTTTTCTTAAAACTACACCACTGTTTTTCTTTTTGTGTGTGTGCAGGCTCTACGAGAGGGGGCAGACAGGGCGACGCCCCTGGTCCCGTGTTCAGCCAAAGTGCGTCCGCAAATTTTTCAGAATGTGTTACGAATTTCATTTATCCGTAATTAAAATCTATATTTTAAAATAGACTAAATTTTGAATACATAATTCTAGAATGATATAAACGGCAGAAATGTTAATTCTACCTTTTAAATATTAGTATTTTTACAACCTTCGAACATGCATTAAAAGTACCATTGCATATAAGAAATACTTCCCTCCCACTCTCTTTCCATTTAGCATTTATATGAAAACCATTAAAAAGAGCAGTTTCACACACACACAAAAAAGAATTCCTTCCGTCCATGTAAATCCATGTATTGTTTTTACCAAGTTGCTGATAGCATAGCCTGTATACACCCTTTTTTTTTTACAGAGCTTTCTAAAGTGCTTTCAAATAGTGTTTTGCTTTTAGCAAATGGTGTTTGCTTGCAAACTTTGCTTTTCTTGTATGCATTTATTGTGTTCCTAAATCTTCAATTTTATGCTCCAAACTCATTTTAATTCTGATCTCGAATCTTAGTTTTCTTCTCGGAAACTATTTTTTTGTACTCCCGAGGTGCTCCCAAATGGAATTTTTCTGCTCCCAAATGGAATTTCAAAAATTTAAAAAAGAGTCAAAATGACGTATTCGGCGCAGACCGGCGCAAAAATCGGCTAAAAGCGCAGTTCGGCGCAATATTTGTGTTTCGGTGCACCCTGAAAGAGTCAAAATGACGTATTCGGCGCAGACCGGCGCAAAAATCGGCTAAAAGCGCAGTTCGGCGCAAGAATTTGTGTTTCGGCGCAGCTCGGCACAATCGGCGCAGAATTAACATCCCTGTATATAGTTTAGCACTAATGAAGCTATTAAAAATAATAATTATTATATAAATTACTGGTTCTAATTTTGTCAAAAATGCTTAGTTAAAATCAACAAAATAATTTGTTTGTACAGGAAAACGTTTGATTATTTTGAAGAGAAAAGGTTTTTATGAAATTAACCGTTTATTTGCCGAATCAGCCAATATTTTAATTTCTTTTAATGTATGTTGTTTACATTCTTCTCTAAAAGGATATATATAAAATCAAAAGTCAACTTTCTTTTGTATTATGACATAACTTAACAAAAAAATAGATTAAAACATTTTTTTAAAAAAGCATGTTGTATAACTTTAATTTTTTTTTCTCTCTTTTTTTAGCATGCATGAATGTTTTATTTATAATCTTTGGTTCTGGAAAATTATAAATTTTCTAGGATTCTAAGAAATTTTTGGAAAAGAAAGATAACTAAGTACTGAACATTGTCTTTTTGAGCCTAATATTTTGTATAAAAAAATGTACATGGTCTGATAAACATATAACACTTAAAAAAGTAAAACATTGGTTGATGCATAAAAAAATAATACGGTAATTTTAAAAAGAACTTTCCTTCTTAAATTCATCAAACATTTTCTTAAAAACAAAATATTTGCTAATTTAATTAAGTACTTTTAATAAATTTAGTCGTAGTGGTGTAAAGTCATTTATATTATAATAATTATTATTATTATTTTAATTTGTTGATTAATACCATAAAGAACTAATTACAGAGCTAATTAGGGTATTTTGGAAATCAATAAGGTGCTGGCCGGTTTTCAATATTTTGTCATTGCCAATAGCACACCAAAAACATAATGGTTTTGGTTCAAAAGTGGCACAGGGCTGGGCAGACGCCGTTATCATTTATGCCAACACTGAACCAAAACCACCCTATCCTTTCGGTCTGATTCATGCCCAGGCGGGCACAATTTTTACTTTTTGGGTACTGCGTGAGCGATGTCGCCCAGGCACATGCTGTGTCGGCATGCCAATGTTGCCCCAAAACTTATCCGATAGGGCTGTGTTTGCTGGGTTATGCAGATGGTCCCTTCATCAAGTATTTTACAGTCTCCAAAGGAGATTTCTGGCTCTTATACTGGTTTGTGGCAGTGAATCCCACCGTTAAAGTGTATCAAGAGTTAGTTAAGTACCAGCACAGCTTTGAAGTAAGCGGATGCCAGAATTAATCACTGCACTAAGTCGTTTATCTAAAACATGTTTGGTATTAGTATACTCATTAAATATCAACACGGCAGTAAGAATTCTATGTTGAAAACAAATACTAGCTATAACTCTTAACGATTAACAGTCAAAAAACATTTTTTTTTTTTTCATACACCAAGGAAAAGTCTATACCCTAGTAGCAATTGTTAGAAAAAAAAAACGCTATTTCTTTACTTACCTTTTATTTCCATGACATTTTATCTCTAAATTTGCTAAAGTGAAAAAATGAAACTTTTGTAAGCTCCTTTAAAAGTTTTCTAAGTGAAAACGTAAGTTCGTTAGCATTTGAAAATGGCGGTGTAAACATCGTCATGTCTTTAACGCCGTAATAAAAAGTTTACATTTCTTGCCGATAGATGGCGCTGTTCCTGATTTGCATAAAATAAGAACTCTTTTTTTTCCTATGCAAATATCCATCGTAGTCCCGCACTAACTGGCAGGTATAAAAAGGGCATCACAAGTTAACCTTTCGGTCAGTCAGAGAGTGTTCTCGATCTGCTATGTTGTGTGTGTAATCAACCGACGTGACTCAAGTAGAGCCGGATCAGGGATCCGTGCTGCGGTACCCAGATGGTTCAATATGATGTGATGTGTTTTGTGAATCAGAATAAGATCGCCGCTGGCGACTTATCTTCGAGAAAGCTTATTTTTATTTGTGCCACTAATCGGATGTTGCTTAAGTATTGTGTCTTCACCATGTGCACTGTGTAAACCTACCATAATCATCTTGTTTCAATAAACTACAGAAAAAAGGTACCTAATTTGTCTTTCTTATTTAAACGCATATTCCAAACCAAAGATTTCTACTGTGCAACTCAACTTAAATGAGTTTCAACTCTGCCTAGAATCTACAAAAACTTATTTTACAGATAAAATCCAGTGACTATTCAATTTCAGCTAAAGACTTTTAATTTGTTTGTTGAATAGCTTAATCTATAATACAATATAATCAGTTAAGTAGTTTCCTTTTCAGCAATGACTGCTCCTTTTCTGCATGGGCGTTCATCCACTCATCTTTAACTCACCAAATTAAGACATTGGCAAGAGCACTTTTGTTTATCTGCAATAGATGAATTTTTATTCATGGATAGAAGTGATCTAGACGAGCAGTTTCGCCGATGGGATACTGTAAAACAATATCTTATCCGAAAGTGCAGCTATAGTCATCGGGCCTTGCAGGGGTCCCCAGAGGTTTACACTTTACCCAAATTCCTATAAATATTTGCGTAATTTAGATGTGCCTTTGCATAATCTAAGGGAAATTTTGAACAATTCTTGAATTAATCGCATAATTTACTTTAAATTTCTTGTATTGGGGTTGGAAGGGGGCAGGGGGATGGTATCCCCCGCCTTGCCCCCCTCCCACAAAATGTAAATTTGAAAAAAAATATTTACAAAAAAATGTAAGTATTTATTACATAAAAATTGTTTGTAATATTTAAATAATTAAAAAAAATGTGTTTAAAAAAAAGAAAAGAAAATCTATTTGAGCGTCAGCTGCATCATAAGAAAACAGAAACTTCATTACAATGAGCAACTCTTTTGAAACCTCTTTAATGTACAGAGCAAGAAGAGAAATCTGTTAATTTTTAAAAGTTATCCAAGAAATATGAAAGTTAAAATCACACTAAAATTCCTATACAATTGGCAATATTGTTTTTTAATTATTTTGAATAAATAATTTTGAATGTTGTTGCTACTTACATACATTGGTAAAAAGTGAAATTAATTTCTTACCAATCGAATAATTTGACTATTATTAATAATAGCTGAACACAACACTTTGTCAAAATTTCACCCAAAGTCCCAATCTGAGACTAAAATAACCGGTACTTCAATCTTTCGCTGATGCATGATAAGTCTGGATGGCCTCGTGATGGAGCACTAGTATGTGACTCCGTACGCTCAGGGTTCGGGCCCGGTGGATGAAGAATTTTTTTTCTTTTTTTTTCAGAAAAACGGAAAGTTAGCATCCAAAAACAGGAAAGCAAAATGAACAGAACGGACATTATTTGAAAATTTTGCTGCCAGTCGTTTATTTTTTATTAACAAATATATTTTAAACAGTTTATCGGTTTCTTTTCGCTATTTCATCGGAGTCATCGGGAAACGATGATCAGCTTTATGGCCCCCCCGAGCGGACATTTTGTATCAGTTGCCGATGAAATTTCCCCTTTTTTGGATGAAAAGCCGTGATCAGTCATAGCTCCTTCTCCTCGGATTAAACTCACCCGCCTCTCATCGACCGAAGGGTTATTGCTACTAGGCAGGCCCGATGGGTTATTGCTACTAGGCAGGCCCAGCGAGAGGGGGGGCACGTCGAACTAGAGGGGGCCCGTGAATTTTTCAGAAGTTCAAGAATTATGAAGTTCAGGAACGATTTCTCACATTTTCGGATTGCAGCAACAAAAAAGGAGAAGAAATTGCTGAATTAATAATTTCTACATTGAAAGCTAACTTAATTCCACTCAGTGACTGTAGGGCTCAGTCTTACGATAAAGGTGCAAATATGTCTGGGAAATATAATGGTGCCCAAGCGAAAATATTAGAACAGAATCCAAAAGCAATATTTTCACCTTGCGAATGCCACACGCTTAATTTATGTGGAAATGATGCTGCTGAAGCAATAACTTTTTTTGGTACAATATACAAACCACCTATAATTTATTTAGCTCTAGTCCGAAGCGCTGGGAAATTTTACGGAAGCATATCGACTGCGGAGTTCACAGCATGTCAGATACCAGATGGTCAGATCGAATTCACAGTGTCAAACCATTTGCAAATCACCTTCCTGGCATCAAATTAGCAATGCAAGAATTGAAAGATTTAAATTTAACTCCAAAAACTAAAAATGAAATTAATGGAGTTTAATGGTATATGTCATCTTTCGTGTGTGTGTGTTAATGTCAGCTGTGTGGTTCAAAATATTGCTTCGAATCGATATCTGCAATAAAGTCATCCAAGCCAGAAATACAGCAATTGATATCGAAGCTGAAAATATAGGAGCATTGCTCTCCGATCTGAAAACACTTGAAATGATTGGAATTCAGTCTGGTCTGAAGCTAAAACTGTAGTTTTAAATATGGAGATCGAGAAAACATTTTCCCATGGATATGATGAGAGATGCAAAAAACAAAAGATGCATCATCTGGATAGTGAAGAAACTGATAAACAGTTAGATAATGAAGAAAAATATTTTAAAATTTATGTATTTTATCCTTTGGTAGATAGTGTCATAGGGGAGGACTAACTGTTCGATTTGATGCTGTCAAAAACTTGTCAAGTAAATTCAAAATATTATGGCAGTATTTAACAATACCTGAAAGCAGTTTGAAAGAAAAGGTATTATTTCTATCGAAACAGTACCAAGATGATCTGAATAGTGAAGATTTTCTTTCAGAAATAATTCACCTACCATCCGTCCACAAAGCTAATTTTGGAATTAATCAATTAAAGCCTCTGGATTTATTGAACATACTAACAGACTATAACTGAACAATCTATTCCCAAATGTTTGCATTGCCCTTAGGGTGTTTTTAACCATTCCAGCAACGGTAGCTTCTGCTGAACGATCATTCAGCAAATTGAAACTCATAAAAAAATTTCTTAAGATCAACCATGTCTCAAGAACGACTTATAGACTTACCAAGACTAAGCATCGAATCTGACATTGCCAGAACTATTAATTTTGATGATGCTATACGAAATCTTGCAAATAAAAAGGCACGAAAAGCCATTATTAAAATTAAATAATAAATATGCTAATTCTACCATTTATGTATATATATTTTTAACCTTCAAGCATGAATAAAAAAATGCTAAATATGAAAATTTCCTTACTCATTCTTTTCTTTTAGCATTCTACATAAAAAATCACAAAAAACAAAAAAAAAATTAATTTTTGAAACTGTGTGTTTAACTATAGCAAAATATGAACTGATGCATTTACAGATAAATAACATACTGTTGGTGATGGTGATTTGCAGCACATGTTAGACAGCGAGGGTGGTAAGGGAAAGGAAGATTTTGGAATCTGGTTATAAAAATACCGTAATGATACTTCATTTTTTAATATTTTTTATAATACATTATTACAGATTGTAAATACTATTATTAAAATTATAATTTAGGTAAGAATAAAAATGACCCCACAATATTAATTTTTTATTTTTAATAACTACTTTTAAAGTAAAATTGGGCAGAATTTGAACTATATTTCTTGAGGCAAAAACAAGTTATTGGGGGGGGGGGAACATTTCTGCCTCGCCTTATAAAATTTCTCTTGGAGGCCCTGCTACTAGTATATAGACCACAATTTCCCTCTCACAGCCCAGTACAGTTCAGAACAATTAAAAAAATTGTTCCACAGAATAATGCTCGTCTTGGAAGTGCAGTGAAAGTCAACAAATGGTCAAAGTTCATAAAATTTGCCTCAGGGCACAGAGGGCAGTCAGGTGAAGGTGAAACACCAATACGGTGTAGGTGCCTCCATAAAAAGTCATGAGAGGTTAAAAGTCTAAAATTTGCAGAGGCCACACGTCTAGGAAGGTTACCCAACAGGGGGTAAGTCAAAAGTTTGTTCGAGGACTTTCCTGCAGCATGGGTCCTGCGATAGTCCTTAACTGCACCTTCAATTACTCTTTTAATTTCATTACAGATATAAAAATAGGGACAAGGGCAGGATGACTGAGATAATGAACAACCAGCCTTAGCTAGTCTGTCTGCACGTTCATTACCGGGAATACTACAGTGGCTTGGGATCCACTGAAGGGTGACGGTCCACCCACTGTTCAAAAGATTGTCAAGAGTATTTAAAAGGTTAAAAAATCCGTCAGTACACATTAAAATCCGTCAGTAGCACTTTCAGTGGCGGCCACCACCTTCCTCATCCTTAGCTTCAAAATGCCTTGCTCTCTTCCTCAGAATATCATTCCATCCCGGATCTATTTGTGCATGCGCCATGTCATTTACAGCACCATCTGTGGTTATAATCTGCAATGCTTCCATGTTGAGGGCATAATAGTTATTTTTGTAATTGGCGAGTTTTTGGCTATTATTAAAGTTGATTTCTATGGGGCGTTCTTGAGCTATTTTAGAAAGGGCGGTACTGGGTTTATTGAATTTAATATCATTGTGGTGTGCCTTTCTTCTGTCTTTAATTTTTCTTTCAGTCATACCTATGTATCAGCCTGATTTATTTGAATTATTATCTGTAAAGTTTATTTTATAAATGCCGGCGGTTTCATTAGGGTCAATAGGGTCTTTATCATTGCGAATGCGTTTGAAAATAGTTTGATTAGGTTTTATTGGTATTTTAATGTTTTTCTTAGCGGCTTTATTTGTTATTTTTAGTGCGGCTCTCCTGCAGTAAGGAATGCCATTGGTAAATTTCTGTTGCGGGTTTTGATGGGGAGAAATTGGATAAACGGTAAAAAAATCTCCTTTTTTCTCCTCCTTCCCATAGAATGTTTTAAAGTATTTACCACTATTTTACGAAGCTTACGATTTCTATTTTCAAATAATCAAAGATATCAATGTTTATATTCACAAAGCTGAATTTATAGAAATAAAAAAATAACTTCTAAAAAACCACTTGCATTCGCAAAAAGTTTTGACAGACTACCATGTGCCATTAAAATGAAAACAGCGATCGATGTGTGAGAAGAGGCTCCAGTTAAAGATAAACATTTCCCCCTCCGGATGGCCAGCTGTTGATTATGTAATGAGCTTGCTTCAGCAGATTGTTTATTTTAAACCGAATGTTGTGTAATAACTCTGGATACTGAAAGTCCTTTTTTTGTTAAAATATTAAAAAGTTAAAAATAGCATAAATGAATTCAGAAGATTCAAAACGTGTCAGTACACCAAATCTCGAAATCGAATTTTTTCATGATTACAATACTTTCCTTACATGGTACATGTTTGGAATGTAAAAATACACATCTAAAATCCCTTAGTAGCAGCTTTCAGTGGCAGCGGCCACCTTCCTCAGCCTTTGCTGTTTCCTGTCGGCTCTGATCTCTTCCTCAATGCCTCGCCCCATCCCGAATCGATCTGCGCATGTGTCATATTATTTATGGCGCCATCTGTAGTTAAGATTTGCAGGGTTTCCATGTTAAGTGCATAATTGATATTTTTATAATTGGCTAGTTTTTTGCTTTCATTAAAGTTAATTTCAATGGGTTGTTCTTGGGCTATTTTAGAGACAGCTTTGCTGGGTTTACTGAATTTAATATAGTTAAAGTGTTCTTTTTTTTAGTCTTTAATTTTCCTTTTAGTCATTCTTATATAGCATCCAGATTTATTTGAATTATTAAAGGTAAATTTTATTTTATAGATTCTGGCTGTTCCATTAGTATCAATTGGGTCTTTATCACTGCGTATTCGTTTGAAGATAGTTTGATTAGGTTTTATAGGAATTTTGATATTTTTCTTGGCGGCTCCATTGGTTATTTTTATTGCTGCTCCCCTGCAGAAGGGTATAGCTTTAGTAAACAATGGTTTCTCTTTTTGATGGTTGCTAATTTGTTCAAGTTTTTTAATTCTATTTTTAAAGAGGTTTTTGACTAGGGATTTTGGATAAATTTGTTTGTTTGTGTGTAATGCCAAGCCTACATGAAGGCCATCTCCCTACTGGAGGGTGCCTTGGCTGGAGGACTTTTTAAGGGGATCTAATGTGTATTCATATAACATCTGGAGAAAACTTCCCAAAACTCCAGACCATTAGATTGACAGTCGCACAATAGGCCCACACCCAGGACCTTCAGACTTTGTTATCTACCATGTTTAGTAATTCAGACTGATACTTTTATTAATGTTTGCATCCAGTTTACTACTAAGGACTTTACTCTTCTCTGGTTCTTAATTTTGAGTGGTCTTTTCACTGCTTTAGTTGAATAAAAACCCTTTTCTATGTTTAAAACATTAAATGTGCTATAACAAGACAGAAAAACAAATAAGATGCAAATACATTCTGAACAATTTTTAAATAAGGACAGAAAAGATTTTAAAAATTCATTCAAACACACTAACCGGCAAAAAAAGTCGTTGACAGGCACACAATTTAAAAAGTTTTTTCCACTCCTTTCCTTCAGTTCCACTAGGAAATTTGATGGGATAAATTTCAAATGACAGACGACTCAAAATAAAAGATGGCCATTTCAACAGCTATAAATAAATAAAAAAAAAAAAGCATGAATTATCAATAATGTAAACTTAATAAAAAGCATGAAATTTCACAATAAAAACTTATGTCTATTTCAAACAAAACATTGTTTGAAATTTATATCTTGAACTTTATTTTAAAAGAAAGCTTTATATGGATAAGTGAATCGAAATGAATATGCATTTACAAACCTTTAAAAAATGATTTTATATTCAAGAAAATTTTGAAATTTTCACTGTATTAGTTCTTAGTGAGACTTACTTTTGAATTTACAGTTTTTTCAAAGGAACCTCAAATAATGTTTCAGAACTATCTTATTTCAACTGATTAGTATTACTGAAAATTTTTTTAAAATATCATACATGAAACTGTTTTTCTATACAGTGTCTCACAAAAGCAATTGGACACTAGTATCATTTTTAAGATATTTAGTTTAAAAATTTATAGTACAATTTAATATTTATTGATGCAAATGATTTACTATATATATCTAATTAAAATTTTACATAAAAATTTTGGAAATATAAAATAAATATGTTCAATCATACATTATAAAGGAATGAAAATTACTCACAAAAGTATTTAGACACAAAGTAGTTCAAGTTAATAAAATTTTTAAAGAATAATTGTAATAAATTTTTAATGCTTTGTTGGATTGTTTCGAACTTTTTTAACTTAATTAAGTCTTTTGTAGAGACTGAAGCAATTTTTTAAAATGAATTTTGATCCTATTTTGACCCACTCGTTTTTTATTATTTTCTATCATTACTTTGAAGAAACAGCAAATTTTTGAACTCTTCACGCTAATTCTTTCCAAATGTGCTCCACTGGTTAAGATCTGGGGATTGGAGTAGACATTTAATTGTTTTGGGAACAATAATTAAGTAGCCAGATGTGTACATTCAAAGCAGTATGTTTCATATCATTGTCTTGATAAAATTTTAACCACTTTTAAGACTAAGTTTCATTGCTAGAAATTTCAAATTCTTTTTCAAAATGTCAAGTATAAAAATCCATTATATCATCTATGAATTCAATATTTCCTACTCCAGTTTATGACATGCATTTCTAAACCATTACTCCTCCACATACAATAGAGTATCATGATGAATTGGCAAGATATTCTATGTTAATGGGGGGAGAAAACTGAATTTTATTTCCAAGATAAAAATTTAATTATGATTATTGGAACAAAGTAATACTTTCAGGCAAAGGTAAATTTAACAATTTTGGATCTGATGATAGAACAGGGGTTTGAAGAAAACTCAAAGAATTCTGCCATTAGAATTTAGTTAAACATGGTGGTGGGGTAGCAGTGGTTTGAGGGTGCATGTCACCAAGTGTTGAATTTATAGATAATGGATCATTATAGATACTAGGGAGAGTCCAATGAAATTGAGCCAACCCCCCCTGCGCAAGAATGGTTCGGTCCATCAGCTGCGACGCATGCGAGTAGCACAGAGACATCCTTCATTTACGAAAGTGAAAGGTTAAAGCTCTTTAAGGTGCTCATACACTGGTTTGAAGATGGTAGCGTGACATAATGGACGTTCCAAAAGAGGAACAGCGTGGTGTGGTCAGGTTTTTGACAGCTGAAGGTGTTTCCTAACAAGAAATTAGTCGCTGTATGACTGCCGTGTACAGTGAACATTGCACCTCATTGGCCACTGTGAAGCATTGGAGTAAACTGTTCAGAGAAGGACGTGAAACTTGCAAAGACAATCCAAGACCAGGCCAAAGCCACCTGGCAATCACCCCCCAACACAATTGCACAGATTGATGAGCTGATTCGACAAGAACGGTGGATAAGCATCGATGAGCGTGTGAAAATCAGTCATGGTTTAGTTCACAGCATAATTCATGATCATATCGGTTATCGGCTTTTGTGAGCTGAATAGATTCCTAAGCTTTTGAATGACTGCCAAAAGATGGAGAGGTTCGCCGCTGCTTTGATCCATCTCATCCGGTATCACAATGAGGGTGACGACTTCTTGTCTGCAATTGTATCCGGAGACGAATCATAGTGCCAGCACTACGAACCTGAAACATGCCGGCAAAGCTTACAGTAGAAGCATTTGAATTCACCATCTCCAAAGAAAGCAAAGGCTGTCATTTCTGCGAGAAAGGTGCTATTGACTTTTTTTTTTTCGATCGTCAGGGGCCATTACTGATTGAATTTGCAACACTGGATTGGCTGTGGGTCGCAATCAAGAACAAACAACCTGGCAGATTGACGAATGGTGTGATCTTGCTACACAACAATGCCCATCCCCATGTCACTGATGTGGTTGAGACACAACTGGCAAACACTGCAAATCCTTCATACAGCCTAGATTTGTCACCATGCAAATTTCACATTTTCGGGAAACTGAAAAAACATCTCAAGGGTACCAGATTCTTGTCGGACAAAGCCATGAAGGAGTCAGTTATAGACTTTTCAAATCAGCAGCCCACGGAGTTTTATGAGATATGAATCACGTGGCTCATTTGTCAATGGGACACATGCCTCAATGTTCATGGAGACTACTTTAAAATAAAGTACTCTGTTTGTCATATATTCGCATTGGCTCACTTTCATTTGACTAGCCCTCATACATGACATTTAAGTAAAAAAATGTGGAATCTTCATCAATAAAGCTTGGAAGTGGCTACAAATACTATCAAGACAATGATCTGAAGCTTACTGCTTAGAATTTACACCTATGGCTACTTTATAATTGTCCTTAAGTAATTAAATGTCCACCTCAGTCTCTAGATCTTAATGAATAAAGTACATTTAAAATGAACTAGAATCAAGAATTCAAAAACATGCTATTTCTTTAATCCAGCAGTTAAAAATAATGATTCAAAATGAGTGGGACATAATAAGATCAGAATTCATTTTTAAAAAAAATAATTCAATCTATGCTAAAAAGATTGTTTTAAAAGCCCAGAGCAATCCAACAAAGCATTAAAGTTTTATTACTATATTTTTTTTTAATTGTATTAATTTGAAATGCTCAATGAACAAATTCATTTGAGAGTAATTTCATAATGTAATTGCATTTATGTTTATTTTGTTCTTTAATACTTTCAAAAATTTTATGTAAAATTTTAATTAGAGGAATAATAAACTATTTGTATTAATAAATATAAAAAATTTAGTATTGAATATTTTCAAAAATGATATTAATGTCCAATTACTTTTATGGGATCTGGTGTAGGACTAAAATGATAGCACCAATATCCCAATTTAATTTTCTCAGAATTATATTGCAAAGGCAGTTATAAAAAGCTAGTAAAATGAATGAACACACATTGTTAAAAGCAAAACTAATGTTTATTAACTAAAACTAATTAAAACCTGTAAATTATAAAACATGCTGGCTGTAACTCGAATTTCTTGCAAATACAGTCTGTACTCCATCTTCGACAGCATGCAGTTGAAAACAGTTCATGTATGTTATAGTTCAGTTGTCAAATATCTAGTTGATTTTTAATTTGTAACTGTTTTTTCATTCAGCTGCAGTCATGCATTGCGATCTGTGATAGTGCTGAAAATTTAGCCACTGCAATTCCTCCTTACCAGTGGAAATATCACTTCTCAAAATCCATCAGATGTACTGGAAATGTACACATCACAAAAATCCAATAGGATTCTTGGGATAACACATTCTTCACATTTTGCATACATTATATTCACGTACACACTAAATTATGTTTTTAAATTAATAGTTTCTTTTTATAACAGTCTATCCACAGAGTTTCAAATCCACAAAAAGCCATTCATGTTGCAATTATAAAAGTTTTAAAACTGTAGAAATGCCAGAATTTTCAAACATATAATAGGTGAAACCATAACATTTATTTAGAACCACACAAGCTTTTCTTGAGCATTCAAAATTTCACTAAGAGTAGGGTTTTAAAGTGTTAGAAAACCAGGAACTATTAAAATATAGCAATCTCCCAATAAATCAAGTAACTTGGCTGGTGTGAAACAAAATTCCATGGCTACTTGAAAACCCCCTGCTTATACATACATACTTAAAAGGGGGGGGGGGAGAGAAATTGCATTTATTAAGAAATTTTTATTTATAATTTTTAATTGAATATAAAAATTGCTTTAGAAAGTATATTCATGTACTTAAATTATATTTTTAGCAAAAATGTAAATATCTCGCATTTAATTTTATAATAGCTTTACTAAATGTTAGACACAAAAAAAATTTGCATCACTTTTGTAAAAAATAAAAAGTAACTTTTTATTGTTTAGCTTTGTTGTTAGTTGGAGAGGTTGACTTTCTTTTTATACTGCCTTCTTGAGTAATATTTTCAGTAGATTGTTATGAGCAGCATGGTGTCATTATGCTTTGTGGTGCAAGATTTATTTAATTATGAGGAAAGTTTGCACTAAGTGCTAATTTATTTTTACTTTTTTTTTTCTGATTCCGCGATATCATCACCTGGTTAGGTCAAGATATTTCATAATAAAAAGGATTCAAAAGGCTGCACATCAAACAATGAAAAACAATGCACAACAGCTAACAGCTGATCAATTTAACAGCTCAAACTACTATTTAGAGTACCGAGTGAAACTGATTAAAACATATTGGAAAAGGTTTCTCACATTCCAATAGATTGACTCATCCTATTCTTATAGAGAGAGCGTCCCCCCAACCTTTCTCTTCTCTCCCCTCCCCTTACAAGCCCAAAGAATGCCAAACAAGTGCAGATGATCAGACTTCACCCTTCTCAGTTGAAGAAATCATATTCACCCCATCCGCAGTCATAGTTGCTGATCCCTGACCCCAGACAAACTATGATTCTGCTGCTAGAATAAATATGTTGCGTAAAAACTGTTGATAAAATAAATTAAAAAAAATATGGAAGGAATTCAATTGAGATGATTTCCTCAACAAGCCTAAATAGGCTGGTCTGGTGCATGCATAATTTCTTACTCAGAAATAGTTACAAACCCGGAGAGATCAAGCAAAAAACCCGAAAATCAGGGCTATCCCCAGAGCACCATCACCCGTCTCCAAAACTGTGGCCGATCCATTATAAGGTGGCCTCAACGGAGGCTGCACCACATCATGCCACATGAAAACGTGACTGCATTTATTTAAATCTTGCAGGGTGAAAGTCTTATTGCGAGAACCATGTTTGCTTGTCTGTGCCGTATGAAGGGCACTCATAATGTCTTTCAGATGATGGATAAAGTCTGCAGCGTTGACATCAATTTTGGTGGATATAAAAAATTATCTCAGCAATCGTAAGGGAATGCCGTATACTTGTTCTGCAGTAGAAGCTTTAATTGTTTCAGAACTTGGCACATAAACCAAGTTACATAGTAAGCAGAATATCCGTCCAGCGGTCGGCAAAATAGCATCCATAAGATGAGCTTCAAGAGAAGCCTTCCAGGTTCTATGCCAGTTCTCCACTAAACCATTTGACTGAGGGTGATAGGCATGAGCGCCGACAGAATTTTTTCCAGGGGGAGGCAAAGACTACTTTAACGTATGGTTACCATGTTGGAAAGAGCAAAAAAAGAAGGTAAAACACTGCATACAAAAATATATTGTTACACAATACAGTCAACTCCCGCTAATCCGCGACTCTATAATCCGCGAACGCCTGTAATCTGCGATATATTTCAAATGTAAACAAACTTGTTTGTTTACATTTTGAGCGCCATTTGACTGGTAGTATTACTGGTAGTATTACTGTTATAGAAGTTATTTGATTGGCTGAATGTTATAAAGACATTTATTAATGATTTTCCACAGGTATTTGAAGTAAAAAATTTCATATATTTGAGCATATTATCATGTAATTAAACATACAGAAACTTATATCCTAAGTTGCATGTGTTCAGTGAATGGATGTAAATAACGAACTCCGAAGAAATGCACCTTCCAATCACATCGCTTTACTCTTTTCCTGAATGAAACAAAAAAAAAAAAAAATCAATGAGAACGTTTGCTCTATGAGAAAAAAAAACAGGCGAGACGATCCTAAAGATTGACCATTGCAATTAAAATTGGGTGAAAATATGCAACATGTTTAACTTTAAACGCAAACCGCGATTTGGCAGACGACACAACAGTTGCGCAATTTTCCGTTTCTGCCCCTATCTCACCCTTTTGATCTTCTGTCTAGCGATTTATTATGCAACAAAAACTTTCTCCACATAACTGTAGTTCTGTAGGAAGAAAGAAAGAAAAGCATAAACAGACCACATGGCCTTTCTCTTTGTTTACATTTAACTGCCGGAGGAGCACATGCAGAAATAATGAATCATCAGCACTTGAAATGTAATGCACGTGTGTGTGTGTGAAGAGGATAATTCTTTTCTTCTTTAGAGCTTATATAATAGCATAGAATATTTTTACATAACAAACCGAAAATTACCTCGCAAGATCTGAAATTAATATAATACTGAGATATAAAATATACAAATGATGCACCGCATGCCCCCCCCCTCCCCCTTCGTGAGCGACCAGTGATATTCCTCCCTTTCTGATTGAGCTTGTTTATTTTATAATAGATATATATTTAGTTAAAAACAGTCTTTTAAAGAAATTAAAAACAACAACAACAACTGCCCTTTAAAAAAAAAAGAATGTTTGTTTGTTTAAAAATTTCCGGATTTGGGGTCCCTTTAAACATTTTGCAAAAGCAATCATTTGTCATTGACCAAGAGTTACTGACAATTAGAAGGCTTCAGGACAAAATTTCTGAAGAAAAATTAAAATCTCTTAAACAAATTACAATCACTGCAATGTGTGAAAAAAAGAAAAATAAATAAAAATTTAGAGAGAATTTATTCTTTTAATTTTGTATTAGTAATTGTATTTAATATTAAAAATAGTGTTTTAGTTCAGCAGTATAAATATTTTCTTTCATCTGTCCTTTAGTAAATTCTCTAAATTTAATTGTATTATTTATTGTCTTTATATTGACAATTAACTACTGTGTTTTTATTCAATAGCATATGCATTTTCTTTCATCATTTCCTATTTGTTTACAGTAAATTGACTATAATTTAAAGGGAAATTCTAAATGTAAAAATGTAAACAAAAAAAATGACCTATAATCCGCAAAATCCTGTAATCCGCACAACCCTTGGTCCCAGTGAGTGTGGATTAGAGGGAGTTGACTGTATACATAACTACGAGAGCGTGAGAGTGTCCGATGAAATCAGTATGCACATGGTCAAATCTCTTATCAGGTACTACTTCAATTTTGCACGCGGGGCTGGTAATGTGTTTGTGGATTTTTGCATCCACTGTGTAACATCTTTTTGAATAGAATTATAGACAAATCATGTTGTTAACAATTTAATTAATGCCTTGACACCTGGGTGTGTGAGGTTGTGAAGCATCTCAAAAGCAGATTGTTGGAATTCAAGAGGGATGTAAGAATGTGCAGTTTTACCTGAAACATCACACATTACTAACTAAATATTAGAGTCCAGCAGGACAATTCTTTTAAAATTTAGACCAGTCTCCAAATTTGGTAAATTCTGTAATTCAGTATCTGTTTCCTGCACACGTGCAACTGCTGCATAACCTAAAACACTAGGCATCTGAATCACCTTGATTATATACAGGGTGTCTACCAAATTTCTGAAAGTCAATTTCCGGACTTTTTCCTGACTTTTGGGAGGTCCCGGGAAAAAAATTCCAGACCAGTGCATTTTACTTTGGGAAATTGCACAATGACCCCTCCCTTGTCTTTATATTTGCATATTTGTACAGCTTCTTGAAATCAATTTTAACTGAAGTATACAGGATTAAGCTTTCATCCATTGAGAAACAGAAGGAGTCGCACTTTCTGATAGAATTAACTAACCGTTCTTGGAAATAGGGTCCTAAGCCATAAGTTACCAAGTAAGCTAATTTGTCTTTTACCCTCCCGTCAAGATGGATGAGCCCCCATTTTTCCTTCCTTATACAAACACATCGTTAGATGCTTTCGCGGTCCGACAAATGTGTTACAGTTGCTTTCGGTTTCCAGTCTGACAATTAGAGAGAAAGCGTAAAAAAAAAGGACACGAAACAAAAAAAAATTATTCTTTTGGTGAATTTTCCGGACCCATTATCCAATTTCCCGGTTTTTTTCCAGACTTTCCGCACCCATTTTCCAAATTCCCGGCTTTTTCCAGACTTTCCGGATTTTCCAGAGCGGTAGACACCCTGATATATATTATATCTGAAGGTGTGTTCTCCAAAACCTTACTGTATGCGAGTGCTAAACTGCCCAATTAAGTACATATGTCTTAATTGGTGGGGCGTGCACTTATTTGGCTTCTACCTGAATGCGAATGTTAGGGGTCTAAGCACGGACGTACCTATAGCTTTCTCATGGAGGGGAGCTCCGGCTCCGGCGGCCATGAAGGGGGCCCTTTTTGGCCGTCCTTCGACCAAAAAGAGGCCCCCTGGATTGGCCCCTCTGAAACATTTTGAAGGGGGCCCCTAAATTTTAGGGGGCAATTGCCCCCCCTTAAAATTCAAGAAAATTCAGATATCACCCATTTGAAAATAGTATTTTCTACAATGGGAAGCATTTTGTCCCCCATGTTACATGCCAATTTACGCCAGTGCAACCCGGTCAACAGTTTCACAGGGGGCCCTAAACCAAACTACCTTTTTAGTTTTGTTTTATCTCACAGAATGAAAAGTTCAAAGATTTCTTTAAATTATGCCTCACCATGGCACAGTGATTATGCCTCACCATGGCACAGTGGTTATGTTATTGAAAATGGTAGACGGTTGATGTGTGAAGGTCCTGGGTCCTGGTCCCATCTAACGGTCTGGAGTTTTGGTAAGTGTTTCTCCAGATGTAACGTGAATACCCGATACAACCCCTTAGAAAGTCCTCCTAACAAGATACCCCTCATCCTTGGCAGATCGGCCAAGAGTAGCATTGCCATAATCACACAAACAAACATCTTTAAATTATATCAGTAGATAGATAGTTTTTTTATAACTCTGCATCGCTGAGAACTAAAACATCTGTCTTTCTACGTACAGTGTTCTTTGACAGTAGGGTTGCCAGGTCATCAAACCAAATAGCCGGACAGACCAGCCAGTTTGACTGGACATTTGGGAAAAAAGGACGGACAGCCTACAATATTGAGGATTTTGTCTCAGTATTAATAGGTATGACAAAAAAAATTGTATGTAAAATCAAGCTTTTTTTATTATTACCATGAATCTTGTTAAATTCTAATGAAATATGAATAACATTGAATGCCAAATCAGTTCAAGTACTTTATTACTAATCAGCCAAAGTCGCCAGTAAAAAGCTTAACAAAAGCAGGAGACGGTTAAGTTTGGCCGGACACGCAATCAAAAAGCCTAACTATGTCCAGCTTTATACGGACGCCTGTCAACGCTATTTGATAGTATACCACAGTTATATTCAAATGTCATTTATTTCATCTTTTACCATGGAAGGAGAGAAATATCGAACTGGACCACTCGCGGACATAGCTATACCACACTACCACATGGGTGGGGTGACCCCAAACCAGGAGGGTGATTATATCCTACCCCACCACCACACCCCGAAATTTCTGGACAGAATAGTCTGATTTTCCAAAATGTACTTACATTTTTTTCACTCTAATCACTTTTCTTGAACTACGATAAAATCGCTTCACATTTTCTTTTAGCGGGCACTCACTGCGCTTACACTCAAAGAAAGAACTAGACTGAAAAAGTAAATGCGTATTTGCTTCAAAACTCTGTGGTATGGACTAATTGTTGTGATCCTTTTCTCAGAATTGAAAAAGGAGGCATCTATGGAATAGATACAACTGACGAATTAGGCAATAAATCCTTTGTCTAGTGGGCAACAGTATGGGGCTATAAATTTATTTCTCCTACACCATCTTCCAAACTTTCTAGTGTCTTGAAATTCGATAGCACTTGCATTGTCTGTGTGTGCTTTACAATAGTGTAAGATAGGAAGGAAGCTTTTTATGTTGGAGTTTTTATTCAATGCTTCTAGCTAACCAAAGACCACACCTATCTTTTTTTTTTCTCGTTGATGTGTGAGAGTCGCAACTAAGAAAACTCAGGGATGCTACAGCCAAAACCCCAGTTTGTCTCAGCATCGTCTCAGTCAAAATCTCTTTTTGTCTCAATCAAAATCTCTTTTTGTCTCAGTTTGTTGCAATCAAAATTCCTTTTTTTCTCGGTATGTCTCAACTAAAATTCGTTTTATCTCAGTTTATCTCTAAAATAATTTTTTCCCGCATCAATTTGATAATTAAAAGAAAGTTCAAGAAAAAAGAACCAAACAGTATGACGATTCTTAGGCTTAAACTAGGGATGACAATGTTTAGGATGCCAGAAGATTTGAAATGCAATAAAAATAAATTAGGGGACTCGAGGTGATTTTTAATAAACATAAACTATGCTTGCCAGCACATCATGATTAAATTTGGTACATCTGGTACCTAAAAAATATAAGAAGTATACATAAGAACTCCATGAAATCACAATTTTGAGCAACCTACTCATATCAGAGATGCCACTAATAAAATAGCAAAAAAGAAGAAACTGTGCATGAATAAACAAAAATAGTGGAAAAAGAAGAAATCCTATGCAAATAAAATAAGGGGAGCTTATTTTAGAAAAATGTAATGTAAGGAGAAAAAGGAAAAAAAACATATTTAGTTCATTTTTTGTTTGCTTTCATAAATATTTTATTTTTCATTGACAAAATATTTTTTGTTTTAACTATTTCACATCATTTTAATTTACGTCTGAACCTGCTCTATTTAGCAAAGTTTTTCCTTTACTGGTTTCTTTGAAATCAGTAATTTAAATTTGAAATAGGAGTTCATTTTTATTCTTACAGCATAGGAGATTTAAATTAAGGAATGCTAAAGGAAAAATACTAATTTTCAAGACAGATGGAAAAAGATTGAAATTGAGAGATGCTGGAAATAAATATTTAATTACTGCTGGAAAAAAACATAAACACCATGAAATTTTTAGAAAAATTCTTAAACAATAGAAAGCTACAAGGGATAATATTCATTCTGACGATGGATGAAAAAACATTGAAACAAAAGAGCATAAAGAGATTTCTGCTGATTTATAATATACAGAAAGCCAAGGGTTTATGCGGATCTCCAGAAAAGTAAACATGCATTTTTACTCTCGTGGCACAAGAGGTTTAAACAATGGAAGGCTATATTAAAAATATTCATTCTCAAGATGGATGGAAAAAGATTGAAATTTGACAGGAACTGAGAATCTGCGATTTTCGCCACGCACACAATCTTTTAAAAAAAAAAATAATAACAGCAAATAAGGAGAAATGTACTGCCTGTAACCGGTCTATAGGGGAAAAAATAATAACAACCAAATAATTATAAAATAAGGGTCAATTTTTACTATTTATGGCACTATAGTTTTTTAAAAAATATGCTAAAGTTAAACTATTAATGATCAAATATGGATGGAAAAAGATTTAAATTCACATGTTGTATTAGCTATCGTAATAAATTTTATATAAGGGATATTTTGTTTTCTTAATAACAAATTTAAAAAAATAAATAAACGTAAAATAGGGGTCATTTTTTAATTTTATGGCACTGGAGGCTTAAACAATGGAAGGCTACAAGAGAAATATTGATTCTAAATATGGATGAAAAAAGATTGAAACGGACAGGGGAGCAAAAGAGATTTTTAGCGATTTATAAAATAAACAAAACCGCAGCTTTATACGGATCTCCAGAAAACTAATGAGCAATTTCTATTCTCATTGCACCAGAAGTTTAAACAATGGAAGGCTGTAGAAAAAATATTCATTCTCAAGATGGATGGAGAAAGATTGAAACTGACTGGAGGAACATAAAACCTGAGATTTTCACAATTAATAATAATAAAAAAAATCTCGAGTACTACTCGACAAATAGGCAGAAAACTCACATGCTGTAAGCAGTACATAGAAAAAAAAAATAAAAAAGGAATTAAATTAAAAATAAAGGTCAATTTTCACTGTTATGAAGTAGAGGTTAAAAAATTAAGGATTAATACGGATGGGAAAAAAACTATTTTATTAGCTATTGTAATAAATTTTATATAAGGGTTAATAATTTGTATTCTTAAAGGCACCCAGTTTTAAACAAAGAAATATCAAGAGAAAAATATTCAATTTCAAGAGAAATGGGAAGAGGTTGAATTTGGGTGCTGCGGAGCACAATAGTTATCGCCGAAGTCTACAAAAGACACTATTCCGGAAAATCAATCATGCTGCCTTTATTAAGAAAATCGGAAGTATACTAATTTATTTTTAAAATAATGTAATATTAAGGGGTAGGTTGCTAGAAAAGTAGTAAAATGTCCCAAAAGTGACGTCACAGCCATTGGTTGTAAAGTTGTAGAAAAATCGCAAATCCTAAAATTCAGTAGCTAGCATAATGCTTTCAAACGTAGCAAAATTTGCGAAAAGTCTCAAGATTTGACAACACTGAATCCATCACGTGCAGTTAATCCATTCTGACAAATCAGCTAGTTGGGGGGGGTGGGGGGGGTTGGTAAGAGGCAGTAAGAGGAAAAGAATTTCTTTCCTCCCCACGTGGTAGATACGAAATGAGCGTGGTTGCTGCAGTAGGTGTAACGTAGACCGGAAACTTAACTGTCAACCCACCCACCCCCCTTTACACTGGGAGCTTTTCTTTCTCCAATACCAGCCGGAGGTTTGTTTTGAGGTCCGGAAAGTTTGGCACAACTCTCAACACGTGGTCGCGCGGTGCGTGCTCCCGTGAGTCAGATTCAAAATTACTCATGTTCGCTGTATTGGCGCAGAATTGCGCAGATACGGCCAAAATCGTACCGAATTTCGCAAAATAGCGCAGACCGGCGGTTTTGTCTCAGTTCGTCACAAATTTTGCAGGTGTAGCATCCCTGGAAAACTTACTTTTCTCTGGACAGCAAAGTTTCACCTATACTATGCTCTGAATAAATACTGCTCATCTATACGAATATAATAATACCTAATACAGACAAATTTAATTACATTTTTAGCTATGATAGTAGCTGTTCAGGCCAAGGTGGTGTAGTTTTCTAACGAATTATTCTACCACACCTTAGGTCCGGCTTCGATACCCAGCAATAACTTGGGTATCTGTGATGTCCTTGTTAGGGTTAATGACGGTCACCCATTGAGTGCCCCTTGAGAAATGGCTATAGCTTTTGGCGGCCGCCAGCTAAGGCTTAATGTGCCAGTGTCGCGCCATCAAAAAAATAAAAGAAAAGAAGAAAAGGATGAGTATATTAAAGTAAAATTCATACCTCCTTCTCATTTAAAAAAAATCAGGTAATTTTTAACAGAATTAAATGACATTGGACACTTGTAAAAATTCAGAATATCTCTTTACAAACTGTAATGTACAAATCTTACAAGCTTTTAAGGATATAAGGATTAAGAAACATTCAGGGAAAAAAAAAATGACACGTTTACAGTATTTTGTAATATGAGTTATAAATGAATAACACTACAGCCAATTTTGTGGTGCAGTTTTTCTCTCCCTAAATGCTGTCCTGTAACATCTGGCTTTGTTATGTGGCAAAAATTTTATTTTTTTACAAAAATAGCTATTATTAGAAGTGTGTCACAAGGTATCATAGTCTCACAAGTAGATCAAACTGTTACCATGTGCTTTTAGTTTTTAAGATATAGAAGTAATTACAGTAGAACCTCAATTCATCGTTTTTCATGGGGTGCGTACGAAAAAACGATGAATGCGGGAAAACGACAAATGCGGGTTCAAGTCAAAATAAGTAGAAAGCAATCTTTATGCATACACACAATGAACTGTATAGCAATAAATACTAATTTCTTACAAAATTGTAAAACAAATAAATCAAAGATGAAAATTAAGTGATACTTATTTTAAAAGTTCAGTAATTTTATGTGGGGTTATTCATCATTTTTTTAAGTTTAACGGTAAATTTTCAAGATTTACAATACTGGACCTTTCATGTGATTTTATTTGTAGTTCATACAGTTTCAAATACCATTATTGCTTCAGACAAACTTCTTACTAATGTACTCTCAGTCTCATCGGTATGAATATTATCCTCTGCTTCGCCATTATATTAATTTTTTGCATCATCATACGTTTCTTCCATGTTTAGGATACCACATGCCTCACCGTCTTGATTAATGGAATTATAATCATTAAATTTCACGCTATGAACATCCTCTTCAACACGCAGCCACTGCTCATCTGATCATCAATGAACCAAGAAATCATACCCAGAAGCAATTACAGTTTGCATGCCATATGGATTTACTTACTGTTCAATTTCATTTTGGTCAGGAGAAATATTTTACAACGATGAATGCGGGAAAGTCACTTTTTGGCAAACGATACATGCGGGCTTCTTTAACGTTATTCAAATACAACTTGTGCAGGGACCATAGAAATAAAACGATGAATGCGGGAATGATAGATCGGAGTTCTACTGTAAAAACATTATTTATTAGCACTCGGGTGCTATTTCTTGTAAGCACGGGATTTTGTCTACGTGGCACGCCGTAGTCACTTTTCCCGTTTGAGTCATGTTTTCTGCAGAGTGATTTGATATTGCTAACGGAAACATGGATTCTCCCTTCAGATGATTTTCAAATAGCAGGATTCACTTTGGTCGAACGGATCGACAGCGGTTTCCAAAATAGAAAGCCATCTGGAGTTGCTAACGGAAACATGGACTATCCCTTCAGATGATTTTCAAATACCAGGATTCACTTTGGTCGAATGGATAGACAGTGGTTTCCAAAACAGAAAGCCATCTAAAGTTATGATTCTTATAGAGAAAAACTTTATAAAAAGAATATGAAACACTATATATATACCTGTGCCTACACAAGCCAGATCAATGGTGTTCAAATGGTCATTGCGTATATATTTAAGATAAAGTGGGATTTGCAATTACATACGCTAGTCCTCGAATTTCTTATGAAGATAAATTAGACGCTCTATTCGAAATGATACTGAAGGAGGATGATTGTACGACTGTTTTACAGGGTGGCTACAGAAATTGAGAAAAAAAGTTCCCTGATTTTTCCCTGACTATCTTTATCAAATTTCCAGAAGTAATTATATACATACCATAATCTTTCATGTAAATCACCATTGTGTATCATGCACCAACAGGTGAATGCTTCATATTGTTACGAATTTTCGGGGCAACCCGCTGCTCTGGGGCTTAAAATGGTTTAAAATTCGTATTCTACGCTTCAAATAGATAAATTTTGCTTTTTGTTGCATCAAAATCGGCCAATTAGAACAGGAGATACGGAGGTTTCGGTTTCCCATTCAAATATATGGGATTTCTAGAAAACTCGAGAAATATTAGTCCTAGAGCTTAGATCTCTTCACTTTTGAGGACTTATTTTTGGCGCCAAAATTGGCGATATTTCGCCAAAAGTCGCCAAGCGTGGCGACTTTTTGGTCATTTGGCGCGATTTTCCCAATGGGGCCTGGAAGTTGTTTTTCCTGCATTAAAAACGCATAATAACCTAACATTTCTCTTCTATGACGTAATCAAAATTCACGCTTTATGTAGAACCCTCGAGAAATTGACTTTTCTGGAAACCTCTTGTACCTCCTGCGCCGGCTATTTATAGAAGAGCGCGTCGCCCTGAGAGTCAGTTGCGAGTTGAACATTCAATGTGTGAAGAGCTTGAATTGTGTGAACTGATAGTGCTATAGAAGCTGTGTTTTAGCTTGCTTTGTGAAGCTGTTTTTAAAGTGCTGTGTGTAAATTCTTCATTGCTGTGTCTTAAGGTATAGTGTACTATATCCCTTGAATATTTCAATGGAATTTTTGCCTGTAAAAGTGACTTATTTTGTGTGAGAAGTACAGCATTTGTGAGAGCTTCTGATCCAAGCGGATTGTTAAAAGCACGTTACTGCTAGATTGTGCTTGTGAATTGTGTGCAGCTGATTGTTCTACGAAGTTCTAGAAGAAATAAAGTTTGTGTTCCATCCTGACAAGTGACTTTTTACTTGAACTTTTTACACCAACTGGACTTTAGAACGACGAACCCCAGGAGTAGCAGAGTAATTCCGCAACATTTGGTGTCAGAATCGGGGTTCTAAAGAAGGACTTTAATTTTCCAGTTTATGGTTTTGACTAGACAAAAAGTGGAAGAACAACTTCAAAAGCTCATGAATATGATGCAGGAAATGAAATCCGGACAAGATGAGATAAAAAAAGAAATGAAAGCCGGACAAGACGAGATGAAAGCCGGACAAGAACAGATGAAGGCGGATTTAGAGAAGAAAATTGAAGCCGGACAAGAACAGACAAAAACCGGATTGGAAGAGTTAAAGGCCGCACACAATGAAGTGAAAATCGAATTGGAGGAGTTAAAAGCCGCACACGACGAGATGAAATCCGGACTCGATAGAAAAATAGAAGCCGGGCTGGAAGAAATGAAATCCGGACTGGAGAAAGTAAAGAAAAATCATGAGGAAATGGAGAAAAGAATGTCGATACTAGAAGAAAGCCAAGCAAGAAACATGAAAGAATTACGTGAAGAATTTAATAATAAAATCGAGGACAAATTGGATTGGAAAGAAAATATAGTTTCGAAGATACGGGAAGAATGTGAAGCTAAAATGGAAGAAAAATTGGACTCTCTCGTCAAGCTGGGAAAGTTACCGGAAAACATCAGACTGTCGTCACGCCGCCCAGCAGTGAAACTTACCACTTATGACGGAAAGACTCCCTGGGAAGCCTACAAGACCCAATTTTTAATCGTCGCGAAAGCCAATGGTTGGAGCGAGTCCGAGAAAGCGGACCAACTGGCCGCTTCCCTTAGCGGAGATGCAATTAACGTATTGCAAACTATTGGAGCAACGAAGATAGGAGATTTTGACGCCCTCGCAAGTGCCTTGGAGATGAAATTCGGAGAGAAGTGCCAGAAAGAATATAGTAGAATCCAACTTAAGTCAAGGATGCAGAGATCTGGCGAGACCCTTCAAGAGCTGGCTTCGGACATAGATAGGCTGTGTCATCTAGCCTACATGGACCACCTTGATAATGTCCGAGAAGAAATGGCGGTACGTCATTTTATTGAAGCCATCCGTGATCCAGAAACCCAAATGGCACTCATGTTGGAGGATTATCAGGATTTGAAGTCTGCTCTGGTGTTTGCAATGAAGCTAGAGGCAGCCCAGCGGGCCGTGAGAAAAGATCGGCATGCTGTCAGAGCGGTCACGGTCCAAGAGGAAGCTGACAAAGACACAGAGAGCGTCGAGAACAGATTGAAGAGAATTGAAGATCTCATAGAGCGAAAATTAAGATCCGATAGAACGAGAGATGGCCCAAAGAAAGTAAAATGTTGGAAGTGTAACAGCGAGGGGCATTTACGAAAATACTGTGACGCACAAAAGAACTCTCGTCGTAAAGATCGCAGTTATCAATGCACCAGAGAAGCCCATGAAGGAAGACAGAAAAGAGACGACTTTCAGGAACAGATGCTGAGGGATATTCAAAAGCCCCGTTTGAAAGTCTTGCAGATTTCATCAGTGAATGGCGGCAGTAATGGACTCTTCGTACTGGGATATGTTAATGGTTCACCATGCCACATGGTGATTGATACTGGAGCGAACGTAACCATCATAAGGGCGGATCTGGCCAAGAAATTAAATTTGAAGATTATCTGGACTCCGCCCTCGCTGACCCTCCAGACTGTGACAGGTGACAAGATCGAAGTGGGCGGAAAAGCGCAAGTGGAAATCACGTTTGGAAATGCCAGATACGACCATGTGGTATATGTCGCTAATATTACAGACTCTTTTATTCTCGGACTGGACTTTTTAAAATCGCACAAATTTAACTTGGACTTTAAGAATAATGAGCTTCGTTCAGACTCAGAAGAAATAGCTGCGTTCGATATTAAAAATGAAACTATTTTACCTGTACAGCAAATAATAGCCCAGACTGATATCACTCTACCTCCCAGAACTGATTCAATAATTTCTGGAACAGTAAAAGAAAGCAATAAATTCCGTTTTGGATTAATCGAACACCCAAGCAATGGTGATTCCATCAGAGGAGTACTTGTGGGAGCAACACTTGTGGACTTGTCGAGAACAGAAATTCCAGTTAGAGTAGTAAATGTGACGGACAAGTCGAAGGTGATAAAGAAGAATGAAGTGTTGGCGACATGCACTCCTGTTACCTGCATTAATAAGAACATCAACCAAACGACAGCTAAATCTTCCGAGTGCCTGATGAAGGAATTATTACAAGACGTGGAGTTAACGGCAGAACAGAGAAGCGCTGTGGAGAAAGTAATAGCTGAATTTGAAGACCTCTTCTCTCGTACTTCCGGTGACTTTGGCCGTACGAGGTTAACGCAGCATAGAATAGACACAAGCAGCCATTCTCCCATCAAGCAACATCCTAGGCGGCTGCCGTTTGCTAAGCAAGAAGAGGTGAACCGACTTTTAGAGGAGATGCAGCGTGATGACGTCATCGAGCCATCGACTAGTCCGTGGGCCTCGCCGATTGTTTTGGTCCGAAAGAAAGATGGTTCCACCCGGTTCTGCGTTGACTATAGACGTCTGAATGACATTACCAAGAAAGACAGCTACCCTCTTCCCAGGATAGACGACACATTGGACACTTTATCGGGAAACGAATGGTTCTCCACTCTGGATCTCAAGAGTGGCTACTGGCAAGTAGAAATCCATCCCGATGACCGTGAAAAGACTGCGTTAACCACGGGACAAGGATTGTGGCAGTTCAAAGTTATGCCTTTTGGACTCTGCAACGCACCGGCTACATTCGAGCGTCTAATGGAGACAGTGTTGAGAGGACTTTCCTACGAAGCATGTCTCGTCTATTTGGACGATATCATCATCGTCGGAAGGACTTTCGAAGAGCATCTCGAGAACATTCGAAAGGTACTGCAGAAATTAAAAGAGGCAAACTTAAAACTAAGTCATTGGAAGTGCAATTTGTTTCGTCGGGAAGTACGTTACCTCGGGCACATAATATCCGCCCACGGAGTCCGAACCGATCCCGAAAAGACGTCCGCAGTCCAGAACTGAAGTCGTCCCGAGAATATCCATGACTTAAGACGTTTTCTCGGTCTGTGTACTTACTATCGAAAATTCGTGAAGGGCTTTTCTCAAATTGCAAGACCTCTTCACAAATTGACCGAGACTGGACAGAAATTTCTATGGACTGAGGAATGTGAGGACGCATTCAACGAACTGAAGACGGCTTTAACATCTTCGCCGATCCTGTCGTATCCTCACCCTGACAAGCCATTTATCCTGGACACAGACGCAAGTAAGGAGAGTGTTGGAGCAGTTTTGTCCCAGGAGATAGATGGCCAAGAACACGTCATTGCTTACTGGAGCAAATGCCTTTCAAAGGCAGAATGTAACTATTGTGTTACGAGAAAGGAACTTCTTGCTATCTTTAAAGCCGTGGAGCACTTCCATCATTACCTGTACGGCCGAAAGTTCCTGCTCCGAACGGACCATGCCTCTTTAACCTGCCTTCTAAATTTCAAGAATCCAGAGGGCCAAATAGCCAGGTGGATACAGCGATTACAAGAATATGACATCGAGATACGTCATCGGAAAGGGGCATCTCATGGAAATGCAGATGCTTTGTCAAGAAGGCCTTGTATAGACAGCTGTCGCTATTGCTCCAGGGCAGAGAAAAATTACCATCAGAAACATCCCGTTGTCCGCCAAGTTACATCATCGACACCATCCCAAGATCCCTGGAGTGACGAAAATGTTCGGGCGGACCAATTAGCAGACAGCGACATCAAACCTATTGTGGAATTTATGGAAAAATCCAGCGCTAAGCCCAGTTGGCAAGAAATATCATCTTACAGTCCGGCAACAAAACAGTACTGGGCTTTATGGGATTCGCTTCGCCTGAGGAATGGAGTCCTGTATCGTAAATGGGAGTCGGACGACGGCAAGATGCTCCGATGGCAGTTAGTACTCCCTCGTTCGAGGATTCCGAAGGTTCTAGAAGAACTTCATAATGGCTACACTGGAGGCCATTTTGGCGTAATGAAGACCCTGCAGAAAGTTCGCGAGCACTTCTACTGGGTTAGGGCTCGAGGCGATGTCGAAAAGTGGTGTCAAACTTGTGACGCCTGTGCCGCCCGTAAAGGCCCGAAGAAACGAAGCCGTGGAAGACTACATTGTTATAATGTAGGAGCGCCTTTTGAGAGGATTGCCCTCGACATCCTGGGGCCTCTTCCGCGAACTTCGGATGGCAACAAATACATCCTAGTTGTCATTGACTACTTCTCTAAATGGCCCGAAGCGTTTCCTATTCCCGATCAAGAAGCTACGACCGTAGCAGAGGTACTGGTGCCAGAATGGGTTTCCAGATATAGAACCCCTCTGCAACTTCATTCCGACCAAGGAACGAACTTTACCTCTGCAGTCTTTAAAGGACTATGCCAACTTCTCGGAATGGACAAAACCCAGACTACGCCTTTACACCTACAATCCGACGGCATGGTGGAGAGGTTCAATCGCACAATTTTAAACAACCTCTCGCTTCTGGTATCTAGGAATCAAGAGGACTGGGACAAGAAACTCCCCCTCTTCCTGCTGGCCTATAGGAGCGCCGTTCATGAGACTACCGGCTTCACACCTTCCCAGATGCTGTTCGGCAGAGATCTTCGTCTTCCCGCCGATCTAGTGTTCGGCCGCCCTCCAGACGCGCCTTCATCGCCAGAAGAGTACGTGGAAAACCTTCGGGCACGGTTTGAAGATGTGCATCATTTTGCTCGGGAGCGGATCAACCTGAACACGGAAAAGATGAAGACTCGCTACGACACGAAGGCTACGGGACACGAGTTCAACGCAGGTGACAAAGTTTGGCTATGGAATCCTACTCGACGGAAAGGCCTGTCTCCGAAGCTTCAATCGCCGTGGGGCGGTCCTTACACAGTCCTAAACCGGCTGAATGACGTCATCGTACGGATTCGTAAGTCACCAAACTCGAAGCCAAGAGTTGTACATTACGATCGGCTAGCCATCTACCGTGGTTGTAATTAGCTCAGACCATGGTCACTATGGCGTAATTCCTCTTTTCTTTCATCTCTCATTCCTTTCCTGTCTTTCTCTTCTCTTCCTCTTTCTTCAACTCTCTTTCTCTCACTACTTACGCCATGTTTAGTGTACATATTTGTAAAATATTGGTTTTTATTAATGTGTATTTGTTTATTACATTTATTGCTTATTAGTGTAATTGTTCATTATGCCTATTATTTATTAATTAGAGTGCATTTGCTGAAAATTATGTTGTTAAGATTTGGTTAAAGGTTTGACACTGTAGATATTTGTGTTACCTCCTAACTGGGGATTGTACTGCCCGGGACGTGCAGTCCTTGGGAAGGGGGCAATGTTACGAATTTTCGGGGCAACCCGCTGCTCTGGGGCTTAAAATGGTTTAAAATTCGTATTCTACGCTTCAAATAGATAAATTTTGCTTTTTGTTGCATCAAAATCGGCCAATTAGAACAGGAGATACGGAGGTTTCGGTTTCCCATTCAAATATATGGGATTTCTAGAAAACTCGAGAAATATTAGTCCTAGAGCTTAGATCTCTTCACTTTTGAGGACTTATTTTTGGCGCCAAAATTGGCGATATTTCGCCAAAAGTCGCCAAGCGTGGCGACTTTTTGGTCATTTGGCGCGATTTTCCCAATGGGGCCTGGAAGTTGTTTTTCCTGCATTAAAAACGCATAATAACCTAACATTTCTCTTCTATGACGTAATCAAAATTCACGCTTTATGTAGAACCCTCGAGAAATTGACTTTTCTGGAAACCTCTTGTACCTCCTGCGCCGGCTATTTATAGAAGAGCGCGTCGCCCTGAGAGTCAGTTGCGAGTTGAACATTCAATGTGTGAAGAGCTTGAATTGTGTGAACTGATAGTGCTATAGAAGCTGTGTTTTAGCTTGCTTTGTGAAGCTGTTTTTAAAGTGCTGTGTGTAAATTCTTCATTGCTGTGTCTTAAGGTATAGTGTACTATATCCCTTGAATATTTCAACGGAATTTTTGCCTGTAAAAGTGACTTATTTTGTGTGAGAAGTACAGCATTTGTGAGAGCTTCTGATCCAAGCGGATTGTTAAAAGCACGTTACTGCTAGATTGTGCTTGTGAATTGTGTGCAGCTGATTGTTCTACGAAGTTCTAGAAGAAATAAAGTTTGTGTTCCATCCTGACAAGTGACTTTTTACTTGAACTTTTTACACCAACTGGACTTTAGAACGACGAACCCCAGGAGTAGCAGAGTAATTCCGCAACAATATAGGGAAATAAATAATAGAAAACCAACAAAAATGCTTAATATTAATAAAATTGTAGTTCAGTTTCATAAAACCAAACATAAAATTTAGTTGAACACTAAAAGACAATGTGTAGCAGAAAGTTTCCTCATTTTATAAAGATAGTGTTCAATTTTAAGCATAAGGATGACTGATCAAAATAAATTGGCCACCTAGTCAACTTATTTTATTTCAATCAATGTATCGTTTCAAATTTTAAAAAATATGTAAAAAGGCTTAAAAATGACCACTATCTATTAAAAAAAAAAAAAAAATTGTCTTGCGGGGAGAGTTGCTGGCATCCAGTGGCGGCTTGTGACCTGTTTCAATGGTGGGGCCCGAAAAAAAATATTGCCCATTAAAATCACGAAAATATATATACATATAGAAACAACTTATCCCCACGTGCACACAGCATAAGTATTTAAAATTTCTCAAATGACAAATGATTATCAAAATTACTATACAACTTTTGCTATTTTTTATCTAATTATGTTAAATTGAAAAGTTTACTTTATTACTAAACAAAAAGCCACATCTAATTATTTAATATTTAAGTTTACAGCTGCTTGTTCATAATTTTTAAATGATTTATGTATTATAAAAACAGTATCAACGTATATAAAAAAGACATTTGTACATCGCTTTTCATAAATCAAGAAAAAAAGCAGAAAAATATCTGACTGCACTGCAAAAATACTATCAGGCACATAAAAAATGATTTCCTCCTAAGCGGAAAACTTCGCTAATAGCTACCGATTGCTAAAATTTCCCCGTACAGTCGTGTAGATCGCCATGCGAGGGCCCGAAGATCTGGGCCTAGAAGACCACACCCAATAAACTGTTTGGAAGCCAAGTTAATTCCGCATCAATACGGCTTTTGTACTCAATGCCAAATATGTCAACTCGGTGAATGGAGAAAAGACGCCCAATTCAGGGCAGGCCAGCCCATGGCCCATGCATGGCTTAGATAGGGGGGAAATCGTACAACTATCGTTTTTTTAAGTAATTTTTTTAATGAATAGTATTAAAATAGAGTAAAATGCGTGCATTTTTTTTAATGAAGGTAAATTATTGAAAGAACTGTCTTACATAATAGGAAGATACTCTCATTTAGACAGTGGTTAGTTGGTGGGGCCAAGCCCCACTGGCCCTTAATGACGAGCCGCCACTGCTGGCATCACTCAAATGTCCCATCACTTTAAAAAACACAACGGCGCAGTAGGAGACTAAATCATCTTTTACCATTCATTTTACCTATGACTTTATTCAGGAAGCAATTCACATGCCGATATGATTCGCATATCCGGTTTCTTGTAAGATCCGCATCTTAGAACGAGTCCGAATACATGTGCTTTTTCGGATTTGTATAGTGATAGTGCCTACATCACTTGAGTCTCAGATTCATATTTCTATGTTCTCGTATGATCTGTATTCTGGTTTCGGATTCTTAAAATGTCTGTATCTGTGCATCAGTTGAGTATCGTGTGATCCAGAACGGAGCCGCGCATCAGATTGGCAATTAAAAGTGATCTAGTTCACTAGGCAAAAATGAAAGTTCCCTGATTTTTAAATATTTTCGCAAAATTCCCTGATATTTCCAGATTGATAACAGTGTTTTCACTAGAGCGCGAGAATCTCGCATTTTTTTTCTTTTTCTCGCATTAAAAAATTATTACTGCTAGATATTCGCGCACCCTACAAATCTGTTTCTCAAAGAAAAAAAATAATAAAGAACACTGAGTGCAAAAGTGGATTCTCAAGAACTAAAGTCTATGAAAGAAAAAAAAGAAGGGGTCTGGGGGTTCCTGGGAACATTCTGTGTCTAGGGTGATTTTAAATTGGGTTACTTTTATTGCATGTACCTGTGCTTGATTTAGACTTGGAGATCCAGTTACACTCAATAAAAATAACTAAAAATCATAAAATATCTTGATTTTGGGTATTTAGGAAGTACAGAGGAATAAATACCCATTTATAAAATACCTTACCCACTGAATATTTACCCAACCCAAATCTATTAGCAAAAAATTCTCACCCATTTTATAAAAATCTCAATCAGTTTGGGGGAAAGGGTGAGAAATTCTCACCTAGTTTTTTTCTGTAAGGAAAACCCTGGATAAAGTACCCTGATTTTTCCATGATTTCCCTGATCTGTCGATACCCTGTTTTAGTAGGAGATTTTAACATAGAATTTAATTCTGATCAAGGATCCGATTTCATAACTGAAATGGATACTTTAGATTTTCCATTACTCACTAATCCAAAACATTTCACCACTGGGGGGCGAAACAATTGATGCAGTTTTCTGCAACAAAATTATGCGAACAGGAGTCTATATAATCACTTATAGTTATCATTTTCCTCTATATGGCAGAATTGATTGAATATGATTTAAAAAAAAATTCTGAAATTCTTCCAGCCAAGTGCGTATATAAAATCTGGAAGAATTTCAGATTTTTTTTTTTTTTTTTTTCTCATTTGCCACACCGCTTGCAGTCATTTTATCCATGCAAATTAATTTAAGTTTAGATCTGCATTCGAATTTCTTAGACCACCCACCCACCCAAGGATTCAAGACTCCCTATCTCAAAGGGAGACTTGAATCTACAACTCAAAGTAACAAAATATATTTATTTCTCATACTTCTAATTTTTTTTCAAAATGAGGTGTTGTCTCTTTTAAGAATTTTTCAAAAATATTTTCCAAGCTAAGAAGTTTACTTACCCACAGACCTAGATCCCTCTTGTACTATTAAGATAATTGGCCTTAATCCCACAACACAACACATTCCACATTTAGTGAAACTTTTATAATTTAATAGTTTCTCACAAAAATTTGAATAATTAATATTTTTGTATTCCATTAAATTTATTTACAGTTTTTGAATTAAGCTTGGATCCCAAGGTAATTTTTTGCATTCCCCCTCCCACCCACCCAACACTGAGTACCACTGCTTTATATGAAAGTTTCAGCTAGCCGTGAAACTAATTTCACATTAGAGAGGAAATTACAAAATGTAGAGCTACTTTCATGTTGAAAATACACAGTGAAGAACAACATGGCGCTCTTACAGGCACAGAAAGGAGGAAAGCAGACGGGAGTCCCAGTCCACTTCCAATAGGAGTGGACTGGGACTCCTGTCTGCTTTTAGCTCGACGCTCGTTTCGCTGTCCATATTGTGAAAAAGCCCGAGATGACAACCCCCCCCCCCCTCGCGACCTGTGGGTCAAGAAGATGGCATCGTACATCGGCTAACCTTCTGGTGTCAACAAACATGCAGCTTCCACGAAGCTTCTTGTATTTTTTTTAACTACCCATTAATTTTGAGTGTGCAAAATTAATGTAATTGTTATAATTGAAATAAAATTGTCGAAATTCACAGGCAAAACTTTTTTTTTAAATGTTATACTTAAATGAGGCACGAATGCAAAAAGGTGTTCGGCGAAAACTTGCATTTTGCTTTGACTAAGGGGGGGGGGGGTCAAACCCCATGAACGCCCCCCCTCTTATAAACGTCCTTGGGTCTAAGATCTATAAAAATGATAAAGTGGCTGCCCTCTAACATATGCTTAAAATATTTTATGGCAGTGTAGATCACTTAAAGCTCCCGATCAAAAGTGGCCCATTTTTTTGAGCAGGTGAGAGCTTAGCTAAAAAGAATGTGAGTGGTTTCCATTCAAGTGCATATGATACTTTTTTGCTTTGGTTCAGAGTTGCACTTACTGCCACATCACAGGCATCACAATAAAGCATTAATTGGGCTTCGGGGTCAGGATGGACCAGCATAACAACATTAGCCAACTGTTGTTTGCAGTGTTCAAATGTGACAATTTGTTCTTCATTCCATTCAAGTTTAATTTATTTTTTGTTTCTGCCTTTAAGCATTTCGTTTAGTGAAGCCTGTATATAGACAGCCTGTTTGATGTTACACCTGCAATAATTCAACAAACCTAAAATGAGTACGAGTTGTTTTACAGTTTGAGGCAATGGGCAATCGAGAATAGGTTAGTCGACAGCAAGGGGTTTAATACTGCTTTTATTCATAGCATATCCTAGAAAAGAAAGTTCAAGAATCCTTAAAATACACTTATCTAAATTTATATGGATGCCATAGTTTATGAAGTACTGAAGGGAGGCCTCAGGGTTAGCCCTAGCAATTGCAGTGGCCTGGGCAAATCTTGAGCGCGGGGCTCTTAAGCCGCAAGAGTTACACAGTCTGCCTGATGCCAGCTCGGAAGTTGCTCGCAAGTCGTGCCTATCCACTAAGTGTCAGTAAAATTGCAAACAAATAAAGGAAAAAAATAATGCTTTTAAAAGTTAAATATTGACACGTGAAAAGTTGTAAAATATTTGTTAAGTTAAAACAAAGACAAGAATTTTTTTCTTTACATTTAAAAAAAATATTCTTATTTTGGTATCACAATTTGAACCAAGAAAAAGTAGCTTATATTCATTGTTGAAGATGAGACCAAAAGAGCACACACACATTTTTAAGGTTTAAAAAAATGTAATGTTTAGTATACTGCCAAATAGTTAAACAGTGAAAGCTGTGTAACACTGACAGATATACAAACTCTTACTTACAAAAATTTAATTTTCTACACTTTTTTTGAGCAAACTCGTCAATAAGTTTGACAAAATTGAGGTGTGCGACAGTGTCTTATTCTATTGAAAGTGTTGCTAAGAAAGATAGTCTTTTCTGTAACATAGTTGTCCTTAAATAGGTCTTCATTAATTTTAAATGGGGAAAAGCTCCTTTCAGCACTTGAAACAGTAATAGGAACAGTTAACAAAATCCTGCAGTGGCATAGCATAGCTTTTAACAGTAGGGAAGCAACTTTACAAATTCATTAGAAGAAATATATTTACAGTTTTATATACATATGCACACTAATATAATAAAATTACATACAATTATTCAGACTTAATTTTACAATGTAATAAGTAAGGTAATAAGGGTGTAAAAAACAGATAAAAGTTATCATTTATAACTGAGCTTGATACTTCTGTTTTTCTTACTAAATATATCTATAACTTCATCTAAGAAAGTGCGTTTAGACTGAAGTGTTTTCAAAAATGTCCTTTCAATGTTCATCAGTGCTAGAGATGACATGTCCTGCTTTACTGAATTTCTCAAATAATTTTTTAATCTTTTCAAAGCCGAAAATGAACATTCATCTGCTGAACTTGTCGCTGGTATAGTTAAATCCAGCTCGCATGATTTGAAAACATCGGGGGAAATTTTTGAAAGCTGAGTAACATACATAAATTGGTATAAATCGTACACACTTTCTTTCATCATATCTGCATCTGAAAATATAACTGTATGTTCACTCTTCAGAGCAACAAAATCAAAAAATACCCCATAATTTTCTTTTAAATTCAAAAAAGCTTTTTTGAGGAATGAGACTTTATATGTCGGAAAAAATTTGCCATCAAGGAGACTAAAAAAAAATGAGCCTATTTTGTCTGAAAACCTCAGAGAAATATACTGGCACACAACATCAATAATCTCATAAAAAAGCCATTTATAAGAAGATTTTCTTTCTTACCCACTCATAGAGTCAATTCGAATCCTTTTTGGGCGAGCCTCATCATTTGAAAGAAGAACATTTTCAGTTTCATTCCAAAATCAGTCAAATTCTTCCCGCAATTTCTGCATGGAGCGCTTACACTTCTATTTGCGAATTTGCAGAAAGCGATGTCACACCTCTTTGTTTGTAAAATTTTGAAGAGCATTTGAATGTGAGAAAATTGCAGAAAATATTTTCAGCATGAAAATGAAATCAAAATCCCTTAAAATTGAGAGAAGTCTGCGGGCAGAAGAAATTGTTTCCATATCCCATTCTTCTGGGTTTTCAATTATCAAAAAGAATAAGTTATCAATTCCTTCTCTGTTTTCATAGACAGTTTCAACGAGTCGGCTATGATACTGCCATCGAGTTGGTGCTATTGAAGGAAATCTTTTCCTGAGGAAGGTGTCGAGGGCTTCAGTTCTTTTCGTAGATTTCGAAAAGAATGTTCTAAAGCCAGAGAGGGTAGAAAAGAAGACCTTAACTTCTTAAATAAAACTGGCTGATTGTGCTAAAACTAAATTTAATCTGTGTGCATAACAATGCACAAAAATAGCATTTGGGTATTTTTTGCGAATTTTTTTCTGTACTCCTGCATGTTCTGAAGCCATAACAGCAGCACTATCATAAGTCTGTGCAACAAGTTTTGAGCCACATTCAAATTCATTTAAAATTTCTACAGCATGATAATATAAAGAATTGGCTGTACGATCAGAGCTTACATCTGTAAAGTGCAGAAACCTTTCTTCGACATTACCGTCAACAGTGATATAGTGAAAAACCGTAGAAAGTTGGCACTTCATCATTACATCTGACATGTCATCAAGAATTATAGAAACAAACTTTGCTTCTGAAACTTCTTCTTTTATTTTTCTTATCCGGGTGGCTACAGAAATTGAGAAAAAAAGTTCCCTGATTTTTCTATGATTTCCCTGACTATCTTTATCAAATTTCCAGAACTAATTATATTTATATACATACCATAATCGTTCATGTAAATCACCATTGTGTATCATACACCAACAGGTGAATGCTTCATATAGGGAAATAAGAGAAAACCACAAAAATACTTAATATTAATAAAATAGTAGTTCAATTTCATAAATCAAAACATAAAATTTAGTTGAACACTGAAAGACAATGTATAGCAGAAAGTTTCCTCATTTTATATGGTGTTCAATTTTAAGCATAAGGATGACTGATTAAACCGGCCACCTAATAACTTATTTTATTTCAATTAATATATCGTTTCAAATTTTAAAAAATATGTAAAAAGGCTGCAAAATGAGCACTATCTATAAAAAAAAAGACGACATTGAGTCATCTTAATATAAAGACTAGTTTATGTGAAATCCGAAAACTTTATCATGTGCACCTTGTTTTTTAAAAAAGTTTTAGAGGAAAAATTGTACAGCGTACATGCAATAAAAGTATATCTATAAAAAATAAAGTACCATTTTCCTCTTAAACAACTTTTAAAACTGAACTCTGAAAATATAGTTATTAAAAGGAATAAAATTTGGTTAGTTACTAACGAAAGCAAAAGCAAATTTTTGAATTATTACATTTAATATTAATAATGTAATTTTCAACTTTCTTTGATATGAAAAACAAAAGTAAGTCTCAGTCAAAAATTTATTTTGTGAAAGCCAAGTTCTCATTAATAACACATCAACATTCTCGACTTGAAATAATTTTGAAAAATGTAAAATCTTTTTTAACTTTTCTCAAAATAAAATTAACAATTAGTCAACTTCATAAAAGATCCTAAATAAGGGTGTCTACCAAATTTCTGAAAGTCAATTTCCTGCCTTTTTCCTGACTTTTGGGAGGTAGAAGGACCAGAAGCGTATATAAGTTTCCATACCAGGGGGGGGGGGGGGATTTTAAATCTTATTGTTATTAGAGTTAATATTAATGTTTTAAAATATCTGTTGGGAGGCCCGGGTGCCCCGCAGGACTTCTTCGACGGACTTTCAGCAACCATTCTAATGAAGAGCTAAGTCCTCCAAATTGAACACTATCCAATACTTTAAATTCAAAAAATAAAACGAAACTCAAACAAAGAGCACACACTTTCTAAGAAAAAAAGGGGCCAATTGCTTGTGTTATATGTGAGCATGCGTACATAAATATTGAGAAATATTAAGCAATAAAAATAAATACGTACGTGGAAAATAAAATGATTGAATAAATCACGTATGATCATCTACTAATCCCGTCCACGATACTTACTTCTAGCACAAATTTTAGCCACTTTCGTCTTTCTACACTTCAAATCCAAAACACTGAGTTAAAATAAATAATCAATGAATGAAATTCTATTGCAAACCAGACGGATGATCACGCGCTGACAACAGCATTTTTACCCTCCCGTCACGATGGATGAGCCCCATTTTTTCCCTCCTTATGCAAACACATGGCTTGATGCTTTCGCGGTCCGAAAAATACGTTGCAGTTGCTTTCGGTTTCGAGACTGACAAATAGGAAGGGTTAAAAAAAAGGGATACCAAAAAAAAAAAAATGATTCTTTTGGTGAATTTTCCGGACCCATTAACCAATTTCCCGGTTTTTTCCGGACCCATTTTCCAATTTCCCGGCTTTTTCCAGACTTTCCGGAGCGGTAGACACCCTGTAAATAATATAAAAATTATTAACAACAGAAAGATTGAAAATTTAAAAATTGTAATTTGCTTCTAACAATATATAAAGATGAAAAGTAAATTAAAATCATTAAATCCAAAAGTTACACTGACTGGCAAAAATATCTCAAAACCATTTTTTCCCTTTGTTCTAAATTTTGTTTAATGTACACAAGCAAAAATAAATAAAATGCTTTTATCATACATATTGATTCAATCAAAGATGCAAACAAGCATTTTTTAAAAATCTGGAATAAATTGACAAAATATAAAAACAAATTTGAATACTTAGTTAAAATCATGCACGGAGATACCTTAGTATAAAGTTAAAAGCCATAAAAAGTTTAAAAATGAACCATTTAGCGCTTTCGGCAGCTAGGCCACTGCCATCTTCGGAACTGGTGAGCTCGTTTCCCGCTTCATCATTTCGAGCCATGTATCCTCTATCTGAGCATGCGTTGTGTCGATGACGGCGCCCTCTTTTGTTATTATTTCTAACGCTTCCTGTTTTAAACTATAATTGTGGTTATTGTAGTTGGCTATTTTCTTAACATTTAAGAAATCTATATCAATATTTTCTTTTAATGCTAGGCGGAAGAGGGCAGTACTTTGTCTATTATATTTTATATTGCTAATGTGCTCTTTAATTCTATCCTTAATTTTTCTTTTTGTCACACCAATGTAATTTCCAGGAAGGTTAGATTCTTAATAAGTAAAGATGGCAGCGGCCTAGCTGCCGAAAGCGCTAAATGGTTTGTTTTTAAACTTTTTACGGAGTTTTTATGGCTTTTAACTATATTCTAACTTTATTCTAAGGTTAGATTCTTTATAAGTAAAATTCATTTTGTAGACTCCTGCAGTTTCTAAAGTGTTTATTTTATCTTTGTCGGATCGAATTCTTTTAAAAATATTGCGATTAGGTTTAATAGGGATACGGAGATTCATCTTACGGGCAAGGTTGGAGAATTTTACAGCGAGACTGCAAAAGTAGGGGATTGGGTGAGAAAACGTGGGTTTTTCTTTCTGTGCGTCGTTAATGAGGTTTAGTTTCTTTTTCCTATTTTTGATTAAGCAGGAAACAATATTTCTGGGGTAATTGGCTTCTTGTGAAAGTTGTTATATAAAATTGTAGTTCTTCTTTTAGTAGTTTTTGGTTGAAACATATTTCGAGAGCTCTGTTGATATGGGAACGAAGTATTGAGATTTTATAGTTAAAGGTAGTTTTTGATGAGTAGTTAACTATTTTATTGTTATTGGTGGGTTTTCGATAGACAGTAGTTTCGATATTGCTTGGGGTGGTAAGGATATAAATCAGTAACATCGAAGCTGACCATTGAGACTGAATTTGATAAGTGTATGTTATTTAACTGTTTTTAAAAATCACTAGTGGAATTGAGGGATGAGCTTGAGTTAGGTATTAGTTCGGTATTCACCCAAAAAGAACTTGTTAAATTAAAAAAGAAAGATAAGAGGGATAAGGAAGATAAAAAATGTCTAAAAGCACTGAAAGATAACCCAGAAATAACGTGCCTCAGCTCAGATAAAAAAGGAAAAATCATCATTTTAGATAAGAAAGATTACATAACCAAAATGCTAGAAAATATCAATAAACTAGACGTTAACGTGTTAAATAAAGACCCTACCACCAAACTTAACTGTTTAGAGGCCGAATTATGAAACAGATTGATTTTTCCCTTAGATTTACTTAATTATATACACTTACAGGCAGAGGCGGCATAAGACGTGGGCGGTGTAGGGCCTCGCGCCTCATAGCCGAAAATAAATTTGAAAAAATATGGAAAATCCAAAAGTACACGCTGCAAGGTTTTTCTTATAATAAATACATTTGAATTAATTCTCAACTTAAAGATATACCATGCAGCTCTTCGGCACACAAAATGAATCTGAATGAAACAGGGGCGTAGCCAGAAATTTTTCATGGGGGGGGGGGGGTTACGACTACTACAACTCATATATATGTATACGTGTGAGTGATAATGAAGTCAAGAATATACATTTTGTATGGCAAAAAATTCCTCATGGGGGGGGGGGGGGTTATGACCCCCCTGACCGCCCCCCCTTGGCTACGCCCCTGGAATGAAATAATCTATATTTCTGATAAACTACTTATATTATGTTATAAAATTAATTAATTAAAAAATCTCATCTCTATTGTTTCTGATCATTCGTTTATGTTTAGTCTGGGCCAGCTGCTTAACGCCAACTAATGTTGTCAGACTGTCTGGCAACATTAGTTGGCGTTAATCTGCTATCGCGGGGAGTCTACGGTCAGAGTGGGGCCGTCGCTAAGCAACGGGCCTGCTCATGAGTTGCCACCGCTAAAACTGAGTTAATCATTGAGGCCTGTTTTCCCCCATTCGCAGTGTTCTATTTTATTATTCTAAGTATTATAAATATGGTATTATTTTAAAACTATTTTTTATAGTTTTGTCGTACTAAAGAACTTAAGATGTAGGTAATCGTTTTATGAATCTTGCACCATTTTCTTTCATGAAAATTTATCATAAAATTCGAACATTTTGCTCTGAATGTAAAGGTAAGTGAACACTTTTATAATTTATTTAGAAATTCTAAAAATATGTTTGTAAATCATGTTAAGTGAATAATTACTCATGTGTTATTTATAAATAAATTATTTTAATCAGAAATCGTATTACTTGAGTAGTTTATTCTTGTAAATAAGCATGACGTTGTGATACTAGTTAGACAATTTAATTTTGCCAGTTGAAAATGTTATTTACGAGTTATATATGCCTTGATTATGTGATTCAGACTTACATCTGGTACAGTGCAGAAATACAGTAAATTATAAATTATTGATTTTTTTCCCGTTTATATAGAAACTTCAAATGTAGTTAATATTTTGTACAAGCGTTCATTATGCTTGCTCAATTCCAAAGTTCGACTGAGAAAGCAACAAAAGAATAACATATACTACATGAAATGTCTTTATTAAAGAATAATTAATTCAGGCATCGCGCTATAGAGCGTATTTTATCCATTTTCTCCAATACACAGGATATCCCGAAAATACTGAAATGCGCTTTAATACATCATTTGTTAAAGATTAATGTTAAATTGTGTAAAATAACTTAGGAAATACAACTACGTTCATGAAATATTCATTATAAAAATGTCTTTCTCATTCGTGTATTTAGTTATTTTAAAGTATGTTAAATATCCACTTGTGAAACTAAAATAAGCAATCGTGAATCATGAGAGTAAGCGCTACTTTGTTTTTTTCCTTCAAATTATATGCATCTATTTCTTAATGTCAATATGTATCATAGCAAACAAATTAATCATGAGTTCGTACTTGAATTAGTAACACAATTACTACTTAAAACTACATTAAATAACGTTTGAAAGCACTGGGAAGCTTAAGAAATGCCTGATGTATACGTGAAGACTCGAGCATCTGTAGGCCTCTTTGGATGGCTCATCAAAATACACGCGCAGGCCCGTTACTAATTGTGAAGGCCCGGTCAGAGACGGGCATAGCTCGGGACTTCCCCTTATTAGAAAGCCAATCAAAGTACCTATCCCATGCAGACGCATTCTCGCTTCATGTTCCTTTAAAATAAATAATAGAATAAATAATCGTGTTACATATTTTTAAAACGATAACACGTGCTTAATAAGTAGAAATTCAGTTTGTGTTGTGAAGAAAAATAATGGTACATGTGTTTATTTGTCAAGAATAAGGTAAGAAATATTTATTATACTTACACTCTTTTTATAGTTTTCTTTACAAAACATTACGTGACCAAAAATTGCGTTTATTATTTGTTTTATATATTCTATTTGTTGCGCTAGAATCCGCCTTCTTTTTTCATTATGCATATAACATATTATATTGTACTAGCTGAAGCACCCGTTCTTCGCACGGAATGGATATTGTTAAACCAGCAAATGCAAATGGAAAATAAGTAAATAAAAACACACATATTTTGGATATACATTTAATCGCCTACAAAAACTGTTTTACAATATTCGTCAGGGGTTTTCTAACTATACTTAAATTTTTAAATGCTGTTGGAATGTGCGCCATATTCCGAGAGTCGGCCGTATTTGTCTTCTAGCTCCATAAAATACTTCTTCAAAATTGAAATCTATGTCAAAATCGCCTACTAAAACTGTTTTAAAATCTTCGCCAGGCATTTTCTAGGAAATGTGAAAAGAACGTTTAAGAACGTTTGGGGCCTTCACCCCTGTTTGGGTGGGAATTTTAAGAAACCCTGAAAATGATTTTTAGGTATTGTTGTTAGTTCCATTTTAAAGCAAGAATTTTACGTCTATCGCTTTTCCTCCAAGATATGAAGGAAAATGTGAAAAGAACGTTTGGAGTCCTCACGCCTGTTTAGGTACGAATTCTGAAAAATCCTAAAAATGACTTTTAGATATTTGTATTAGCTACATTTTAAAGCAAGAATTTTTCGATTATCGCTTTTCTCCCCCGAGATATGAAGGGAAACGTGAAAAGAACGTTTTGGACCCCCCACTCCCATCTGCGTTCGAATTTTTAAATATCGCTTCTTAAATGACGCCTCAGACACGAGAGCCATGAACTCCTAAAATTTAATATCTGTATCTCCGGTAGATTCGGCTGAGCGATGATCGTCATTCATTCATTCATTCAGTCAGTGTGTCAAGACATTTCCCTTTATATAGAGAGATGCATTTTTGCACGCCGTGAAAAAAAAAAAACATGCTGGTGGTTCGTCACATGACTCATTCAATTAAGATTTCATAACATAAAATGAAACCGTCTAACATTTATTTCAAATTCGCCTGTAAAAAAGGATAGGTATCTGATATTTTATTTATTAATAACTGCCTATTTTATAAGTTATATTTGCGCCATCTGTTGACGACTCTGTAAAATAAAAACTCAATTGCATTCTTTTTTTTTCGGATAAAAGTAGTTTTTTTGTACATTATAGGAACAGTGTTAATTTTTGCATGATAAAAAGTAGAATTTATATTAACCCAGGTCTTTAACTGTCTTTATCTGAATTTCACTCAATAAAAGAGTAGCCAAAAAGAAAAGGATGTTTGATTATGAAGGCAGCAATCAACCTATAAAGTCTGCTAAAAGCCGGTATGAAACAGATTTTTTTTAATACCATGATTGATTCTGTGACAAGTAACATGGAATCGAGATTCATGTCTTTAAATCAACATTTTGAAAATTTTGGTTTTCTCTATGACCTAAACAAGTTAGAAAAAATTCCAAAAGAGCAAATACTGAAAGACTGTCAGGATTTACACACAGTCCTGCAAGTAGGTGAGAGCAGTGACTTCCAACCTTTTGAGTTAGTTGTATGAAGAGTTACAAAATATGATCCCAAATTTACCCAACTCTTTGTTTACTCAACTTACCCCAAGACGTGAAACATTTGCTCCAATATATCATAGAGAACGATTTGAAAGAAATTTACTCATGTTTACATTGTCATTAGAATTTTTGTTAACAATACCTGTAAGCACTGCTTCTGCTGAAAGGAGCTTTTCAAAATTGAAACTAATTAAAAATTATTTAACAAATACTTGTTTACAATACAACTCTTTGTTTACTCAACTTACCCCAAGACGTGAAACATTTGCTCCAATATATCATAGAGAACGATTTGAAAGAAATTTACTCATGTTTACATTGTCATTAGAATTTTTGTTAACAATACCTGTAAGCACTGCTTCTGCTGAAAGGAGCTTTTCAAAATTGAAACTAATTAAAAATTATTTAACAAATACTATGGGTTAAGCAGGGACGTAGCCGGGGAGGGGGGGGGATGATATCAGGATATATCCCCCCCCCGAAATTTTTGTATTAGTGATGAAATTCTGTCTATTTATACACATATAAGTTCATATCCCCCCCCCCCTGAAAAAATTTCTAGGCTCGTATACCCCCCCCCTTCTCCCGAAAATTTTTCCTGGCTATGCGCCTGGGGTTAAGAAAGACTTGTTGGAAAGACAGCGTTGGCAGTTTTATCTGTTGAAGCAGATATAGCATCTAGGATAAATTACGAACCAATCATTAAGGAGTTCAGTAAAACCAGAAGTAGAAAATTTCTGTTTCTTTAAATTTTTCTTTATTTTTTTCATTTTTGTTTAATGTTCCAAAGAAGTATAAATAAAAATTTAGGTTTGTTTCTTAATAAAAAACTTTTTAATTTTAACTGATTTTTTATTTTATATTCCTTTCCTCTTGCACCATCAGAGGGCCTCGCGAAATGTACCTTGCCCACATTAAATTTCGGTCTTACGCCGCCACTGCTTATAGGTCCCTTATAAGTAATCAATAAAAACATTTCACTAAAAAACTTTTTTACATAGAAATTTTAGATGTTCCCAAATGGGAACATTGGCATTTGCAATGTACTTTTTATATATATTTTCTTTTATGAAAAACAAATGAATGAAAAAGGTTTTAAATAAAAAATTATGAAAATATTTAACACTTTACAAAATTACAATTAAGTTTGTATACTTACTACTTTGTTTGTTTGATTTTTACAACTAATTTCCATTTTATTTTCTGTGATATGTGGGAAAGCATACTTTATGCGCCTCTTGTCATGTTCAGCACACATGTTGCAGCAGTTTGTTTTTTTTTTTCAAACAGCACAATGTCTTTGTGATGCAGATGCAAGAAAATGGTTATTGGTTTTTCTAAGTTCACTTGGAACATGTTTTTTTGGGCCTGGTTGAGATAAGAGTTTTAGTTTGAAGTGCAATAGGTTCATCGTTATGTCTTGTGGAATTCTAAATGAGGCATTGATTTTTTTCTCATGAATATCTCTATAAAGTAGCCAAGGTACTATAGCAATTATATTTAGAGTGTTTGCAAACAAATTCCAATACGACTTTTTCTTTTGGAGTTGCAGTCTGTATGAAGACAGAAGCTTATCCAGAACATCCACTCCATCAATTCCCTCATTGTAGAATTTTATAAGAGCAGGTTGCACAATATCAATTTTCTTTTTTTGCTGATTTTGAATATCACTTTGTATTCGAAATAGGCTCATGTGCTTGATGATTAGAGGCAACTGCCGCAACTGGGTTGTCATTCCATCGCAGATGAATACAGTTCCATCACTTCAGTAATCCATGGGCCCTTTGGCAATTCTTTTAATCTCTGGCAACGGACATTGCCTGATACGGTTACTTCGGACTATACCTGTAGCTCTAACTCTAGAATCAGTCAATTTTGATTTTAAATTATAAAATGTAAAAAAAAATTATCAAAATAGATCTTATGCCAGCTTGGATCTCTAACTTCGGAGAGTAGCTGCGTTACATCTTCACCTAGGGCCATTTCAGTTGGTTCATTCCTCTTTCCAGATTAAATTTTCATCACATATGGATATCCCGATGATGAACATAAAATCCATATTTTAAAGCCAAATCTTACGGGTTTACCTTTAATGAACATTTTACAAGTGTGACGGCCATAATAAGGTACCATCGATTCATCAATGCTCAATTTCTTGTGAAAAGTACCAAACTGACATAAATTTTTCACCAGTTCTTCATAAATTGGAGCTATTTCTCCAAGTTAAAAATCCAACTTCAATTTAGTATTATCATTTATGTGAAAAAACATTTTTATCATGCGAAATTGGTTTCTTGACATGACTGTTGAACAGTGTCAACTTTCATGTCTTCAGCTGTACTCCAATAATAATTTTCTTTTGGCACCCAAAGGTAACCACTCAAGAGGAGCAGCCCAAAAAACTGGGACATATCTGAGCCATCAACAGTAATTATATCTCCTTTCTGACTTGCATAAAGTTTTGTCAATAGATGCTTATGTTTGAATATATTCTTCAGGCAGTAATTTATGAAAAATTTCAATCTTTGTAAATCTTGTAACTCTGGAAAATCAAGTTTTAGATTTCTTGGTTTTTCATCAGAAAATATATGATTAAATTGTGTACTTTTATTCCATCTTGTTCCAAGTTTGATTCTTTTATTCTCCTGTTGAGATCACATTTCCAGTTAAGAAATCTTTTACCTGTGCTTTCTGTATCTACTCTTACTCTTGTTGTATATGATGTTGATAGTATGTCACATGCATCTTCCTTACAGAGTATATACAGGGTGCGAATTGAACTTTTTCTCCAGGGGGGGGGGGGGGAGACATTTGAGAGAAAACGTTCTCCAGCAGGGGACATTTGAGAAAGAAAAAAAAAAAAACAGAAAGAAAGGAAAAGGAGGAAAGTGTAAATTCTTCACTCACATAATATATTAGGTATTACATGACAAATGTAGTCGCCAACATGTCTAAAAAGTGACAAATTCAAAGAAAAGTCGACCCCCTATTTTCTATGCACATATTCCTGCCTATGTCAATTCTCCGTCTACCCTGAAATTCGGTGGCTGGCAGAGCAGTGCTTGTTCGTTCATTTAGCAGTCTTCCTTTGAAACCTGAGCCCAAATTACGGAGTGAGAAGTGGCATCAGGCATGTGTAATTGTGTATATCTATTTCAAAGGCATGCTTGTAACTTTCTCCTTTGTCCAGTAAACAAACGAAAAGTTTCTATTCTCAATAGTTAAAATCGTTAGGTACTGTTGAACTTGCAGGGTGAGACACAGGTTAATTCAACATTTCTCCAGCAGGGGATAAATAGTATCCCTGGCAGGGATCCATTAATATTTCTCTAGCCAGGGATATTACTTTCTTCAGCAGGGGACGATCCCCGGCATCCCCCCCCGTCAATTCGCACCCTGAGTATATATCCAGTTCTCCTGTCACATCCGTTGGGATTATTTCTCCTAAATCTTCATAATTAATGTCCTCATTTTCAGTTATATCACCACTTTCATTTGGTGGAATAATACACAAATCAACATCTGAGATATCAGACTCATCAGAATTTAGTGGATCGAAATAATCGAGAGCTTCTTCCACAGTTTGAAAACACCTTGAGTCAGCCATAATCAATCAAAATAACATACTACTGAAACTCAAAAAAACTTATTCCTATCCGAGTGTGAATTTTCTTTTCTCATTAAACACGTATGGACCGTACCATAATGTGGGGGGGGGTAAGAGCACAAATTTGACCTCTCTATAACTGCTCATAAGAACACAAAGGTAATAAATCTTCCTCCTCTACTCTTCTTCCTTGCAACTGTGACTCATTTGTTATAATTTTGGGCAATACTGAACTGAAATAGATAGTTCTAGAAAGAACTAGCAAATATAGGTTGTTTTCATCCAAAGAAAGTCTGTAAATTTTTATCATATCCGTGAATCGCAGTGCGTTGAAACGTATAAGAAAAGTACATGGCAAGCGCCAATGTTCCCATTTGGGAACATCAAAATATTTCGCTTCACGAAATTAGAAATTTACATTTTTATATAACTTAATTGTATTAAATGCATAATTTTAAGCTTTTTATTTCATAATTCCTCAGAGTTTAAAATCAATTTATATTTTATGTATCATTTTTTAAACTTTAATTTATACTTTATTGATATGAAAAGTACAAAAATTTGCATAATCTGTCATTTTTTTTTGCCTTGAGTAAACTAAATTACCCAAATTTAAAACATTTCAAATATTTTTTCATCGTTTATAATTTATGAAATTAAAGTCACATAAAGATATCTCCAAAATTGTATTTTAGGCGAATTTTTTTTCACTCATGTTCCCAAATGGGAACATTGGCATCTAAACGGTTAACAATATTCTAAAAGAAATTATAAGTAAAGGAAACTGGCCCGACAATAAACCAAAACAATTAATTAATCCTACTGCTTTTGCTCCTCGTACTTTTGGCAAATATAAAGATCACAAAAATCCACTATCCCTCCGCCCTATAGTTAGTAAATGCGAAGATCCTACATACCTACTTGAAAAATATCTAAAAACCATATTACAACAACTAATATCTAACTCAAGCTCATCCCTCAACTCCACTAGTGATTTTTTAAAACAGTTAAATAACATACACTTCTTAAATTCAGTCTCAATGGTCAGCTTCGATGTTACTAATTTGTATCCTTCAATAGACACCTCAGAAATGTTCAATACAATAGGTAAAGAAATAGAGAACTCATTCAATGCAGATATTACCATAACACTTAAAAATGCCTTATCCCTCATCCTCAATAATTCTTATTTCCAATTTAATAGTAAATTTTATAAACAAAATAAAGGTGTCCCTATGGGCTCCCCGATCTCCGGAATAATAGCAGAATGGAAAATGAGAAACTTAGAAACTATAATCATTAAAACCTTTCAACCCCACATCAAATACTGGTTTCGTTATGTTGATGATATTTTCGCAATGATAGATAACAATAGCATTGGTAATATTCTCGATGAAATAAACACTTTAGATAAAAATATACAATTCACTATGGAAATAGAACAACATAATAGCTTAAATTTCCTGGATGTCAAAATAATAAGAACCACCCCAAGCAATATCGAAACTACGGTCTATTGAAAACTCACCAATAACAATAAAACAGTTAACTACTCATCAAAAACTACCTTTAACTATAAAATCTCAATACTTCGTTCCAATATCAATAGAGCTCTCGAAATATGTTCCAACCAAAAAATACTAAAAGAAGAACTACAATTTATACAACTTTCACAAGAAGCCAATTACCCCAGATATATTGTTTCCTGCTTAATCAAAAATAGGAAAAAGAAACTAAACCTCATTAACAATGCACAGAAAGAAAAACCCATGTTTTCTCACCCGATCCCCAACTGTTGCGGTCTCGCTGTAAAATTCTCCAACCTTGCCCGTAAGATGAATTGATATAGATTTCGTAAATGTTAAGAAAATAGCCAACTACAATAACCCCAATTATAGTTTAAAACAGGAAGCGTTAGAAATAATAACACAAGAGGGCGCCGTCAACGACACAACGCATGCTCAGATAGAGGATACATGGCTCGAAACGATGAAGCGGGAAACAAGCTCACCAGTTCTGAAGATGGCAATGGCCTAGCTGCCGAAAGCGCTAAATGGTTTATTTTTAAACTTTTTACGGAGTTTTTATGGCTTTTAACTATATTTTAACTTTATACTAAGGTATCTCTGTACATGATTTTAACTAAGAATCTAACCTTCCCGGACATTACATTGGTGTGACAAAAGAAAAATTAAGGATAGAATTAAAGAGCACATTAGCGATATAAAATACAATAGATAAAGTAGTGCCCTCTCCCGCCTAGCATTAAAAGAAAATATTGATATAGATTTCGTAAATGTTAAGAAAATAGCCAACTACAATAACCACAGTTATAGTTTAAAACGGGAAGCTTTAGAAATAATAACAAAAGAGGGCGCCGTCAACGACACGATGCATGCTCAGAGAGAGGATACATGGCTCAAAATGACGAAGCAGGGAACGAGCTCACCAGTTCTGAAGATGGCAGCAGCCTAGCTGCCAAAAGTGCTAAATGGTTCATTTTTAAACTTTTTATGGCTTTTACCTATACTTTATACAAATTTGAATATTTTCTTTTAACTACATGTAGTTATATATACAAAACTAAAATGAAATCTCAGTTTCATTTTAGTTTTGTCATCACACGATCGACATAACCCGCCGCAAACCGCGATTTGGCGTGCCAAGGTAGGTCTGATACAGCAGCTGCACCATTTTCTGATTCTCTCTCCCCACCCTTTCGATCTTCAGCCTAGCAATTTATTATGCAACTCAAACTTGTGCCCCAAAACTATCAACACAGGAAGAAAGAAAAAAAAGCATAAACAGACCTAATGACATTATTTTTACATTTAACGGCCAGAGGAGCGCCAGCATAGAATTAATGAATCAGCACTTGAAGCAGTGCGTGTGTGTGAAGAGGATAACATTCTTTTCCTCCTCTTTAAAACTTATATAATAGCATAGAATATTTTTACGTAACGAGAAATCGAAAATTACCTCGCAAGTGTAAAAATAATTGAGTTCTTGTTGTTCAGAAAATCACAGCAGTTAAGAAAATCATAAACATATTCAGACAAAATTATACAATTGCAAAATTACTGCTGACCTCCACCTAATAAATGTTTAGAGAAGAAAAAAAAATGTCATGGCACAATAAAAATAATAACTGCTAGCAATACAAAAGTAAATGTCGACAAAATAAAAAGGGAGCATTTAGCTCACAATACAAAGGGGCATTTTAGCTCATCCTTTTTTTTTTTTTTTCAAATAAGGGGCATTTCAGCACACCCTTTTTTTTAAATAAGTCAAAAAATATGGTTGCTGGCCATAAATTTTGCCAAGCATTTTTTAGAATGTCAGCGGATATTTCATCCCAGATCTAGCGATATTCCACACAGCTGTTTTGATGTTATATTCTTTAACAAAATCTTGAATGGTTTCACCACCATTCAAAAAGTTTAGCATTGCTTTAAGAAAGTGGTTTTTATATCGACACTTAAATGCTCACAAAATCCCAATATCCATTGGTTGTATGAGAGATGTACAGTTCGGCGGTAAGAATAAAATAGAAACATGTTCCGTCTCAAACACTGATCCAAGGGAAATGCTGTGTGCTGTACAGTTATCCAAAATTAAAATAATTTTGGCATTATCTTGAATCCGATCTATTTCAAATGACGTCGAGCTTCAGGTATGAAATGGTTTTCAACCCATTCTTTCATTAAATCCTGTGTCATCCATGCCCACTTATTTGAGCGATAGATGACAGGGAAAACCTTAACTCCTTTAAAAGTCCGGGGTTGTTTATTCTTTCCTATTACTAGGAGTTTGCATTTATGTGTTCCTGCAGCGTTCGCACATGCCATAATTGTCAACCTCTGCTTGGAATCTTTTATGCCGGTTGGGGCTTTTTCATCTGATGTGACTAATATTTTTCGTGGTACGTAACGCCAAAATAGCCCCGTTTCATCGGCATTGTAAATTTGCTGCAGCGACAATTTTTCACTGCCCACAATTTCTGCAAATTGTTCGATGAATAATTCCGCTGCTTCTGTGTCAGATGAAGCTCTTTCGCCGGAAATATGCAGCTGCCGCGTATTCAGTGTCGAATTTTAAATTTCTTCAGCCATCCTGTAGAATAAGTACAATTAGTTTTTAAATCTATATCCACATGAAATTGTTTGGCTTGAGCCATCAGCATAGGTCCTGTAAGCAGTACTCCCTCGCTATGGCGCTGTCTCACTCATTCAATCATGACTTTATCGTGATCGTCACTTTTTGTATGACGAATGACTTTTCTGTCATTCATTGTGATGGCTGAGTCTGAATCAGCGACTCTTCAACAGTTCCTTTTTCTGTTTTTTAAAGTCATAAATAGTTGACTTTCCTACACCATACTCCTGGCACAGCTTCATCACTGATGTGCCTTTGTCCATTTTTTGCAGAAGTTCTACTTTTTGCTTAATGGACAAAGAGACATGTTTTCTCTTCGCCGATCCTGAAGGCACCTCGGAGTCAAAAATTCTTTTCGCCATATCTAAAAACAGTTAACACAAGCAAATAAATTAAAAGTGAGAAGAGCCATCTTTAAAACTCGCACTCGCAGCTTAGCTGATAACTGTTGGCTATTCTAACATGCTTTAATAACCAATGCAGAGTTATGACTGGTGCAGTGGAAGACTTAAAAATAAGGACAAGATTTCTAGAGCAAATATTTTATTAAAGATGATCTAATGCTCCACATACACAGCACACTTAGATGATTTTATACATTCTGCAGTAACACCAAAAATTACAGTTCGCTCTTCAACATCATGCATAGGCAGAATACTTTATAAATATTCGTGAAACATATTAAGCAGAAAAATTTGTAGTAGTAAATTACCTGACTGACGGACTACAAAATATCACCTTACCTCGCCCGTCAGCCCTTCACCCGGCCTTGCCGGTACAACGACGATATTGTCAAACGACAATCTAAACAGCACAAGCAAGCATGAGCGATGTTCATTTCCTACCGTACTTATATTCGATTTTCTAATGCAGTAAATTTGCATAACTGCGCTGCCAAACGCAAACTTGGATTGAAACAAAAATACTGGATTGGCTCAGAGCCAACAAGTCATTTTGACGCACAAACCGGGAGAAAAACTAATCACCGTTACTGGCGAAAACTGCTAAAGCGATCACAGTGATCGCGTCACCTTTATCCAAAAGACTCGCTCGTGCTTGTTTACTTTTGAAGATACGTTTCGAGAGTTGGAAAACACGAGTGCCATGAAGGTTTAGGTAAAGCAAGTATTTTTCTTTTAGGAAAACTTAAATGACTTCACGACCGGCCAACAATAACTAATGTTCGGTTCGAGTGCCTCCTAAAGAGCCTTTCGGAATTTAGCGTGTTCTTTCTTTAGAAAACCAGTTGTCCAAGTCCAACATTCCATTCTATCCAAACATGTTCTCAGACAGAGGGTGAGGTAGGGAGGACAGAAGAGCAGAGCCGTATTAGCGCATTCTCCAGTGTGTGGGGCGGGTACAGCTGACGCGCGTTGTTTGGAAAAGGGGGGGGGAGGAAGAATTGAAATGCCCGGCGCTATTTCATTCCCATACGCTAGGTTAGCTTATGCAAAAGACAAAACGATCGGAAATCATACCTAAAAGAAAAGATTTTTTTTTTTTTTTTCCAGAGAGAGAGAGAGAGGGGAGGGGGAATAAAAAAAATTTTTTGAACATTAAAAAATGTCCGGATTATGGATCTTTCCGGTTATTGGACGTCCGGATTTCGGACTTCCTGCTGTATATCATCACTGCCAGAAAGAGTCCGAAAAAAAAAGAAAAAGAAATCCCTTCAAATTTTCCACCTGCATACACGACGAGCGAAAATTCCGGATTACACATCCCCATTTCTCTTTCGGAAGCAAGTAGGATGATTGCTTCTGAGCTTTTGGATTCTACAGTGTAACGGGGCTTCCGCTTCTCCTTTCTCTCTTTCCCCTTTTTTTTTAGAACTAAAAAAGCTGTTTGGAGTGGAAGATGGGATATACATTGCTTTGTGTGGCGTTATGCTACTGCTCTCAAGCCTTTCTACTTCGTCGCAATTTTCACTACTGGGAGAAGCACGTTTAAACAATAGATTGGTTGAAGAAATATTTTTTTCATTTATAAAACAAAATTGGCAGAAAAAATTATTTTAATTTTTTGAAGGGAAGAAATGCTTCCATTACATCCATGGACCCTACGTCCCTGAAATCCTGTATACAATTTGAATAATAGGAAAAGGGTTCTTAATCTTGATGCTATTTAAATAGTTAAGTACTTACACTGGACTGGAATCATTTTTTGAAACACATTTATTTCTGTTAACAGCTCAGAACTATACTGATATCTTTGGAGTCATACTTGTCTTCAGATACAGTTAACTCCTGTTCAAGCTACAGACATTTTTCTTTTAACTCATTGTTCTAACTGGTTGTTTTTTCTTTTAACTCATTGGTGCGGGAACCCCAAAAGTGCGGGGCCCAGGGCAGTGGTCCCACTTACCCCTGCCTAAGATCAGGACTGAGTACCTTTTCCAGATGTAGCTTGTTTTTCATTTTGGAACTGATTGCTATTAGGATATTGTCTAAGGGTGTGAATGTTGAAATCCAGATAAAACTGTTTGCATCTGAAGTGGAAAACACTGTACCCAAGCCAAAATCCATGCTAGTACCAGCAACAAAAACAGGCTAGTTATTGCTATGTTTGCTAGATTTTCATGCTATTTTTTGCTATGTAATGCTAGCTAGCACCATATGCTATACTCCTAGCTTATACAGCAATAGCATGACAAGCTATATACAAGCATTTCATGCTTATTAGCCGTACAAGCTTCTTCCAAAGCATGGGAAGGTAGGCACCTTAACAAGCTATTATATGCTTTTTCATGCTTGCCAGCTTAATATGCTTTATAGCTAGCTCAAGCAGAAATAGCATGAAAAGCTATATACCAGCAAAAAGTGCTAATTAGCTGTTTTGTTTTGTTCCTTTCTTGTATGGATACTAAAATAGAAAAAAAATTAAGACAACTGCAAGTTATGGAAAACTGAATTTTTTTTTCCCCTAGGTCTGGCAAGTCCTGAAAATTTACAGAAAATTATTTGCAGTTTTAGAGTAGTTTTAAGCACTCCGATAATGAATAAAGTTTTAAAAAATGAGTCCTTGACTAACATCGAATAGTCTGCTCACCTTCATTGCTTTTCTTCCGTGTAACACAGACTTCAATTTTGCCTGAAATCATTAAAAAGAGATCTTATACCAATTTCTTTTTTACAGACTTTAAAAAAGAAGGAGGTACTATGTTCAACATGTACATATATATATATGCATGTGCACCGGTAACCTTTAACCACATGGATGAATTTCCATAATTTTTTTTTTTTTTTTAGAAAGAGGAGACAGCTATGGGGCGATCCCATATTAATCCTCTGTTAAAATTAATTTTTATTTGAATGAAATGTCAATCCCGCAATCTCGTGTGGGATTGACATTTCATTCAAATAAAAATTAATTTTAATAGAGAAAAGTAGGAAAAAGTAAGTTTATAAGCACTATCAGGTTTAATACTTTATCTTAATTCATAATTAAAACAATACCTTACATAAATATGAAAATTATAGCCATGATATTCTAATCCCGCAAAAGCGGGATTACATTCCCTATAATCAATATATTCGTATTAAATATAATAAAAATATAACAAATATTCACATAGCTCGAATCCAGCATTTAATGCTAGTCTAGCAATAAAAAAAAAACATTTGTGGGTTGTGAATTCCTGCTAGAATAGCATAAAGTTCAAGCAAGTGGTAATCTTAATTGCTGCTAGACCAGCAAAATACAATTCAAGCAACACAAGCTCGAATATGTATGCTAGGCAAGAAAAAAAAAGTGTCGAATACACGACATGACTTGGTAATTCTGCTAGAACTAGCAAGTATTTATGGCAGTTTATACTTTTGTTCCTAGCTGGGATCCAGCATTTAATGCTAGTCTAGCATTTAAAAAAAGCATCAGTTGGTTGTGAATTACTGCTAGAATAGCATAAAGTTCAAGCAAGTGGTGGTCTTGATTGCTGCTAGACAAGCAAAATATTCAAGCAACACAAGCTGGTTTATGTATGCTGGACAAGCAGAAAAAGTGTCGAAAACACGGTATGGCTTGCTGGTAAATTTGCTAGAACTAGCAAGTATTTATGGTAGTTTATGCTTTTTCTCCCAGCTTGGATCCAGCATTTAATGCTAGTCTAGCAAAGAAATACCAGAATGAATTTTGACTTGGGTAACCACAAAGTTTTGAGACATTTATCATCAAAATTTGTTCCTCTTAACTGCTTCATTTGGCAGAGTAACTGTGATGATGGCTTCTCACATCCCAACACCAGTTCCGAAAATAACATTTCAAGTTGATGTTGCTCGAAATTTGAAAAAACAGCAGTTAACCTTTTCTTTAGTGATTCATATTTATTATCCTCTCACAATTGTAAAACAATGTCACTTACATATGACAACATATCAAAGTTTAATGAAGAAATTATAGAGTAATACTTAGTATTATCCTGCATAATACCTGAAGCCATAAACTGTGTCTTGATGTTTGTGAATCATAACTCTGGGTGTTTATCCCAAAATGGGATAATTTTAAACCCACCTTGGCTACATCCATCACCGCCTATTCCCCATTGTCTGGCATCGTGGAAAAATTTTGAAACACTGTTCACCTTCAAAATTGGATTAAAGAGAAGGTCCCACCTTTACTCAACTGGCAGTCTACGAGATAGTTACACCATCATAATTGAGCAGAAAGACGCCTCCAAGAGTTCATTACGTGACACTTCTTCAACTTGTCAGTCGAAGTTAATTCCAGGTACATGGCAGGCAGGCGTCTCCATCTTTTTACCAGCCTTCACAATCATACGTGAAAAAACACCGGGTCACCAATATGGGATCTAGTGTACAACCAGCGCTTAATTTCTAGCAAAAGAAGTACCAGAGTCCTAATATTCTCGAGCTTATGCTCATATACAGCGCCGTATTGTAAGTCTGAGCTACCCCTTCAGTACAGGGTAGCTAGAACATTCAATTAAAATAATAATTCAAATATTTTCCCGTGTAATAGTATTTGACCTATTTTTATTACTTCATGGCACAGTTGTTATATCACTGAAAATGGTAGACGGCCGAAGTGTGAAGGTCCCGAGTTCAGGTCCCATCGTGCGGTTGTCGATCTAACGGTCTAGAGTTTTGGTAGGTTTTCTCCAGATGTAACGTGAATACATGTTAGAACCCCTTAGAAAGTCATCACGTAATCTTTATTGTGCTAAGTTTTTTATTATTTTATTTTACCCTTAGAAAGTCCTATTACCAAGGCATCCCCAATCCTTGACAGATCTCCCTAGCGTAGCGTTGCCATAATCACATAAATAAATATTTCACAAAACGTTTAATAATAAATGATCTGAAATTAGCATGGAGAAATATGAACAATATACAGTAGAAGACCTAAAATCTGCAAATTGGGAGCAGACCTTGTGCAGATTTTAGATTTTTCCACGTTTCGCGGCATAACATGTAAAGTAATTTTATTTTCTCTCTATTCTAAAAAAAAGTAAAGGCCGCTGTCAAGAGCTTGTTGGCCTATCTTCTCCTAAACCGTGGGGATTTGAATTTCGAGAAACATGTCCGCGGATTCAGAAAATCCCGAGGAACCTGATAAGCTGACTTAAATTTCGAAAATTGAATTATTTTAGAAGATATTAATAAAAAACTGAAAAAATAAAACATAATGGTTGCCAGATTTGCCATAAAATCATTCATTCCTTTGCAACAAAGCAATTCCAAGTATGTAGAATCACGTGAAATTGACAAACATGAAAAAGAATTACGCCCATTTTACGCCAAATTAAAAAATATATGAAATAAATAACTGAAAGTGTGCTACAGAAAGTTGACAATTTTCAAATAGCAAGTTCGCTTAGACAACAGGAATTTAGAATTAGCGTCTATTAATTTTTCCAAAATAGAATAACTAATTCTAACTGATTTTAAAAGTGCCATCTTGGCATTAAATACAATCTGGTTAAATGGTATCTTTCCAAGCAGGGTGAATCTAAAGGCGCGTTTCCACTTGTGTCGTTAATGCCCCAAATGCCGTTAATGCCCCGAAAGTCGTAACGCTAAAGTAGAATTCCGTTTCAACTAGCTTCAGTTATCTCCTTTAAAAACCGTACGTTCCTCCAATGGCTATTAGCGATTTCGCGCATGCGTGTTTAAACTTTAATCTGTTTCCCGTTTTTTTTTAAATATATCTTCATTTGTTATTTTTAAATACAGAAGACTTTCTTAAATTTGGAATTCCAATTTACGAAATTAGACCTTAAAATAACAATAAATCAGTATTCGAAAGAAAATGTTTTAGATTTTATTAAAAATGTTTAAAAGAATAGCATCTTTCTAATGAGCAATTTCTCAGTAAATGTATTTTATTTTTAATACATTTTTCTATTTTAAAAAAATTTGTCTTTTTTTTAAACTTTACCTGATTACAACGATTTTTTTTTAATAATACTGCAGGATTTTTTATAATCTGGAAATTTGTGTTATGCAGAATCGCTAAGTCCCGTCGACTTTGAATTTGAAAAATTCTACTGCATTTATTTAAGGGACTTTTTTAGTTAGCACATATTATACTAATTTTAGGAGGCTTAAAAAAAAAAAAAAAAAAAAAAACTGGGTGTCAGTATTTTAAAGCCTCTAATTTATGGGAATCATTAAGTTAATTGAGCTGTTTTGATAGATTTAAAAGGTAGCCACATTTTCGATAAATTTAAGTACTGCATGCTGTCTTTCACCAAATAAGTAATTAACAGAATATTGATATCTGCTTTTCGTGTGTTTTATAAATTTAAGAAGTACATTATGTTATTAATTTAATTTCAGTTATCTCTAACATACACTAAAAGCATATAACTATTTCTGAAAAGGTTGTATTGTATTTTGTTATGATAAACCTACACGAGGAGTATTTCGTATTGCCTATCGAAAGGGGGAGTGCCTTGTGCGGGGGACTTTCTTAGTGCTTCTGAAGCATATTTACGTAACGTCGTGAGAAAAACCGTCCAAAACTCCGAATTTTTAGATAATCAGCCGTCCGGTAGATCAGAACCCTGGACTTTTATACTTCAGTTATCTACCATCTTCAGTATCTTATCAACTCGGCTCGGGTGGGCACAACATCTTGTTTTTGATGCCATCTCCGGCCTTTAAATGTCTAATACAAAAGATAGTGCACGAATAAAATTAGATTTATTAATCAAATTTCTATTTGAAAAGTATTGAACAAAATTTTTAATCTGGTATTTAAAGAAACACAAAATAAAAATGAGAAAACCTATGATTTGGAAAAAATATCGGTCTTAAAATTAAAATTCAATAATTACAAAAAAAATTTTTATACATGAAGAGTAAAAGAATTATCATTAAAACCAGTTAGTATGTAAAACTAGTATTTTTTTCCCCTTTGAATACTAAGTATAATAACTATTAGAAGCAAAAATCTGGGAAAGCGCAATGAGGGAAGAAGTAAAAACTATGTTAGATCGTAATGCCTGGGAGCTAGTACCTAAACCCAAGGATAAAAAGATAATTGGTTCAAGATGGGTATATGCAATAAAGAAAAACGAAAGGGATGAACCCGTTAGATATAAAGCCCGACTCGTTGCACAAGGATATAGTCAAGAGAAAGGAGGGAGCTACGAAGAGGTTTTTAGCCCAGTGGCTAACTTTACAATAATTAGACTGTTTTTTGCAATTTTTGTTTGTCTACTTGGTTGGACTCATTGTCAAGTGGATGTAAAGTGTGCATATTTGTACGAAAATCTTAATAAAACGGTTTACATGCACCAACCAGAAGGATTTATAGATCCCGGGAATTTTGACAAAGTATGTCACCTTAAAAAGGCCATATACGGATTGCGCCAAAGTGGGCGAGAATGGTTTTACACATTTCATAATACTTTAATAGAGTTAAATTTTAAAGAAGTTAAGGGATGCAACAGTGCATATTATAGACAGCAGGTCATGCTAATTTTATATGTTGATGACATTGTATTATTCGGGAAATCCCAATCTGAGATTGAGACAACTATTAAAGATTTAAATCGTAAATTTGATTTGAAAGTTTTAGGATGTACTAAAAGGCTACTAGGAATAGAATTCATAGAAGAAAGCGATAAATTGTATATTCATCAAATTTCTTATATTCGAAAGCTTTGCGACATGTATAAAAATTATAAATTTCAAATGTCTTCACTCCCCATAACTAAAGGAAGTATTATCTCTAAGAAAGATTTGCTACAAACTCCGTTAGAAGCCGATGAGTTGTACGAAATACCTTATCGAAACCTTCTCGGAAGTATATCATACATCGCAAATAGAACACGGCCAGATTTATCATACGCAGTAAATATGCTTTTGCAAATGCACAGCAATCCTGGAGCAAAGCATTGGGACTATTTATTGAGGCTTCTAGGATACATACAGAGCACTCAAAACTATATGTTAAATTTATCTTCTATAAGAAATGTTGACATTAGATGTTTTTCAGATGCGGACTTTGCAGCTAACCACGATGATCGCATTTCAGTGGGAGGAATGATTGCCTACATTGATAGAGTACCAGTTTCATGGAGAACATTTAAGCATCGCTGCGTCACCCTCTCAACGTAAGCAGAATTCATATCCATGACAGAAGCCGCGAAGGAGGTTGTGTGGATAAAGAACATCCTGGAGAATCTACCCTACATTGAAGTGAGCAAAGTGACGCTCTACTGTGATAACGAAGCAGCCATCAGTTATTTGCAGTCGTCCCTCGAGAACTCTCGCACGAAGCATATCGATGTTCGTCTACATTTTTTGCGAGACCTCGTCAATAAGGAAATCTTTGAAATTAGGTTTGTGAGAAGCAAGAAAAATGATGCTGACTTTTTTACTAAAGCATTCACAAAACCACAATTTACGAACTTTTGTGAAAGACATTAATCAATTTATAAAGCAAACTCTGTTGCTTTAAATCTATCTTAAAGGACATTGCAGATCTATTGCAAAAGGAAAAGAAATTTTTTGAATTTAACTGTGCGAGATGCTACATTTGTGATAGTATGTATATAAATATTTAAACTTTTGACTGCTAGTCTGATTAAATTTGTAATGTATATGAAAATTTATGTCCAGGTGACTTGTTTTCTTTTGATGACTCTGCATGAGGGAGCCGCTTGTTGGTATTTAAATGTAAATTTCCCTCCTCCCGCAGCACGTTCGTTTACGCCAACCAGCTTTCCGTCGAAATGATGGGTATATGCAAATTTTCTGGCTGTTCATGCAGCGTCATTACCTTTTTTCCACTTATGTGCAGGCCTGTTATTTTCAGTTGTATAAATATCCACACGAATTGGCTGGAATTGTATATTGTTGCGTACCTCACCAGCCTGGATGATCTCGAGTTGTAAACCGCAGCTTAAGTATGTTAAATAAAACTATTAGTTATGAGATGGATATGTGAGTATGGTCTTATTTTATTGCTTCCACTTGCGAAAGTTTCAAGACTCCTCTCATAAAAACTCTCTCTAAAAAACTCCCCCTGCAGCATATGGCAAACGGACTCAAGTCAGCATTGGCCTTTAAGGACTACTTACATATTGCGCGACCTCAAATAGGAGGGGTAGATAATCAACAATTATCTTTAAACGACTCTAGGGGAGATGAATGGAATACAAAGTACCACCTACTAGAGTCACAAGTTGCACGATATGTTAATAGGACTTAATGAAGATGGAAAACAAACCAACAAACTTGTGTGCATTTAAAAAAGAGCTATGACACAGAAAAACAGTGACCACAGCTTTTACAGTTCAAGCGTCTTTTATAAAAATCTATGGCACGAGGAGAACCCCCGTCTCCTTTTGTAGTATGCCGCTGATGATATGGTCATTAATTATCTGTTGTTGGTTAACAGGAAAGCCGAGTGATTTCCACCAAAGTCGTAGTTAAAAAGGTCATTACGAAGGCAATTGGCAACAGATTGGGCAACCCTGCTCAACCTAGAAATGTGGATCTTGTTCGCCAGTTCCTTCGAAACTCTAGAAACATACTCCGTGCTGCGGATAAACAATATTCAGTATATGAATATCGTAAAATTCCAAGCAGTATGAGAATGGAAGTGGACCAAACTTCTACGGACGGGGAAATCGTAAAGTCAAACACTTTGAATGGAATTTTTTATCTGGTTGCAAAATTTTTTTCGTTTTTCTAAACCAACAAATTCTCTAAAAAAAAAAAAAAAAAAAACCCGAGCAAACTCCCCGACAGGAGGGTCCAGTCTTCCCCGACGGGGGGTGCATGTCTCCCCCGCTGACACCACCCCTGCCAATAGGTTTTGCATATTTAAAAATACAGCTGAAGCAGATATTCTGATTTTATTATGCTTTAGCTCCTAATTAATATAACTTTTGAATGGCAACATTAAATATCATTGTGTTTCTGAGTAGTGCAAATAATTTTTCCAGCGATTATAAGCAGAGTCCGCACTCCAGGTGGAGTATAGCTCAGGACCTGTACAACACAGATTCCTATAACAAAATATCTTCCATGTTATGAGAGGGGGGGGGGACGCTCCTGTAGTGTGAAGTTTAAATTTTTATGTACCAATGAACATGCAAGAACCAAGCAATGTGTAGCTCAGTAACATTCTATCTGATCCAATCTTTGGGTTTTGTCTGTTGAAATTATGCCTTTTTTACGAATAAGCCTTTTAGGTGCCAAATGCCTCATACGAAAAGCGAGCGTAGCGAGTGTAGGGGCCTTGGCCCCTAGTCTCCTAAATGAAAGAAACAAAGTAAGAAAACTGTTAAAGTAAAGTAGAAGTGATTGAAATACTTAATAAAAACAAGTGAAATAAATAATGTCATAATTTTTAACACATGAAGAAACAGAGAATTTTATATACCATAATTATGAAGACAAGGAAATTCAAGAAAATTCAAATTACTTAGAAAATTTTAAACATTTGTTGAACAATTGCTTATTAAAAATGTGGCATTTGGTTTAATGTAATTTGAGTTTCTTTTTTAAATACACATACCTGTGTGTTAATTAAAAATATTCTACAGAGCTAATAAATCAGGAGATTCCTCTTTTTCTTTCCTGGCTTTTGAATGAGTATCAATAGCACTGTGACGGACATAAGCTAACCATGAACGAACAAATGATTCTGGTTCAGATTTGTTGATTGGGGGGCCAACTAATCTAATGAACATCAAATTTGATAAAGTTTCAATGCTAAGTGAAGCACGTTGGGAAGTACAAATTAAGTTCATGGGAGAAAATCCTCGTTCACATTCCGCACTTGAAATGGGTATACGATTGATGACTGAAATCAATTTTTTCAAGTCATCGCAGCTTTTTCATTAAAACTGAATCTTTTGCATAATCCACGAGTTCATCTTCGCCATACGTCATTTCAGTCGATTCAGCAGCAGGCCAAAACTTTGGATAAAGGAGCCTACTTATTATTGAATCGGCTAAACACCTGTAAAATTGTCCTGGGTCTATTTTAGGCATAGCCTTTCCACTTTCATATATAGCTACATTTTTAAACTTGGAAACGTTTACACCTTCAATGGCCTCAGATGCATGTCTTCCAGGTTTCTTCAACCTGGATTCAAAAACTTGTATTTGTAGTCTTATTAGCCTATGGGCATCAACTAGTGTAGTTTGTCGGTTTTGCAGCTCTAATGAAAGTTCCGACAGTTCTTCCAGAGCATCATACATAACACCAAGATTTAAGATAAATGTAGCAGTCGCTAGTTTATTCGCCAACCCAGAAAATGTGGCTCTTTCTTTATCTGTGGAACTCTGTGTGAAATGTTTATGTAGACTTTAATAGTCCGTCCTCACTGCTTTCACAGATCAAAGACTTGATGCAGCCCAGCGAACATTGAAAATACGCTCAATCTTTAGTAATTCTTGTCCTGTATTTACAGCACACTCAATAAGTTGTTGGTTTTTTGGTGAACTGTGATATATATTTCTTAGTTTGTCCATGAAAATTTTAAAGTTATTTATTCCTGCAACTAATTTTACTGCATCAGCAACACTGAGTTCTAGGCGATGATTCATACAATGCCAAATAATTATATTAGGAAACATATCCAACTGTTTCTTAACTATTCCTTTTCTGCCAAGCATAACAGAAGCTCCATCACAAGTGACAGCAACTAATTGTTCTTGAAGAACTTCCTGATTAATATTATACCGATTAAGTTCGGTTAACAGACGTTATCCGGTATTCCGTTTGCATTTGTTTCTTGCAATTCTGATAAGCTTAAAAATATACTGATAGGATTCTTAATTCCCAAGGCATAAAGTAAACTGCGGCATACTCATACAATATAATATTAAACAAAAAATATTGCTTAACAATTTAAATTATCTATAAAAGTTAAATAAAATAGATCAAGTATACCTTCTGACTTAGTTTTGTTTTATTTTCTTCATCAGCAACAATTATAAAATGCAGTGCTGCTTTTGAAAAAATAACAGCTGACTTTAAAGTGACAAGAGTTTGGTTGAAGCGGTTTCCGCATATAACAACAGCAATTTTTATTTCTTCAGTGCATTCTCCATACCTGTTTCAAAATAAAAATATTAAATACCTAGCTGGGAAAAAATTATGGACTCTCGAAGTAGCAAAACAATCATTATCACACAACAATAGAAAATCTAATTGATACTGACAAATATTGATATTTTAGTAGTTTCTATGTATATTATGTTACTTTAAAGATACTAAGCATTAATAGAGGCATCAAGAAACATTAACACTAAAAAAGAGGGTGGGGGGGGGGAGGAGAGGAAACTAGCCTTTTTTTAAACAATTAAAATTCTTTACTGAATAAAATATAATTATATTTTAACAATTATAAATTAAAATGTTACTTTAAAGATACTAAACATTAACAGAGGCATCAAGAAACATTAACACTAAAAAAAGGGGGGGGGAGGAAAAACTAGTATTTTTTTAAACGATTAAAATTCTTTACTGAATAAAATATAACTTTTTATGTAAATTAGTAAATAATTATAAATTAAATCAATTATTAAAATAGACCTAAGAAATTATCTTTTTGTGAAAGCTTATTTTAATAAGCAAACACACAAGTGTAACAAATGTAGTGTTTATGAATGCAGGACTCACAAAAAACTTGAAACAATGAAGGATTACAAAATTAATTAACGAGAAATATCAAACTGAAAGCATAGCTAACTCATTAACAGTGATTAGTGGCATAAAAAAAGGTAAGTCAGAAGACTTGGTTTTCCAATACTCTTACGGCTGTATTTGGTAAACACTAAACCCACAACATAACTCAGAAGAGCTAGCTACTTCAAGGATTTGTGAAAGAATAATATTTACTCATTTTTGGAGGGTTTCTCATTTACATGAGTGGACACATGCACAGAAGACTAAAACCATTTGTAAACATGGGGATTGGTGGGTTATTTTTGGAGATTTCAAAAACTTAAAACTCTACAAATTCTTGAATGCTTCAAGACAGAAACTGCAATGAAAACTAGGGATGTAACGGATATCCGGCAAGTATCCAGTATCTGGCTGATTTTTCAATATCCAAAATACCGTCGGATATCCGAATCATGACTACCGGATATCCGACACCTCAGCCGGATATCCGGTTCTCTACCGGTTATATATTACTAAAGTTCTATCTATAATATGCATGGGACAGGATGAAAAATTATGCTTGAGCATTCTTGATAAAGTGATACATAAGACAGATGTATTTTTTGATTGATATCTTATCATGCAATCAAACTGATTTGCAATATCAGGTCTCTATCCAAGATTGAATTAGTGGGTGGGGCTGAAAATAACCTGGGTAGGCACTATTTTTACGAATGGAGCCACTTGATTTAAAATACCCATCAGCTCCACCAAGCTCGGTAAATTCTGAAAGTTTATTTAGTTCAGCAAAAAGAATTTATACGGATAATAGAAATTGTTTGGCTCCACATAATGCTGAAAAACTTTTGTTTATCATGCAAAACATGAAACATAATAAGTACTCTATTCATGAGTAGAAATAAGAATGCTTGAAAACCTCCATGCGATTTTTGGGGGAAAACAGTTTTTTCTGAAGGGTTGGTTTTTTTTTTTTGTGTGTGTGCATCTTATTGTGTTACATTCTGATTTTTTTTTAAATTTAAATATATTTTCATGCTCAGTATCTCTCATGTAAACATTAAATTGGAAAGTATATACTATAATTAATTTATTTTCACCATACAACAAAGTATTACTTAATCTGCAATTTAATGCTACTTTTCTTACTAAAAATGAAAAAAATAGACTCAAAATTATATCAATAATATTTAGGGGCAATGATAAAGTTGAAAATATAATGTAATGTACAAGATAGTAAAAGTTGAACTTCCTCTGAATAGGGTTTTAACCACTAAAACGGGTGAACAGATAGTAACCAAATTTGTTTTATAGACTATACATGAAAAGTGCTTAGGAAATTTTGATTAGAAAGTTAAGGTTAAAAATGTTCAAGTTGCTGTTAAACATGATAAAACAGCAAATTTAACACTGGAAATGGATCATTCAAAGTAAATACACAATTTCAACATTTGTTCAGTAGTTTTTGAGCACATTTATAACTAGTTAGGCTCATATTTAGAGCTGATTTCATGCTGCAAGGTGCTGCTTAGCGGATATTCTCTGAATTTAAAAAAAAAAAAACGCATCTCATATAGTGTCCATGTGCAAATTTGGAGGTGATCTTATCCTTTTGAGCTGTAGACTGCTGTTTATAGGGGAAGTTTAATGACAAGAACTGTGTAGTATCATTTGAAAAATATGTGCATTCATTATATGCAGTTTCTCTCATTTTAATACCAAAAATGATGTAATAATGTAATTTTACACTCTCTCCCCATCGAGTTTCTTCAATATTTTTTATTTGCTCCAGAAATCGGATAATGAACAAAAAACTCCGATTATTCTGTCTTTAAAATTCATTTATAGCGGCAGGGAGCATTTTTTTTTTTTTTTTTATTTGCCCTCCCCCCCTTTTTGTGCCATATAAGTTTTAGTACTGTGAAAGAATGCTCATATATTTTAGGAGCTAAACAATTAAACAGATCTATGTTTGTTTCTTAACCTGTAGTTTTTTTTTAACTAAAGAAATTTAATGCATAAACTGAAAAATCCTGTTTTATAAGTATTTGAAAGGGATTTACAGAGCTGCCAAGTCTCCGGCTTTTTTCGGGAGATTTGTAAACACTAATTTTTACTTTCAAATTTATGCTTAAAATAAGTCCAAATATTTAATCCAAAATAAAACTGTCTAAAAATTGTGGTGGGAAATCTCCCGGAAAAAGCCGGAGACTTGGCAGCTCTGGATTTACTTTTTATTTATCAATCTCTAAAAGTAATTTAACTTAAAATAAAACTAAAAATCACTTAATGTAAATTAATATTAAATGAAAAAAAAAGCATTAAACCCATGTTTGGAAAAAAATAACTCATCCTGTTAAACATGATAAAACAGCAAATTTAACACTGGAAATGGATCATTCAAAGTAAACACACAATTTCAACATTTGTTCAGTAGTTTTTGAGCACATTTATAACTAGTTAGGCTCATATTTAGAGCTGATTTCATGCTGCAAGGTGCTGCTTAGCGGATATTCTCTGAATTTAAAAAAAAAAAAACGCATCTCATATAGTGTCCATGTGCAAATTTGGAGGTGATCTTATCCTTTTGAGCTGTAGACTGCTGTTTATAGGGGAAGTTTAATGACAAGAACTGTGTAGTATCATTTGAAAAACATGTGCATTCATTATATGCAGTTTCTCTCATTTTAATACCAAAAATGATGTAATAATGTAATTTTACACTCTCTCCCCATCGAGTTTCTTCAATATTTTTTATTTGCTCCAGAAATCGGATAATGAACAAAAAACTCCGATTATTCTGTCTTTAAAATTCATTTATAGCGGCAGGGAGCATTTTTTTTTTTTTTTTTTGCCCTCCCCCCCTTTTTGTGCCATATAAGTTTTAGTACTGTGAAAGAATGCTCATATATTTTAGGAGCTAAACAATTAAACAGATCTATTTTTGTTTCTTAACCTGTAGTTTTTTTTTAACTAAAGAAATTTAATGCATAAACTGAAAAATCCTGTTTTATAAGTATTTGAAAGGGATTTACAGAGCTGCCAAGTCTCCGGCTTTTTTCGGGAGATTTGTAAACACTAATTTTTACTTTCAAATTTATGCTTAAAATAAGTCCAAATATTTAATCCAAAATAAAACTGTCTAAAAATTGTGGTGGGAAATCTCCCGGAAAAAGCCGGAGACTTGGCAGCTCTGGATTTACTTTTTATTTATCAATCTCTAAAAGTAATTTAACTTAAAATAAAACTAAAAATCACTTAATGTAAATTAATATTAAATGAAAAAAAAAGCATTAAACCCATGTTTGGAAAAAAATAACTCATCCTGTTAAACATGATAAAACAGCAAATTTAACACTGGAAATGGATCATTCAAAGTAAACACACAATTTCAACATTTGTTCAGTAGTTTTTGAGCACATTTATAACTAGTTAGGCTCATATTTAGAGCTGATTTCATGCTGCAAGGTGCTGCTTAGCGGATATTCTCTGAATTAAAAAAAAAAAAAACGCATCTCATATAGTATCCATGTGCAAATTTGGAGGTGATCTTATCCTTTTGAGCTGTAGACTGCTGTTTATAGGGGAAGTTTAATGACAAGAACTGTGTAGTATCATTTGAAAAATATGTGCATTCATTATATGCAGTTTCTCTCATTTTAATACCAAAAATGATGTAATAATGTAATTTTACACTCTCTCCCCATCGAGTTTCTTCAATATTTTTTATTTGCTCCAGAAATCGGATAATGAACAAAAAACTCCGATTATTCTGTCTTTAAAATTCATTTATAGCGGCAGGGAGCATTTTTTTTTTTTTTTTTATTTGCCCTCCCCCCCTTTTTGTGCCAAGTTTTAGTACTGTGAAAGAATGCTCATATATTTTAGGAGCTAAACAATTAAACAGATCTATTTTTGTTTCTTAACCTGTAGTTTTTTTTTAACTAAAGAAATTTAATGCATAAACTGAAAAATCCTGTTTTATAAGTATTTGAAAGGGATTTACAGAGCTGCCAAGTCTCCGGCTTTTTTCGGGAGATTTCCCACCACTAATTTTTACTTTCAAATTTATGCTTAAAATAAGTCCAAATATTTAATCCAAAATAAAACTGTCTAAAAATTGTGGTGGGAAATCTCCCGGAAAAAGCCGGAGACTTGGCAGCTCTGGATTTACTTTTTATTTATCAATCTCTAAAAGTAATTTAACTTAAAATAAAACTAAAAATCACTTAATGTAAATTAATATTAAATGAAAAAAAAAAGCATTAAACCCATGTTTGGAAAAAAATAACTCATCCATCAAAGGTATCTTATCAAAATAGATATCTTATTCTTAAATAAATAAAAAAAGCTCGCATTTGTGAAAATAATCTACAGTTACAAGTATTTTAATAAATGTGTCATAGTTAAATTTATTTCCTTCTGCCAGCACTGTATACATAAAAAGTATATTTTAACTGTTTACATTTTAAGTAACATTTTTTATGCACATATATATTTAGTTTCTGTAAATTATAAGTCAATTATTAAAAAATACTTAAATGATGTGTTAAACATGTTTACAATTTATTGTTCTGGTGTCATTATATTAAAAAAAATGAAAAACACACTGAATAACTAAATACACATTTAGTGCCGGATATCCATATCCGGCAACCTAAGGAGCTTCGGATATCTGGTATCCGGAAAAATCAATATCCGTTACATCCCTAATGAAAACCACCCAGTAAGCAACAAAGGATGCAAAGAGTGAACCTCTAACTTAGAAAAAATTTTATATCAACTAGCCACCTTCGGCGACCAGTTTTGGCTGTAGATGGCCACTTCACAGCCAAAATGTGCAACCTAGAGCACACGGACCGTTTTGCTACAGGTTATGCAACCAACGGCACATGGGCCTCTTCGCGACCGAAATTTGCAACCTACGGGCCGTCTGCCTTTGGCAATCAGCTGGTCCAACCACTTCATGTCCAGCCTATGCAACGTATGGGCCGCTTCTACATGATTCGGTGAGCGGCCACATTCGGCGACCATCTGGTCTGTTGACGGCTTCTTCGCGACCAAAAAGTGCAGCCTATGGGCTACCCGCCATCGCCGACCACCGGGTCTGCTTTGAAAAAAAAAAATATGCAACCTACAGTTCGCTAGCCTTTGGCGACCAGCTGAATGAAAGCTCAATAGTTTGTCCATAACCGTGTATTTTTTAAATTCAATTTATGCCCACTCGCACGGGCCGTGTGCAACGACCGCACCTGATACATGTCCCCTTCTACATGTCTGTGTTCTAACAGTCATCATCAGTATAATAACCAGTCTTCCTGCCACAATGCGAACACTGAAGAGAAGGAGGGGGATGTTACTGTGTCAGTCTAACAACTAATGATTTTATTTTCTCAAAATTGGAGTTGTGTTTCAACAACTCAACTCTGAATTCTATAAATTCAACAGAAAGAAATTTTAAGTTCAGAGTAACACGACTCCAATTTTTAAAAAATTAAATAATAGACGCAGCACCATTGCCAGAGGGGGGGGGGGCACAGCCCTCCCCCCGAATTGGGACCCTTTACTTAGTCTACAGTTTGATACTTAGTTTGCAGTTCGACTTTAGCTTACAATTTGATGCCCAGCCCCCCCCCCAAAAAAATGAAATCCTGGCTACGCTACTGCATAGACGCGTAGTCGTTAGACTGAATGACACAGTTAACAGAGGCACAAATTCTACCTTACTGGTTGGCAATTTTTTAAAGCGAATTTTCACGGGCCAGCGATGCTGGATGGCTTGCCGGCTAGTAATTATAGATTTATGATAGAGGTGCACAACCTGTGGCCCGCGAGGGGTTAACTTGTGACCTGCCGAGACTTCTTCAAATTTTTACGTACTGGCTGAATTTGACAATTCAGTTATCATTCTTATTTAAAAAAAAAAAAAAAAAAGACTTTCTTTTCTCCTTATTATTTTTTCCTCGTCTGAGCAAAAAAGAAATTGCCATAACACACAAACTTAAACACTCTCCGCTACTTCCCTCCCGCTGCGAAAGAAACAAAACCGAAAACGGAAATGCAAAACTTTGCGGTTGTAAAAACCTGTACCCTAGAACCAGACAAACTTAAGTCCTTATATTTTACAATTTTCAGGTTAGATCATTGTTATGTAGAAATTGGTTTTACATTTAGCCACAAAAACCTAAGTCCTTTGAAAAATCCCCTTTTGTATTTTCCGAGGGTTGTGAGAACGTAATTCCTCAACTATGATTGAGCCAGATGAAACATTTTGGTGCTCTCCTGAAAAATTAGTCTAGTATGACTTACGTTAGTCTGGTTCTGAGGTACAGAAATGCTGAACTTGCTTTTTTTTACATATCTCTACTCGGGAAGTTTGACTTATAGAAGTAATGTGGTGAAAATTAATGGGTTATATTTTTGTGTGGTATATAACTAGAAGAAAGTCTTAGCTGAAAGTGTTTATTTAATGTAGCACCATAGCACGGATAGTAAAAGAGGAATACATGAAATGACTGAGAGCCATTCTAAAGGTTATTTTACCATTTATCCTCCCCCCCCTCCCAAATAAATCCCAATCTTTCTTGAAGATTTGAGGGACCGCTTGAATTATATTTTACGTAATTGTATTAAACGCAAATTTAAATTTAGCACTTACTTAAAGTTTTTTTTTTTTTTTTTTTTTTTTTTTTATCTGTGCAAATCTGTATTGAATCATTTTCGTCAATGTATGAAAATCTAGTAATTTCATAAATAAAGGCGCTATTGGAAATTTGTGAGTGAGAGGGGATTCAAATAGAAAAGCATCACAAAAGACAGTGCACATCAAACTGAACTTCGGAAAGTACCCATCTCACCCCTTTGCAGAGTAGAATCGTCCCTGAATGATATTTTGTAGGTCTCTCCTCCCATTCTCTGTCGGTTTTTGTCTTTCGGAAATGGACAGTGACTGTATTTAGTTATTAGTTTGCTTTTTTGTTGTTGTTGTTGTCACAAGTTACTTATTTGCTAAGATGAGCAGAAAGAAAAGAAAGATAGCAGACAACAACAGAAAATTTTCAGAATCTTTTTTTTGTGTGTGTGGAGCAAGATAATCGAATTACGTGCTTGATATGTATTTTTACAATTAGTGCTTGCAAGGAATATAACATTAAGCAGCACTATGAAACGAAACATTCAGCATTTTCAAAGCTCGAGGGAGACGACAGAGATTGCAAAATCCAATCTCTTTGTCGCTCTCTTGTTGCTCAAAGAAATGTGTTCACAAAGGCAACTTTGCAACTGGATAATTGTGTCATAGTATGGGAATCTTGGCTATAATTGCAAAAAGTGGTCGCCATTTTACTGATGGCGATTTTGCCAAGGAGTGTATTTTGTTGGCTGCCGAGAAATTGTGTCCTGGAGCCATCAACAAATTTAAAACAGTGAGTCTCAACAGAATGACAATTCAAATTGAAAATCTGTCTGATGATATTAATGAACAACTACATATTGCTGCTGCCAAATTTAAGTATTTTTCACTTGCAACTTGATGAGTCAACAGGCATAACTTCAACAGCTCAGCTGCTTTTGTTTGTTAGAGGAATTTCAGAAAATTTTGAAATAACTGAAGAACTTATTGGAATGAGTTCAATGAAGGGGAGAACAACTGGAGCTGATATTTTATCCTGCATTTTGAATTTGTGTTCTGCACATAATTTTGATCTTAACAAACTTGTTAGTATCACTACTGATGGTGCTCCAGCTATGACTGGAAATCAGAATGGTGTGGGAATCTCTTGAGGAAACATTTATGTGACCAAGGCAAAGATCTGATTGGGTTACATTGCATTATTCATCAGCAACAGCTGAATGCAAAAGAACTAGGTTTTGATCGTTTAATGAAGCTAGTGAGTGATGCTATTAATTTTATTCGTTCACACAGTTTAAACCACAGACAATTTAAAGAGATGTTAGAACATATAGATGTAACACTTGGGGATCTGATTTATTATTCTGAGATACGGTGGTTAAGCCGTAGAGAAACACTGAAAAGATTTGCCGACTTGTTTGATGAAATAATATCATTTCTTGAAGAAAAAGGCAAGCAAACTAGAATGTTGAAAGAAATATCTTTTAAGTGTGACTTAGCATTTTTAGTTGATGTGAGAGCTCATCTGTATGATCTGAACAAAATATTGATGATAAAAAATCAATTTGTTAACCAACTGGCCAATGCAGTATCTGCTTTCAAACTAAAGCTCCAGCTATTCTTAGATCAGATACGATGTCAAAATTTCATAAACTTTCCTTACCTCCAAAAACTGAAGGAAAAATTTCCTGACAAACAAATGGATTATTTGGAACAAATAAAAGTGCTACTTGATTCATTTGAAAAGTGATTCAAAGATTTTGAGATGCAAAAGGTTAAATTTAAATTGTTTGGTGACCCTTTTCTGTTCCAGTTGAGGAAGTTCCTGAAAATGTTCAGTTAGAACTCATGATCTGCAAACTTCAGACTTATGCATTCAGTGACTTAGAACTTCTCGACTTTTATAGAACTCTACCAGCTGAGTTTTGTCACGTAAAAAATAATGCAAGCAAATGTGCTACAATATTTGGTAGCACCTATATATGTGAACAAATATTTTCTCTTTTGAATTTAAATAAGTCAAAATTAAGAAGTAAATTGACAGATGAACACGTGCAATCAGTCTTGAAAATATCAACAACTAACTTTAAACCAAATGTTCCAAACATTGTTAGTAAAATACATTCTTAACCGTCACACTAATACTTATGTTTTTTTTTTTTTTTTTTTTTTTTTTTTTGTTGTTGTTGTTGTTCATTTTGCTTTTAATCTAGTCTATGTCAATATTTTGCTTGGTTGTCAAATTTCAGTTTCCTTTTAATTATTTTTAAAATTATGTAATGAATGCTATTTAATAACTGTACTATGGCTTAATTATTTAATGTAAAAAGAAAAAGGGTGAAACTACAGTACAGATGTTCCCTTTCTATTGTTTTTGTATGATCAGATTTTTTTGTGCGTGTGTGTTTGTTTGATTGCTTTTTATTACAAATTTATTAAAATTTTACTGTTTGTTGCTATGCTTATACAAATTACTGATATTAAATTTATGTATACGTAGCTTTTGTTTGACGGAACTTTATTTATTTATTTCATTTTTATTATAATCTTATTTTTATTTAACCATTTTGTCTCTCTTACAAAAATCCTGGTTTCAAAATAAGCATTTCTACAACGATAAATTACTCACATTGGTCTATACTGAAGCTGTTTCACTTTCAAAGTAAATTGGTGGTGTGGCCCTCGGCAGTCCAGCCACTTCTTTGAGTTGCCCTTCTCTTACAAAGGTTGTGCACCCCTAATTTACGACAAAAACAAAATAACTGACACCAAATTAACCTAAATAAAAGCATACTTCTGGATTTATGACAAAAACAAAACAAATGTCCCAAAACAATCTAAATAAAAGTTACGATCCAACAACAATGAAATCAAAATCCATCTGGTTAAACGAATTCAAAATTAAACAAATGCTTATAACAATGTCCCACAGCAATCAAAGTAAAAGTTATGATATGATGCAACAACGTTGAAATAAAAATCCATTAAAATAAGTTTTCCCAAAAACACCATTTAAACACCTTTAACGTTTAAAAACATTGCGGTTTTTCAACTGAAGAGAGCCAATGGCAACTTTTTAAGAAGTTAAAATAAAAACATCCTACAACAATGAATTCAAAATTAAACGCTCCTGGATTTGCGACAAAAACAAATGTCCCAAAACAATCTAAATAAAAGTTACGATCCAACAACATTGAAATCAAAATCCATCCCGTTAAACGAATTCAAAATAAACGCTTACAACAAAAACAAAATAAACAATCTAAAACACTCAAACACTTTTAAATTATGATTTCACAAATGTCAAGCCGTTAACATTTAAAAAAACTCCAGTGAGAGCAATGAAAAAAAAAAAAGCTTGACTTCCCAAAGCAATAACAAAATACGTTTACGTTGCCAATTTCTAAAAAAGAATTCCTACAAATAGTTGTTTAAGTGTTGTGCCAAAGCTAAACCTGATCGGTGAAGTATGGTTATGGTTATCCAGGTGAAGTACAGCTATCCAGTTTAGGCTTGGTTGTGCAAACAAAATTTTACGCATTCTGAATAAATTTGCCCAAAATCTATCAATTTTTTCAGTTAAATAGAACTTAAATAAGGAGTATGACGTCTCTAGACGTTATCTAATCAATCTATGCCAGAGATTATGTTCTGTGATTTTTTCCAATGAATCGGGGAATGATTCATTTGCTTCCATTCTGTGTTTACTTTTTCAAGGCGTGATATCGCGCTAGATATTTACATTTGGAAGAAGCCGTAACTTTAAGAAAGGTAAATGTTTTAGAGATCTTTCGAACTGTATAAAAAATTGTAACTTTTAGTTACAGATAAAAATGTTGTTTTTATCAAAATTTCAACATGGCGACAGATGCATTGGGGTGATGAATCGAATCCGGAGAGCGTTACGAACTAGACTATTTTATTCAGGGTGTCTACCAAATTTCTGAAAGTCCATTTCCTGACTTTTGGGAGGTAGAAGGACAGAAGTGTATATGTTTCCATTTCCGGGGGGGGGGGGGGGGGAATATGTTAAATGTTATTGTTATTAGAGTTAATATTAATGTTTTAAAATATCTGCTGGGAGGCCCGGTCGACAGACTTTCAGCAACCATTCTACTGAAGAGATATGTCCTCCAAATTGAACACTATCCAATACTTTAAATTCAAACAATAAAACGAAACTCAAAGAGTGCACACTTTCTAAGAAAAAAAAGGGGCCAATTGCTTGTGTTATATGCGAGCATGCATACATAAATATTGAGAAATATTAAGCAATAAAAATAAATACCTACGTGGAAAATAAAATGATTGAATAAATCATGTATGATCATCTACTAATCCCGTCCACGATACTTCTAGCACAAATTTTAGCCACTTTCGTCTTCCTACACTTCAAATTCAGAACACTGAGTTAAAATAAATAAACAATGAATGAAATTCTATTACAAACCAGACGGGTCATCACGTGCTGAGGACAGCTTTTTCACCCTCCCGTCACGATGGATAAGCCCCCATTTTTCCCTCCTTATGCAAACACATGGCTTGATGCGTTCGCGGTCCGAAAAAAGCGTTGCAGTTGCTTTCGGTTTCCAGTCTGACAAATAGGAAGGGTTAAAAAAAAGGGATACCGAAAAAAAAAATTATTCTTTTGGTGAATTTTCCGGACCCATTATCCAATTTCCCGGTTTTTTCCAGACTTTCCGGACCCATTTTCCAATTTCCCGGCTTTTTCCAGACTTTCCGGAGCGGTAGACACCCTGTTATTATTTAGATATTGTTGAAACTAACCCTCACTGTATTTCAGAAAAATCTAACTGAAAATTATTTTCAGAACCTTTTAAAATTTACTATTGAATATAAAAAGAAATAAGAATACTCAGTGTGGGAACCTAAAATATGCTCTACATATAATGAAGGTAAGTAATGGTAAGAATAGCTTCATTCGTCTTTAAAAGAAACCGAAATTTGAGATTCCTTGTGACTCTGAGACTTTGAAAAAATACTTATAACCTGGGAAAGAAAGGGTCAATAAAGGAGAGTAAATAGAAGCTAAATAAAAGTACATCCCTTTGTTTCAGTTGTGAAAGCTTTTATGCATTTTTTTTTCTTTTCTTCTTAATTGAATTACATATAATTGCAATAAACTTATTTCTTTAACATTCCATAAATAAACACATTTCATTCAGTTAGCAACAAAGGAATTATTCCCTATCGGGTCAGCATTAACAAACATACCTTAGCCCCCTTTTACGAGCCTTGATCTCCTGAGATGGAATTCAGAATGAAAAGTGTTAGGTACATCTGTAAACGGAATTTTCAACTTTCTTACAGAGATGAGATTGGACTCAGGAAAAACTAAATTATGGAACAACTAAATAAGCAGGAAAAACTAAATTATGTGGCCCCTTAAGTAAATAAATAAATAAAAAGACCTTATCACGAAAATATAATCTGTCAAAAAATGGCCCTTCACAAACAGTGAAATTAGCCCTTCTCATGAATGACCATTTTTACAAATAATTTATCATCACTTCTGATTGGATTGCGCATTAAATAGCTTCCACATTTTTTTTTTTCCCATTTTCTTTTGTCCACTCCGTGAGCAGAAAGACGCCTTTGATTATTTTTTTTTCAGCCGACACAGCAACATGAACAAGATTGGAACAAAAATGCACACATTTCACTTTGAATATTTATGTTGAGTTAAAAGTTATACCACCTCTAAAGCAGTCTACCATAGACGGTTAGAGGGGGGCACTACATAATATTAATAAGTCTGTCTACCAGTATCTGAAATGATTCCAGAGATGAAACGGGCTCGGGCTCTGAAATTTACAATTGTGCTCCGGGCTCCTGAGAAATTTCTCCTTTATTGAACATACTCCTTGTAAACAGATTTTAAAAAGTGATTCGTGGGAGATATACGCTAATTATTATTATTGAATAAACTTGAAAATAAAGAATTAGAAAGCGCATTAAGAGTTTGCTATTATATTTGTCTTTAATTTGTACAAACCTCAAAATGGATGTAATTGGGAGACAAAATTTTGGGTGAGTCCTTGGGACTACAATTTCCTTCTTTCGAACTAAAAGACAAAACACTTTTCTATCATATCGAATCTGCCTGTGGGAAAAAACAAGACAGGCATTGTGTGTGGTCCACTTTCCAGAACACAAAAACATGAAAAAAATTACTGTCCTCTGAAGCAGTAGTGTACACAGATTTTTGTAATTTAAACCCTGAAACACCTTCCTGGAATGTTTTTTTTTTTTTTTTCTCTCATGTAGTTATCAATTCCACACCTACACATTAATTTCTGTACACTACAAAATTATAAAAGATCAGTGTAAAGTAGATTACATACATTATTGGTAGCTTAAATTTTTTTCATGAAAAGTGAAAATAAGTAGAGCCCTATCAGGCCTGGACAGGCTAGGTCAGCTCGTCAGCGATCGCCAAGGGTCCCAGGCCTAAAGGGGCCCTGGAGAGGCCCCCAAAAATAAATGTACTACTTTATAATAATATGATAAATATCAGAGTAATTTGATTATTTATTTCCCAATAATCTTGCACAGTGACGCAACGGAGGATCCCAGAAACCCCGTGACTTGAGAAGGCCCCTGAAAAGTCAAGGGCCCCAAAATCTTTTAAATAGTTGACCTACATATTTCTTCATTGACCTACATCGTTGACCTACCTTCATTGACATTTCTTCATTGACCTACATATTTCTTCAACCTTCGTCTTTGGATAACTTTCCATCTAATATTTTCTTAAACTTTGTCTTTCAGTATCAATATCATTGACTCACATTTTTGAATACCAAATTGCATGGCTTTGTCTACAACTGCATTTCTTTCTTGGATCAAAAATTCTTTGAGGGATTTTAGTTTTACCAATGCCATAAAACATCTCCATATGTGTGAAAGACTGAATGAATTCCCGACAAACTAACTACTACACACACAAAATACAAGTGCGTGCTTTCAGTCAGTCTGTCACTGTGATTTATTGAAGTTGAAGAGGAAGTTCTTTGACATACACAGGGTTGTTATGATTTTGCCCAACCTGAAAAAACCTAAGTGGGTTTTATTGAAAAAGCCCACTTGAAAAAACCCGAGTACTAGTACTTGAAAAAACCGAAGAAAAAACCTAACTGGGTTTTTTCAAAATTTCAACTTTAATTATGTAGATAATACATCGCTTAACATCAGTACACCACTTGTAAAGTTTATAAACAGATCCCTACCTCCCACCACACCACCACCTACCTAAGGGAAAAAAAAAAAAAAAAAAAAAAAAAAACACCAGACTTCACATAGGCATTAAAACTTTCTAGAGTAAATTTTTATGCCTATCTGTATTAAAATGAATAGGGATTTTTTAACCATAAAAAATCATTAGTTTAAAAAGTTGTAATTAAGCACTAGTATATCACTGTTAAAATTATTACTAGTAGTCAATTTATCTAAGAACAAACCATGATTGGGATTGCTATTGTTATTGATTTATACATTTTTTCATGTATGATTAATAATTGTAATCAGTTATTACTATTAAATTAAGCCCTTTTTATTTATAATTGATTTTTGTAATCAATTAGTTTGCTTTAAGTTGCATTTAGTAATAAGCAATTTTTTTTTTTCAAATATTGTGAAATCCCATCCCTCCTTCTGAAAAAAACATGATAAAACCCAAAAAACCCAGATAGAACCCGAAAAACCCCCAAAACCCTGAAAAAACCCAGTGGGTTGGGTTTTTTCTGAAAAAACAAAAAAAAAATGGGTTTTTAACAACCCTGCCTACCTCCTGTCATCATCATCACAGCTGTTTACATTTAGGCCAAGATATTATTGGGTGACGATCGGCAATCGCTAAATGATAATAATTCCTAAACTCAATTGAAAAGTGCAATAATTATTTTGTGAAAGGGCCCTTTTGGTCAAACTGAATTTTGTGAAGGGTCTGTTTTTCCGATATTGAATTTTTTGAAGGGTCCATTTTGTTGAATTTTATGAAGGGTCTGTTTTCGGACCCGATTTCGACCTGGACAGACCCCTGATAATGCTAGAATTATGGGAGATAACTTAAACCTGTATTTGTGTGTGCTACATTACAAATATTAGGAGTTCTTAATTTTAAAAAATTGACTGAATTTTTCAGTGAAATTAGGGAATGTACAATGATGGTAGTGGGTTGACTTTTTGTACTTTAAATTAAAACTATTGTGAGAGATATGAGGAAATAGTGGATTATTAAATGAACACCAGTTTTCCTGTAAATAGCTTCTAGAATGTATTTTGGTATTACTATTTTGGGGATGATTTTTGGAAAGTGGAAAAATCCTTTTGAAACTGGAGTGATGTCACTATGTGATATACTATGTGAATAGTAGATGCAAGGAATAATGAAATTGTTCTGCACTTTGATATTCCTCTTCATTGTCCTTTGAATCAGTGGAAGAGGAATGCTTTAAAAGGGGCAAAGTGAAATTTCCATTTACCTCAGGCTAAGGTTAAGTGACTATCTTAAGTTAAAATATAGGACACTCACATAAGCCGGGAGTGGGGTTGTTAAAATTTTTGATAATAACTGCTTAAAGAAAAAGTCATATTGTGTGGTGCCAAAAATCATGATTTTGTACAAAGAATGATTAATTTGTGGTAGCGATCACAGGGATGAAAATACGGGACAAAACCACAAAAGATGGGACTGTCCCGTATAATACAGGACAGATGGTCACTTTACCTAAGGAGATGTTATTCTACCTTTTTCTTTACTGTGTTTAAGAATACAGCAACACATTTTTAAAAATGCAAACATCTAAAAAAAAACTTTACAACCCATCACATGTATTAGTAAGCTTTAGAATCTAATTTTCAGAATAACTTTTCCTAAGTTCTATTTATTTATTTATTTTTGGATGCCTATCACTTAAAATTAATAAGAATCTTTATCCATAAACAAACATTAATTTAATGTTTCATTCAGCACTAGTAAAGTGCTTTGATTTTAATATTAAAATTTTTACTAATTATTTACACATTTTTCATCTATAATTGATTATTGTAATTAATTTAAATATTTTCCACATCTAATTCATTTTTGTTTAATTAGTAGTATTTAGTAATAAGAAAATTTTTTTAATCCACCTAACTTCAAAACCCCGAAAAAACTCCAAAAACCTTGAAAAAACCTAGTGGGTTGGGTTTTTTCTGAAAAAAAAAACGGATTTTTAACAACCCTGCCCCTCGCTGGGTGCTGCGTCCCAAACTTTGCCCCCCCCCCCTGTTCAAAAAATGTCACTTTTTAGATTTTCACTTTTATCTCAAAAACAGCTCATCTTATCAAAAAAATGTCAATTACAAACTGAAAGTTGATAAAATTTCCTACAAGATTGTAATTGGTTATTTTTTCTATATGCAATAGCTTTCAAGATATGTTTTAGACAAAATCGCAGATTTTGGGGAAACGTTTCTTTTTATCCCGATTTTTAACCACTTTTGTCTTATAGCTCTTCAACTCTCAGTTTTACAGCAATTTTTTTTCAAAACAAAGTTGCAGAGTATTCAGTTACCTTTAAAGTGAGTTATTATTTGTAACTTTATCTTTAAATGATCAAAAATTATTGCAATTTGAAATTTTCAATAAATTTAGCAAATTCGAATGAAAACTACAACGTACAAAGTACGACAAAATCTAGGAAAAAAAATTATAAAGTTTTGAAACTTCGGGAAAACATTGATTGGGAATGTAGTTGTATGAAACAGAAAAGTTCCCTCTCGCAGGGTGCCCCATCCCCCCCCCCTTTAGCCCCCCCCCCCACACACACACACACACACAAAAAAAAAGTCCTTTTCTTGGATTTTCACTTTTATCTCAGAGCTCATTCTAGGTGGGAAAAAGGGCATGGTGCAAAGATTTTAAAAAAGGGCATTATTATTTTGAAACTATTTAATATTGTAAGGAATTATTTAATATTTTACGACAAAATTTTCAAAAATTTTAAAAGGTATATAATGCATGTTAGCAGTTAGCACAGTGATATCAAATAATCATGTTTTCATATAAAATGAAGTCCGAGGTCTCCCAATATGGAATTAATGATAAAAATTACATATTAGGTATATAAGTACAATATAGGACCGATTATCCGGAATTCCGAAATCCGGAAGGACCCAAAATCTGGAATGGCCGCCAGTCTCTTTCTTTTTTACGATCATCATAATGAAATAGGGGGAAAAAAAGGGTCTTTCAAAAATTCGTGACCGTTCCCACATTTTGCTTGAATTAAAAAAAAAAAAAAGAGGGAAAAAGACATTATTAAATTGTAGGAGTAACGCAATTACGCTAGTATGTCATTATTTTCTTTATAACACTCCAGAGTAAAGCAGATTGAGGAACGTGCTTTGGTCGCGGGGTGAAAGAGCTCTCCTCTCTCCTTGGGTGAAAGCAAAACCGGAATGGCCTAAAAACTGAGCATTTTTACTTTCCCTTGTTTTTTTTTTAAAGCAATCTGGAACATCGAATGCTGGATAAGTGAAAATTTCGAATAGTTGAGTTTGTAAAAAAGGAAAGAAATGTTGACCGGAAAAACTGGTAGGTTACGCACGTGCATACAGATTTATTTTTATTTAGGTATTTTTTTAACAAAGTTTTTAATTTATGTGTTTGAATCTGTTGGAAGAATAATAAAAATAAAAAATAATACAAGAGAATGGTTAAAAAAAAAGTAAATCGAGTGTTGTTCTTTGCTTCCCACCTCTTGCGTTCAGATAATATAGTTGAATCTTTGGAATGTCGAGCCGGAAAGTAGGTCACAACTCACTAGATTTCAATAATCCGTTATCAGTCTTCTGCTCTTATGTGGGCATTTTTTTTTTTCTTTCTTCCGCGCTGCCGCTTTGGAATCTTTAAGATTTAAATAAACAGAGCCAGCTGACAAAGTTGTTGTTTTTTTTTCTCTCCATCCTCTCTTATATACTAGCTACTGCAGCTGTAAAATATTGTGTTTTTGTTATGTACCTATCTGTCGTAATTTGAGAGCATATGCTAGGTTTTTTGTTCTTTTTTATTTTCCTCCATAGGAGTTAATCCTTTTATAATGAGCTTTTACAAATAAAATCAGTGAAAGTGAGGTACGTGACGAAAAAATTCGGATTGATAGACTGATTAGTTCATTGAACGATGTCAGCAGCATGGTTTTGATACAGCGCAAGAAATAATGACAGTAACTTTAATTAAAGAAAAGGCATTGAAAGAAAAAGCTAAAACAATGCGGCAAACAAAAATTACTGAGATATTTTGTAAAAAATAATGTTGCGAAATAAATATTGTGCGATTTATGAATTGTTTGTTGTCAACAGGGTTCGGCAATCCATCAAAACACCAAACTTGCATGTGGAACACACAAAAGAAGTAAACCAAGAATCGGTGCTAGACGTCCATATACCCCCCTTCTTCGTTTCACCATAGATCTTTGAAGTACTTTCAAAGACAGGTGCAATAAAGGGGCGTGTATCGGCAATTCATAGAAATGCCTCCGTGTCCACAGCAAATTCCTCCCATTCCTTTCTTAAGTGCCAGTAGCACGTTATGTATGAGCAGCCAATACACAGTTGAGCAGATAAAAGGGCTGAAGAAACTTCCGTACACATGAGATAAAAAAAAAAAAGAGAGAGAAAGAAAGAAAAAACGAACTTCGAGGGCAAAAGAGGGTATTTAGTTTTGCGTCATCGAGGCGCTAACGTAAATCAAAAGGCAGCAGGGCAGATTTTTTTTATGAAAAGGGCATCAGGGCACGGCGCCCCGCTGACCCTGCCTAGAATGAGCTCTGTTTATCTCAAAAAGCGTACGTCTTAGCAAAAAAAAATGCCAACTACAAAATGAAAGCTGAGGAAATTTCCTACAGGATTGTTATGGGCTATTTTTTCTAGATACAAAAGCTTTCGAGATATAAGTTTTAGAAAAAATTGCAAGGTTTTAGAAAAAGATTCTTTTAATCACAATTTTCCACTATGCGTTATACTAGCACTTCAACCCTCAGTTTTACAGGAGTATTCAATTCCTTTAAAATAAGTTATTATTTGTAATTTTATCTTTAAAGGATCAAAAGTTATATCAATTAGAAATTTTCAATAAATTTTAGAGAATTCAAATGAAAACTACAATGCTCAACCAAGTACAACGAAATCTAGAAAATAATTTCTATAATAAAAGTTTTGAAACCTGGAGGAAAACACTTGTACGTGGTGCAATATTAAGAAACAGGAAAGTTCCTCTATCTTGGGGGGGTGCATCCCCCTTCCCTCCAAAAAAATTTTTTTTATGCAAAACAGTTCTCTTTTTCAATAATAATTTATTGAGGGGGGATGGCCCGACACACAATAAATATTTTTATCATTTTTGTGATCAAAATTTTGTGTTAATTATTGACGATGTCTCAAGCATTTTATAGTTTTAGACATAAATGTTTTTAATGCATTTTGTGGAGTGTCATGTAAAGCAGGGTCCACGTCCCACAATCCGGTAACTGCATATTAATGCAGGCAGATGCCTTCACCCTTCCAATACTTGTGCTGTTTGGTCAAATCTGACTCAAAAAAATCACTTTCTAAATCTGATGTTTTGTGCATGCGCACTATTTTAGGAAACTTTAAAATTTTTTTAAATGCATAAAGGCTAAATTATTAAGTAAAAAAAAAAACTCATTTTTAATGCTTTATTTAAAAATTTAATCCTTTTAGAGAGCCGATTTTTTGTGCTTTTGTGCCATTGTTTACGATTGGCAAAGCCGGGGTTGAGTCAGAATTTCCAATCGGCAAACTCGGGTCTTCCCTTGGCAGCATAACTTTGTCGCCAAAAAGGACTTATTACTAAAGCTGTTCCCACTAGCTGCACGACTAGGTTGCTTAATCCCCAAAGTTTTTTTTCGCTTAAAAACAGTCCACTGTTTGCTCATTTTAAATTAGCTGTTCAGGGAATTGCTGAAGTTTTTTTAGGTTAAATATGAACCGGTGGTTGAAGATTTTCGTATTATTTTGTAGTGAGTTTTATGTTATCTGTTTTTGTTAGTGCAATTTCAATTTGTTAAAATTATTTGCGTTTGCATTGTTGATCTTGGAAAATGGCTGGTGACCACCAAGCACCAGCGACTGTTGACGTGTTTACATGGGTTGAAATTACTAATAAAATATGTGTTATTTTCACTTGCTCCAGCAACTATTGCAGTGTTTACATGGGCCGTAATGGCTCATAGGAAATTACCAATCCTTATTTGACCATAGGTCCAGTACCATATTACCAGCAGGGCAAACGGGGAAACTGTCTAGGGCCCACAGATTTTAGGGGCCCAAAAATCTTACATCTTACACTTTTATAATTTTACAATACAATTACAAAGGTTAAAAAATTTCAAAAATTAAATGATTTTTTAATTGTACAGTATGAACAATGAAAATAACTCAAATTTAAATTTGTATAAATTAATTTAAACTTATTTTTAATTCTTCAAAATGCTTAATGGTCGATATAGCATACCAGCCTGTAGGAAAATAACTAACCACATTTTGTAAAGAGTATTTTGAATGTTAATTCACAAATTTTGCTAAAAAGGGGTTGTATTCTGTACATGTTGGCAACTGTGATATAGCATTTCGATGTTATGTTTAACTATCTGTTCATTGCCATCATTTCACTATACTCATTTATTTCAGATCACTTAAAACAAAATTCGCGTTTGGAAAGGTAAGATATTTAAAACTTTCAGTATAGACCAATTATAATTTTTTTTTTTTTTTTTGGGGGGGGGGGAGTGGTTATTGCATGGGGTGCCATTTTTTTTTCCCTTGTACCCAGGGCCTACAGTTGTCTTGATCGGGCTCTGCATAGGTTCCAGCATTTTTGCTAAGGCATGTTAAAATTCTGAAGGTTTAGTTATGGGGGGGCTTGCTTTAATTTAATAATCAATCGGTTTCAACCAGAAAACCATAGTATCCTCCAGCAACAGGTAACTTAGCATGCGGAGATTTCCTTAACAACGTTAAAAATACAACCTTATACGATCATTGGTAATCCAGTGTCGGCCAAGCTGCTTTCCGAGGGCCACCGCGGAATACGAGCCGAAATAGCGGTGAAGTACAGAAAAAAAAGCCCAAGACAGAGCGAGTCCAGTATACTAAACAGCATTCACCCCCAAAGTTTCAGACTACAGTTAAATGTATAAAAATAATAAAGAAGTTACTTAAATGTCGAGCCATCATGAGTGAGCTTCTTTTCCTCTACAACTACGGTCTTTGATTTGTTGTCTTGTAATGCAAGGAGAAGATTTCCCTTTGAACTTTGTAGATTATCGTAGTCTGTTTTTACATAAAAGCGTTCCTTCAGAAGCTCTGTCTTTGGTTTGTTTCTCACACAAAAAAAAATGCCAGTTGATATGAGAAGTATAATGAAAATACGAGCATAAAATTTGATATGTTGATTTAAAAACATAATAAACACTTAAATAATGTCCAGACAAATTTCATGATCGTATATTTTATGATACAGAATTTTTTTACAACTAAACAAAATTGAGCGTTATAATCAAAGGGCTACAAAGATAAATAAATACGACTTTGTTTGAATTGAGAATTTGTCCTTGAGGTTTGTTATTGTTGTGTTGGTTGGAACATGGCGACTGCGATCTTCCCTTCCCCGGCTATCCAGACGAAACCGAGAACAATAGGAAACCCCGTATAAGCGGTAGTTCGCATTCCTTCCGCCATGGCGCAGTTATATGTCCTGAACAGAGCGGTTTAAAGGGCCAGTCCATATTATTAAAAGGGCATTAAAACTGTCAAAAATGATTGATTAAAATTTTTGTTTTGTTTTGTTTTGTTTAAACAGAATGTATCTTTATCTATAAATATTTTGAAACGTTTCTTCATCCATGCACATATTGAAAAAAAATTTAAGAAATTGTTAGTTGGTTAATGCTTTAGGAGCTTCTTCGACATGTAATAAATTAATAATAAATAAATATATTAATTTATGTTTTATTTAAATCTTCAGAAGACTGTAATACTTTTTAAAGACTTGTTTTTCGGAACTCCTACATATTTTAATATATTAATACAGCATTCTCCCTATACGTAAAAAGCACTCAAAATACTGGGGTTAAACGATAAAATAAATAAAAACTTTGTGAAAAAAACACACATAAAATGTAACTTATAATAGTTAGATCGTTTCGACTAAAAAATTCTTTCGGTCTGCATCAGAAAAAGTCCGAGACGCAGGGGCGTAGCCATAGGGGGGCTGCTGCCCCCGCCCCGAAATGGGACAATTTACTTAGCTTACAATGAACTTTAGCTTTTTAGCTTTAAATTTAATAACCAGCCCACCCCGAAATAAAATCCTCGCTACGCCACTGCGCGAGACGAACGTCTTTGTCTGATGAAGACCGAAAGAATTTTTTGGTCGAAACGATGGTAACGTATTATAAGTTACATTTTATGTGTGTTTTTTCACAAAGTTTTTATTTATTTTATTTTGCCTATACTTCCGTGTATACGTATGTTCGTGTCAGTCGCGTAGCCAAGGGGGCATAGGGGGTCACCAACCCCCCTCCGATGAGGAATTTTTTGCCATACAAATGCATATTCTTCGCTCCCTTATCACGTACACTTATACACAAATGTGAGTTGCAGTAGTCGTACCGCCCCCCTCCATGAAAAAATTCTGGCTATGCCACTGGTTCGTATTAATAGGTTTTGGTTTATTTATTGAGGTTGGGACGCCCGACCAGGGTAGAAAATTTCTAGAGGCGGTATAACGCCTATGGTTAACTTATTTTAAAAAGATTAAAATATCATGGAGTTTTGGGCGGTTTTCTCCAGATGAAACATGAATATGCCTTAGAACCCAGTTAAAAAGTCCTCCGACCAAGCCCTCCACCCTTCTGCTTAGGTGTATTATTAAAAAAAAAAAGAGGAAAATTCTCTATGCAAATTATTCAGGAGTTAAGTTAAATTGTTTAAAATTACTCTAACAGATTAAAATAATAATAAATAAAAATATGAAATTTTCTGGAGGATGGTTTCAGTTATCTAAACAAATTATACTGCAACAAATAAATAAGTAAGTAAATAAGTCACTGAACATGGTAGATGGTGGAAGCGTTACGGTCCCCCGTTCGGGCCTACCGCGCGGCTGTCGATCTAACGGTCTGTAGTTTTGTTCGGTTTCCTATAGATAGAATTTGAATACTCGTTATTCATAAGGGATGTTCGCAGTGGCGTAGCGTAGGTGGGGCGGTTGGGGCGCTAGTCCCGTGCAGAAAATTTTTGCGGTCGGCAAAACTCCTATCGTTGACTTATTTATTTTAAAAAGATTAAAATGACATTTTTTAATATTTCTACATATATATATATATATATATATATATATATATACATATATATATATATATATATATATATATATATATATATATATATATATATATATATATATATATAATATATAATAGCTTACTTACGTAAAGTGAAATCCCAAGATAATCCATTGATAAAGAGAAAAAAAAAATAAAAAAGTAGATAGCACATGGTGCCAATTAACGAGCTTATACCGGATAAGTGTTTAAATATAGCCTTTTAAGGCAATGAAAGAGTGGATAAATTGGATATAAAGCGCCAAATTAGAACTGTTGTGCTTTTTAAGCCTAATCACATGTAACCACAAAGAGACGGAAAATGGAATTAATATTGAAATGGTGTGCTCTATCATCAGGCGCCACCGCACACACATTTCTTTTGGACTCGCCACAAGTGCTAAACAGGAAACACAAACAAAATTGAAGAGACTCGAGACAGGAGTTGAGGTTTTTGTTTAACGTTTATTATTAAAATACACATTTACAAACATTGACTGCATTCTGCAGACTTAAATACAAGCATCAACTTCCGCTCTGGAATTCGGGAACTTTCGTCCCTCTGAGAGCCGATCTCTGTTCGACCTCCTCGAACAGTCTCAAAACGACTCTGAGGCTCTCTCCTCCGATCTTCCTCCAAGCCCCCTGTGCGTTCGCACTCGTCGTGTGGGGTCGGTCGGCAAAATCAAAGGACTCCCTTTGCTCTTGGAATGTGCACTGGTCAAGTGTGCTTTCCGCATCGTGGGAAACACATAGAGTCCTTGGTACATTTCTGGGGGGAGTAGTAACTTGTCACAACTCCCTCCCCCATGAAGACAAAAGTTTCGGCGATGAAGCGGAAACCTTTTGACAAAACCAAATCCGTAAGTCCCTCTTGAGACAATTCTCCGAGAGGCACGTACGAATAAAAAAGAAAACGCCTTTTAGCAAGGCGGACAAAGCTTACATCTTAATTCACTATATACACACACAAAAAACTTTCTTTTAGGTTTTAAACCTGAAACAGCACTCAGTGTTAAAATCCAGGGTGCCTTCCCAAATTCAAATACTATGATCTAATATTTACAATTCTTCTAGTATAAAAAAAAAAAAATACACACAAACTATTCTGTAAACTAAACTGCGAGACGAATACCTTGCAAACACAGCTATTTCCCTGGTGGGACATCTCCTAGATTTATTGATTTGTGAAAGACTTAAAACTTTATGGAAGTTCTAATAATCACACGTTTTTTCTTTTTTCTGGATCCGAAATAATTATATAACAATAATTCAAAATTCATTCTCTTACGGATAAAATTTCCGAAAAGGGTTTCAACAGCAGCGTACCGCTTGGCGCCTTTCTTTAGGGGCGATCCGTAATCGGTCTGTCTAACTTCACTCACCACAAAAGCCCAAAAGTCTTTTAAATTTCTCCCTCGATATTTCGGTTTGCCTCGGTGATATGCGATAAGGTTTCGCTCTCATCGGCTCGGAATGCGTTACCTCTATATCCCTCTCGATCAGTGGCGTGATTCCCGGTTCTGAGAGCACTTTGCTACGACCCTGCAACGTACGCCCAAAAATCTCTATTTGCTCCGCAGTCAACTGCTTCTCAAGCGCGCCTTCTTTAAATATCTCCCGGAGATCAAATTGAATGGGGTTAGGTAAAGGGTATGGAATCTCGGCCTCTAGCTCCACCTCCTCCTCCCAGTTTTCATCCATTATAAAGTTAACGCACTCGGTTCGCTTATAGTAGGGTTTCATAAGGTTTACATGATAGATCATAGATTTATCTCTTTTCTCTGGCAGGTCTATGAGGTAATTAGTGTCCGAAATCTTGCTAGTCACCGTTCCTGGCCCTATCCAATTTACGGCCCTTTTGTTTTGTTTCGACGTCGCCAACACCTGATCTCCCACCTTAAATACTCTTGACACTGCATTCTTGTCATACCACAATTTTCCTTTTCCGTGCTTTTCAGTCATTTCCTCTGCCGCCAACGCCTGGCATTTTTTTAACCTATTTGTCAGGCTCAAAATATACTCAACAGCGTCTGTGTCTGATACAACTAGATCGAGACAATTTTCAACTACCGGAGTCTGCGGAGTGCGCAAGTCCCTCCCCTGGACCACATCTGCCGGACTAAACCCCTCTACCTTCACGCGCCACTGTTGGAAGTGCAAACAAAGCCAGAGGCAAATTATGCACCCCGTCCTCCACTGTCTCTAAACCTATAAATTCCGAAATTATCTGAACAAAAGAATGAACTTTCTCAACTGAATCGCTCAGTGGGGGGCACAACGAACTGTGGATGACGCGCATCCTGAACCTGTTTGGAAATTCTGAATTCAAAATACTAGCAACAGACTTCCCCAAGTCCCTTTGGACTTCTTTAGGAAAGCCCCTCCGTAAGAACACGGTATTTAACTCATTCCCAACATCACTGACGTAATTTCCTGAATAGCCGTAGCTTCAGGGTTACTGGTAAGACAAATATAGCTTAGGATATATTTGTTATGTTTTGTGCCCATCGGTAGGGGGCCCACCGTATCAATGTCAGTTTTAGAGAAAATCTCTGAAATACCAGGAATTAATTTCATTGGGATTCTTTCCCGGTTGTTATTTTTATCGAGCTCCTGATATTCCAAACCAGACCTTAAATATAATTCAATTTCCTGATAACATTGTGGCTCGAAAAATTGACGCAACCTATCCTTGGTTTTAGTAAATCCCAAAAGACCTGCTATGTCTTCGTGACCTAGCTCTTTAATCTCCTCCCGGTTCTTTTGAGAACCGCGAAACCGAAATTGGGCCTCTCCCCACTTTACATCTATCACCCGCACTAGTTTCCCTGTCAAAACTTTCATTTCTGCACCTTTCTGGGCTTGATCTACTACAGGATTAAAACCTTCACAACTTTTTTTATCTACTCCAAACTCAGGAGAAGACACAATAGTTAGACTGCTTTCTTGCTTAGGCTCTGTGGGGGGGGGGGAATTTCACGCTCCTGTCCATCGATTCCTGAGGTAAACCTGTCACCGAAGAGGGATCCGCTCCCTCGGGACTAAGCTCCTTTCTTCTCTTAAGACTTTCCCGTTTCTCCTTGCTTCTCGTGACTGCAGTTATGAGATTTGGTTTATTGCCATTTTTGACTAACAGCTGAGCGGTTTTATTACCTAATAAATAATAACCTTGATCCAAATCATCAGTTTTTACCGCGACTTCAGTTATGACTTTGCCAAACTCGCCCTCTAGAGCGACCCTTGCTAGAGAGCTTTTCGACCTACGTCATTGCATTACGTCAGATCATAGCAACCAACCTGGCAACACTTTCCTGTAGGACACACTAACGCTCGTTTGAGGACGGTGATTGGCGGAATACTCGTCTTTCTACCTCTAAATATCCGAGTTGTCCTACAAAAAGTTGCCTTGACGTCATGTCGAAATGCTCTAGAGGCAAACACCTGCACTCCCTGTCTAAAGGTTGTCTGACCCAGACCACTTCTCCTGTAAAGTCCTCCGACTTAACCCAACTTTTAGCACACACATCGATTCCGCTCCCGCTATCACGTAAGCAGTCCCGTTCTATACCATTTACCTTAACCTTGCTCGTAACCGGCGTAAAACACTCGCTCAATACATTAAGGTTATGAACAACTTCACTTCGCCTTTTTGCCAACTGGGGACACACTGGCCTAATATGACCTTCTTCAGAACAATGAAAACATACTACCGGTTTTCTTTTGTCAAAACACTTATTCTCTGGTACAGTAGTTTCATTTCTCCGAAACTCTCTGTCCATAAGTCTTTCTTCCCCGACTCTTGAGTCCCTCTTTTCCTTCCCGAACTTGCCCTTTCTTTCCCATGTTCTTTCGTCTTTCTTTCTATAGTTTCGCCGTACATTCTCAAAATGGTCAAGTTTCTCAGCCAAAACGGACACTTTCTTAAACTCCTCCCATTGATCTAAATACTGCTCTCTGGCCTCTACTGGGGCTCTCTTTTTTAGTTGTTCTAACAACATTAATTCCTTTAATGCGTCAAAATCCGTTACCCCGGCCGATTCTAACCAGCCATTCAAATACCCTTTTAATTCGTATACAAGATCTGACCACAAAGCCCCCGACCTTTCTTCCGTGCTCTTCGAATTTCGTCTTAAGGGCTACCGAGCTAAGTCTGAATCTTTTTAGCAACAATTTTTTGATGTGAGAAAAGTCATCGCTAACCTCCGCCGGCTCCTTCACAATAATTTCCGCGACATCCGCAGGTAATAGGGGAATCAATTGGGATACCCACATGTTTTCGGGTACTTTTTCTTTACCCGCCTGACGCTCAAAAATCATAAAAAATAGGGCGATGTCCAACACCTTGGGATCGAATTTGGGGACTAAATCTTTCAAACTGACGCGCCTCGTAGTTTCCTCGCTAATCACCGTGCTTATCGAGCTTACACTCGCGCTCTCAGCTGAATTACAAATTTTCAGTTTTTCAAGTTCATATGCACGCTCTGCGGCTTTATCCATTCTCTCCTGCTCTGCTAATTTATCTAGCCGCGCTTGCTCTGCCTGCTTAGCTATGCTTTCTTGCTCCTCTAAAATTCGCTCTAAAAAGGCTTTAGCCGTATCCTCGTCATAATCCGGAGATCCTTCTATAGCCCGAATAATGTTTTTCACAATATCTGAGTCGGATACCTCCACTTCAAATTCTGCTGCTAAGAGTAGCAGAACGTGCTTTCTTTGTTTTTTCATAAACGCCATTCTCAAGTAAATATTATGCCAAAAAAAGAAGTAGTAACAGTAACCAAAACAATACACTTTTCAGAAAACCCCTTAATTCAGTTAACACAGTGCCCGAAATACCTATTTCCCTGCACTGACAAGAATTAATTTTACACTGGATTCTAAAACTGAGTGGCTCTATCACTACATACACTTAGGTTATTACAACACTAGATTTGCACTTTAGCATAAAACTACTACAGAATAAAGAAACAAATAAAAGCTAAGAATTTTACCCTGAGAACAATTAAACATGAATTCAAATTTACAATTCCTACACACATAAGAAACAAATTTTCTAACTCTTTTTAATCCTTTAAAATACTCATAAACATTGTGCCTCTCGGAAAAAAAATCTCAAAATAGACTTACCCCTTTGGTCGACGTTCTCTCCGAAGTACATCAGGGACCATCCACTGAAGAAACTACAGGAAGAATTTCACAAATCTCTATCCCGCAGGACTCCGTCAATGTTTCCCGGAACTATTCACTGTTCCGTAAGCACAAGTTGAGTGTTCTAAGTCCGTTTTACCACATTTCAGCCACAGATATGGTTCCACATTTCCCAATTTTACGGTAAGTTCAAAGTCACAGATCATGTTCCACTTTTTATAATTTTCAGGTAAGTTCAAAGTCACAGATCTAAATTATCATTTCTCGCTTCACGAAAATATGTCTCGAGTTATCTGTTCGATGGTTTATGAAGAAAAAACCAACATCCAAACCGCTGCCACCAGAAATAATATTAGTCTATTTAGCTGTGGCGTTTTGGACTCGCCACAAGTGCTAAACAAGAAACACAAACAAAATTGAAGAGACTCGAGACAGGAGTTGAGGTTTTTGTTTAACGTTGATTATTAAAATACACATTTACAAACATTGACTGCATTCTGCAGACTTAAATACAAGCATCAACTTCCGCTCTGGAACTTTCGTCCCTCTGAGAGCCGATCTCTGTTCGACCTCCTCGAACAGTCTCAAAACGACTCTGAGGCTCTATCCTCCGATCTTCCTCCAAGCCCCCTGTGCGTTCGCACTCGTCGTGTGGGGTCGGTCGGCAAAATCAAACGACCCCCTTTGCTCTTGGAATGTGCACTGGTCAAGTGTGCTTTCCGCATCGTGGGAAACACATCGAGTCCTTGGTACATTTCTGGGGGGAGTAGTAACTTGTCACAATATATATATATATATATATATATAAGTAAATAAGACACTAAACATGGTAGATGGTGGAAGCGTTACGGTCCCACGTTCGGGCCTACCGCGCGGCTGTCGATCTAACGGTCTGCAGTTTTGTTCGGTTTCCTACAGATAGAATTTGAATACACGTTATTCATACGGGATGTTCGCAGTGGCGTAGCGTAGGTAGGGCGGTTGGGGCGCTCGCCCCGTGCAGAAAATTTTTACGGGCGGTAAACCCCTATCGTTGACTTACTTATTTTAAGAGATTAAAATGACATTTTTAAATCTTTATATAAATAAATAAATAAGTAACTAAATTTAGACACTGAACATGGTAGATGGTGTAAGTGTTTAGGTCCCTCGTTCGGGCCCACCGCGCGGCTGTCGAGCTAACAGTCTGTAGTTTTGTTCAGTTTCCTACAGATAGAACGTGAATATATTATTTAAACATATATTATTAGAAAGAGCTAAGAATAATTAAATTTCACACTTACCAAAATAAACTTTATGATGAAGAAGTCGATGGTAAGGAGGGAAAACAGAGGACAAACTAGCAGAAGTCGCTGAAAAAACAAAGTGACTGTTCTTCCATGCAGATGTGCAGCAATGGACATGGAAAGGATCCACTGTTTTCAGATTTCCAATTGGTCGCTGACCTAAACATGTGTCCAACACATGTGTCCCCAGGGATGTGTCTATCCAGTTTGAAGACCAAGAACGGGATTTATCCCCGCAAACTTAAATTATCTGTTCTGGAACATGTGCGAATTTGAAGCAAAGTTTTTCATTTGTGTCAGTGGCGCACACCAGGAGGGGGTCCGGACCCCCCCCCTCCAATTACCATCTACAAATTGTTATTTATAATAAGATTTACCGTAAATCAAACTTTAAAGTAAGAATGCCCCCCCTTCCCAGTAGCTGAACCCCTACCATTAGAAAGCCATTGCTACATCCGTAGTAATAATGTTAAATGCAAATCATCAAAGAATTGACGAAATAAAAGTGCTGCATTGGAAACATTTATTACGTAATTTCAATAACAAAGAATTATTATCAGGTTGTAACGAAAGTTATCCGCCATATCTGCCTGAAAAACTAACTTCTAACTCCTTAGATACCTGTTTTTGAACTTTCGGTACCAAACCTGTACCGTGTCACATGATACAACAATAGTACTTAAAGCTGTACTCATAATTCGTTGATATTCTGTAGCTGACTTTTTGAAACAGAACTGGAAGTAAATGATGGTTCTAATCCTCTAGAGTGATAGTTCCATTTGAGACACCTTGTTCTTAATGATAACTATATTTTTTACAGATTTCACAACACAGTGTCATAAAGCAAGTCTCTTTCTTTCAAATTCCAAAAACCATTTGGCAAAATATGAGCAAATACGCTAACGCGAACTGTGTGCTACCGATGTTTGAGGTGGCGGGAAACTTTCGTTACAACCTAATAAAAAAAAATTACAAAGGTTTCATTTACTTGAAATGAAAACATGAATTCATTTTGCTTATTGGTAACACTTCCACCATCTACTATGTTCAGTGTCTTGTTTACTTACTTATTTATTTATTTATATACATATATATATATCTAAAGATTAAAAAATGTCATTTTAATCTCTTTAAAATAAATAAGTCAACGATAGGGGTTTTGCCGCCCGCAAAAATTTTCTGCACGGGGCGAGCGCCCCATCCGCCCCACCTACGCTACGCCACTGCGAACATCCCGTAGCAATAACGTGTATTCAAATTCTATTTGTAGGAAACCGAACAAAACTGCAGACCGTTAGATCGACAGCCGCGCGGTAGGCCCGAACGTGGGACCGTAACGCTTCCACCATCTACCATGTTCAGTGTCTTATTTACTTACGTATTTAATTATTTATTTATTGCAGTATAATTTGTTTAGATAACTGAACCCATCCTCCAGAAAAATTTCATATTTTTATTTATCATTTTTGTTAATCTGTTTAAAGTAATTTTAAACAATTTAACTTAGCTCCTGAATAATTTGCACAGAGAATTTTCCTCTTTTCTTTTTAATAATACACCTAAGCAGAAGGGTGGAGGGCTTGGTCGGAGGACATTTTATGGGGTTCTAAGGCATATTCATGTTTCACCTGGAGAAAACCGCCCAAAACTCCATGACATTTTAATCTTCTTAAAATAATTTAACCATAGGCCACATAATTTAACCATAGGCCATATAATTTAACCATATACCGCCTCTAGAAATTTTCTGCCTGGGTCGGCACCCCCCCCCCTTACGCCACGCCACTGCGAACATCCCCCAGTAATCTGAAATTTTGTTTCTGATTGAAATGTAAACGCATCCTTTCACAAATCTTTGAAAAGCGAAAGTACTACAAAATTAGTTTTTCTTTTAAATATTTCAAAATGAAAATTGGCCTAAAAATTGGATTATTTCTTATCTTAAAAATTCTCCGACGAATGAATAAGGAGTCCCCGAAAGGGGAGGGTCACTGGCTCCCTGACAGGGGGCACGTGCACCCCCCTGGATACCCTGCTGGCGCCTATTTTGATTATTAGAATAATTCGTTAAAGCACAAAAAGATTAAAATTTATCCTTGCCATGGGTATACTAAACCAAAACCTAATAATACGAACCAGTGGCGTAGCGAGAATTTTTTCTTGGGGAGGGGTTACGACTACTGCAACTCACATTTGTGTATAAGTGTGTGTGATAAGGGAGCGAAGCATATGCATTTTGTATGGCAAAAAATTTCTCATCGGAGGGGGGTGACCCCCTATGCCCCCCTTGGCTACGCCACTGACACGAACATACGTATACGTATTGCAAAATAAAAACTTTGTGAAAAAAACACACATAAAATGTAACTTCGTTACGATTGTTTCGACCAAAAATTCTTTCAGTCTTCATCAGAGAAAGACCTTCGTCTCGCGCAGTGGCGTAGCCAGGATTTCATTTCGGGGTGGGCTGGGTATCAAATTTAAAGCTAAAGTTCAATTGTAAGCTAAATATCAAATTGTAAGCTAAGTAAATTGTCCCATTTCGGGGCGAGGGGCAGCAGCCCCCCTATGGCTACGCCCCTGCGTCTCGGACTTTTTCTGATGCAGACCGAAAGAATTTTTTGGTCGAAACGATCGTAACTATTATAAGTTACATTTTATGTGTGTTTTTTTCACAAAGTTTTTATTTATTTTATCGTTTAACCCCAGTATTTTGAGTGTTTTTTACGTATAGGGAGAATGCTGTATTAATATATTAAAATATGTAGGAGTTCCGAAAAACAAGTCTTTAAAAAGTATTACAGTCTTCTGAAGATTTAAATAAAACATAAATTAATATATTTATTTATTATTAATTTATTACATGTCGAAGAAGCTCCTAAAAGCATTAACCAACTAACAATTTCTTAAATTTTTTTTCAATATGTGCATGGATGAAGAAACGTTTCAAAATATTTATAGATAAAGATACATTCTGTTTAAACAAAACAAAAACAAAAAAAAATTTAATCAAGCATTTTTGACAGTTTTAATGCCCTTTTAATCATATGGACTGGCCCTTTAAATCGATCTGTTCAGGACATATAACTACGCCACGGCGGAAGGAATGCGAACTACCGTTTATACGGGCTTTTAGACCCCTTTGGAAAGCCGGGGAAGGGAAGATCCCAGTCAGCCATGGTTGGAACCACGGAGGCGATATTCGAAATTGTAGGCTATTCACGCACTTGGCGCTTTTTTGTTTGGCGTTCGCGCTATCGCCAACGCCTTCTTTGGGGTTGTAATTTGAAGGAAGTGTTCGGATGTACTAATTACAGATTCGGAAATCAACTCTGTGTGCACGTGTTCAGAGAAGCAATGGTTGACGCCGTTTTAAACAAAATTTGATTTCTTCATTGAAGGAAAAGAGATTTTGATTTCGAAATAGACTATGATAATTCGCAGAGTTTTATGGGAACACTAATCCATAAAGGTAAGTTTGAATTATTTGTTTAAAAGGCTCAGGTACGGCAGCCGCCCTGCGGCGCGAAACAAGCATGCCAAGCACTGCCAATGCTATGCGCATGAGGATGCGCGTAAGCACCTGCTGCTTGGCAATGTTTGTGGCGCTATCTCGATTGGATTAAGGTTTACTGTACTCAGAAAGGGAGAAAGAAAAGATGATTTTCCCGATGTGCGTGAATGGAGTAAAGACTGGGGATTATTCTTCTGGGTGAAATTTGTTCGAGGTCGAGGTTTTGGTTTTCGTTTGTGCGGATGGCATATATGCGTGCGGATGGAGTGAAGACAGGGGATGATGATTCTTCTGGGTTGTTCTTTGTGTAAAGAAATGATTTCGAGGTTTTCGTTTAAAAACAGATCATTTAAGGCGCATGTACCTTTTACGAATTCGAAGTTTAAAGAGGATTTTTTTTTTTAATATTTGAATAAAGGAATTTAAATATAATATTAAAGATGAGTAGATGTAATTATGAATTATTATTTAACGTATAACGTAACGTTTAAACAATTTTCCGCATTCCCAATCTGTTGTACTGGTTTTAAATTCTTTCTAAATATTAGAGTTTCTTTAAAATATTTTTTTTAATGAAATACAAACTATTTTATGCAAATAGTTTTATTTGGTGAACAAAAGTGATTAACATTTTCCCTTATCTTAATTGAGTAATTCTCACAGTTACATCAAGTTATAAAAATCGTTATGAAACATTTGCTCTATTTTTTTTTCTTGCTCTATTTTCTTCATACTCGTGTAAAAGTCGCGCAATATTCGATAACTTATCCATCTAATTTTGTTAGATATCGTCATTCTTGCGTATTTAAGCAAGTTTTAATTTTAACGTTTAATAAGTTTTGTAAAGAGTAACAGTTTAGAGGATATAAATTTATCTTATAAAGCTTTAAAAAATGTTTTTTGACATTTTACATTATGGTATAAATACTCTTAACGAATTTCATGACAATTTGATAAACGGCTGAAGTGTCTAGCTCTAGATTTCTGACCTACCGCGCATCTGTTTTCACCAGACGCTTCAGAACCCCGCAAAAAGTCCTCTGTCCAAGGCATACCTTATTTAAGCAGAAAGCCTCCGTGTAGATCTGTCTTAACCCTTTAACGCGCAGTGTTCCCGCTTTGGAAACACCAAACTCTGACGTTTTGACTGTTGCCAGTCACGAAGAATAGATTTATGATTTCTATAAAAATAGTTGCGGGTGACATAGCTCCAAGAGAATCCTTTACTTTTTAGCACGCCATTTCCCGCAAAAAAAGTGTCACGATTATTTTTAACAGCACTGACATCTGCTGAAAAATGGAAGGATGCGAGAACAGCTGGATAGATTGCCCAATGCTGAAAAACGGGCAGCCGTTGCCGTCGCTCGACTTAACTACCAGCAAGATGGCGGACGGTCGAAACGTTCATCGCGTGCCACAGATCTAGAGACCCCTTTTTGACGCAGCTGGCTGTGCCGCACAGTAATTTTGTGCACTGTGCCGCACAGCCAGCTGCGCCAAAAAAGGGTCTCTAGATCTGTGGCACGCGATGAACGTTTCGACCGTCCGCCATCTTGCTGATAGTTAAGTCGAGCGATGGCAACGGCTGCCCTTTTTTCAGCATTGGGAAAGGGTTGCGCCTCAAAGGGTTAACCACAAAACAAAAATAATTTCCATGATAATTTACACTGAAAGTAAGAAGTTTAATATTTTTTTATATTAAATAAAAATCATAAATTACTTCCAATCCATAAATAGAGGGTGCCTAAAAAACACTAACCTAGTGTTTTCTTCATTGTATATCGACCTTAGACATATGGAATTAATTATAAAGTTACTTTATGGTGCCGAATAAAAATGTCAGGAGATTAAATCTAAAGAAATACAAAAGACCTCTATACATTAATGAAGTGATGTAGGAGTTTCAGTTTTTCAAATAAAAAGGCTTACAGATTCAGTGCAATATAGATTATGTTTGCCATATTGGAAAGAAGAGAAATGATTAAATTAAGAATAAAAATCCAGCATAATATAAATATAAAAATAAAAATTACTATATAAAAATTCAGGGAGGCGCAAGTGCCTCCGCGCTCTATGCTGCCGATGTCCATGGTTAAAAAACGAACCGTTACTGTTTAATTTTTTTTGCTTAAATCGAACAGTCTTTAACACTCTAAGTAAATTACTTTTTACAGAACGCGCCTCGACAGTTTCTGTATACAGGGTGTCCCAAAAAGGTGGTAATGGGATTTAATTCCTTACTTATTAGAGATAACTGGGTAGTGTAAATTCGAAAAAATGTTCAAAATAAGGTCGGAAATAATACTCTGTTAAGAAAAACACCCTCTCGTTACCCACGTATATCTCTCATAGATAAAGAATTAAAGCCCATTACCACCTTTTCGGGACACCCTGTAGTAATTTACTATGTTTGAAAAGTTTAGGTGGCACGAATTATTTTTAATAAATATTTCATTAGCGTGAATGTTTACGTTATGAAAACCTATTTCTAAAAACTTGTATAGTATTTCTCTGTAGCTATTGAAAATGAGCAACGTGAAATTTTAAAATTCGGCTAGACTAATCGACATTTTAATTATTTTAAAAAGAAATGTATTGAAAGTAAACCAGTTGAATAAGCATCTTCTTAATTGCATTATGAACATTATTAATTTTTTTCAAAAGGTTAATTACATCATTAACATAACGAAAAAAAAATCATTACTTCAGCAAACTATTCATTCTAAGAATTATTATTTAAAACCAAACAGTTAAGAAGATAAATTACCATGAATCAGAATAAACTCTTGCACTTAAAAAGAAAACCAGTAATAATAAGCCATAGCTGATTACAAATCAGACTGAATGTGATTACATATTACAGAGAATGTGCATGTTAAATCTGTCTAGTCTTAGACTCTTTATTTGCCTGTTAGGTGAGAGATGGTATTTAAAATATTCGAAACTGCTATAATTTGTTACTGAATGACTAGTTCTGGACTTTGTCCTAAGAATACAAAAAAAAAAAAAAAAAAAAAAAAAAAAAATTGAACAATCAGTTTATTAAAAAAGCGCTGAAATTAACATTATTGTTATTATTACTCCTTTGTTTATTTTCTATTTATTTATTAATCTGGAACTGTATACTTACAAATCATTACATTTTTTGATTGATTATTTTTTTGTTTTCACGCAGTTCCCTGCGTTCTTTTTGTATTTTTATTTTTTCTCCCTACACTGGAATTTAAGCATCCCTATTTATTAGAATTTATTTACACACGCAGAACCTGATTTCTTGTGCGCCTTTTATATGTGCTGTACTAGGAGTTGTGGAAATCCTGATCGTCATTCCATTTCTTACTAGGCATGAAGTACACATGTGTCAGTTACAAGAAAGTCTTTATAACGCCATATTTTGCAAATTGTATGGGGGGTATATCTTTCATACAGTGTTATCTGGTGAAGTGAGAGATGATACTCTGAATTCATTCATTATTGTCATTCAAAGCAATTCGTTCTTTTCCCTCCCTTCCCCAACAAAAACAAGTGGAGTTCGTTCTATGAAATATACTAATGAAGCTAATCGCATAATAAGATAAATTGCATAGTAGTGTAACTAGTTGCATTATTTCTGTATTATTTTCTTGACTATGTGTTTATGCAATAACAAGTTGTTGCACTGCATAAAGCACAAGGGGGGGGGACGTTGTTATATTCTTTTTAAATAAAACACTTAAAAAGCATTTTGCTTAACTGTATTAAATCTGAATTTTTCGAAGTGTTGTGTATTCTTCAAAATCTTTTCGCATATTGTATGTGTAGTTCCAAAATCATGCCGCGATGGGTACGACTATGTACGGCGAAAAATTTCCAACATTTCCGTACCCTTTAATCGGGGCCGTCGTTATTAGCAACCGGGCCTGCTTCTTCGTTGCCACCGGAAAAAATGAGTGAAACATTGAGGCCTAATATTTACATTTGCGCTGTTCGATTGTATGCGATTTGGGATTATAAACATTAATTTATTTTATAATTAAAAAACAATTTTGTTATAGTTTTGTCATAATGATTTAATGACAAGGTGTTTTAGATGTAGGTAATAATTTTTTGAAGATTGCGCTTTTTTTATGTAAATAAATCGACGAATTCAATCATAGAATTCGAACTTTAAGTTCTGAATGTAAAGGTAAGTGTACACTTGTATTTAGAAATTCTACAAATTTATAGGATATAAAGCATGTTTTGTGAATTAATATTCATGTGTTATTTATAAATCATTTTAATCTGAAATCGTTTAACTTGGGTAGTTTATTATTCTAGTAAATAAGCGTGCGTTGTAATACTAGTTAGACATTCTTATCTGTTTAAATCTTTCAGTTGAAAATGTCATTTATCATAAATGCAATTAAATGTGTGATATTGGTTTCAGTGCAGAAGTACTGTAAAATATGTTATTAATTTTTGCACATGTTTATGTAGAAACTTAAATTGAAGTTAATATTTTGTATAAGCGTTCATCATACTCAAATTCAAAGTTCCATTTAGATAATGGCTATAATAAAAAGTAATTAATTCACTCTTTCGTTTGTTTTTAGTTTACTACATTGTTTAGCGCAACTTGTGAAAAGTGATCTTGAAATTTTTCAAGTCCTAGAGCTGTTAGTTTATCTTAATTTGTATTCAAAGTCCGTGGAGCAGGTTTTTTTTTTTTTTTTTTTTTTTTTTTTTTTTTTTAAAGCTATAACCCTAATATACAGCAATGCAGGGACGAAAACATTTGTTTTCAATCGCCAGTTAATAATAACTTAAAAAAAAGGTGTTGGAATATTAGTGGTATTTCCTAGTATGGTTTTCTAAAATTTATAATTTTTCTTTGGAGAAGAAAAAGTATATGGAACTAACACTGAAAATTATAAATCATTTTCATTTCGAATGGTAAAATTTTCGATAAATAAACTCATTTGAACTAACCAAAATAAAAACAGTTAACAAACGTGTTTTATCATACACGTTATGTTATTCTTAATCCTTTTGATATATTTTATCTCCCCTTTAAGTTCGTACTACTATTTATGGGACACCCTTTATTTTGTAATTCATTCTAAATGTTTCTCGTTAAATTAATTTACATTATTTTTCATGTAAATAGCAAGGACTTGCAGTGCACAGGTTGTACTTATAATTATAGCAAACATTCTTCTGATACCTACGCCTTACAAAAGATTAAAAATTAAATAGTATATCAGTACTTAAATTTTGTATACGTGAATTGTAAATATCAAATATTTTAAACTCTATTTCAGCTCCTCGTCATATATTTTGTTAATATATTAACCGAACAATATTTAATAAATGAAAATTTAATAACTACTAGTGAAATTTATTTTAAAAGTAATAATGGTTGTAACTGCTTTGAAAATGTGAAACTTAAACATTCAGTATAAAGAAATGCATAAAAATGTCTGTATCATTTGTGTATTCGTTTACTTTAATGTATACTAAAAGTCAGCTTAATTTTTTCATGTATATTAAAATTCAAGCTAAAATAATGAATCATGAGAGTGAGCACTACTTTGTTTTTCTTTCAAATTACATGCATCTATTTACTTTAATGTCCGCGTGTATCATAGTAAAGAAACTGTTAATGAGTTCGTACTTGAATTAGTAACACAATCACTACTTAAAACTACATTTAATAACGTTTCAAAGCATCGGAAAGCTTAAAAATTGCTTGATGTATACGGGAAGACGCGAGCATCCGTAGGCCTCTTTGGATGACTCATCGAAATACACGCGCAGGCCCGTTACTAATAGCGATGACCCCGCTTTAATTTTCGAAATGTCGCTGAAACTTGGGGAAAACACTAATAGGGTATGTAGTTATATGAAATAGGGAAGTTCCCCCTTCTTGAGGTGCCCCGTCATACCTTTTGCCTCCTGAAAAGACCCCCGTTTTTGGATTTTTGTTTTTATCTCAATAACTATGCATCTTAGCAAAAAAAAAAAAAAAAGGTCAGTTACAAAATGAAAGCTGATAAAATTTCCTACAAGATTGTATCTGGTTATTTCTTTTTACATGATTAGCTTTCGAGATATGTTTTAAAAATGGCGCAAATGTTTAGAAAACACTTCTTTTTATCCCAATTTATAACCAATTTTGTCTTATAGCTCTTCAATCCTCAATTTATCAGAATTTTTTTCAAAGCAAAGTTGTAGAGTATTCAATTACCTTTAAAAGAAATTATCACTTATAACTTCATCTTTAAACGATCAAAAGTTATTGCAACTTAAAATTTTCAATTAATTTAGTAAATTCGAATGAAAACTACATTGCGCACCAAAGAACGACAAAATGCATGCAAAAAATTATAAACTTTTGAAACTTGGGGAAAACATTAATTCGAGATGTACTTGTATGAAACAGAAAAGTCTTCCCCTCTTGGGGTGCCGATTCCCCCCCCCCCCAAAAAAAAAGGTCCCTGTTTTGGATTTTCACTTTTATCTCAAAAACCGTGCGTCTTCGCAAAAAAAAAAAAAAAAATGCAATTACAAAATGAAAACTGATGAAATTTCACACAAGATTATTAGTTTTTTTTTTTTTTTTTTTTTTTTCGCATGCAAAAGCTTTCAAGATATACGTTTTAGAAAGAATCGCTAATTTTTGGAAACGCTTCTTTTCATCACTATTTTTCACTAGCTTTGCCTTAAAGCTCTTCTACCATCAGTTTTACAGGAATAGATTTAAAGCAAAATTGTAAAATATTCAATTACATTTAAATTGCTTTTTTTTTTGTAATTGTATTTTTAAATGATCAAAAGTTGTACCAATTTGAAAATTTCAATAAGTTTTAGGGAATTCGAATGAAAAGTGCATTGTGCGTTAGAGTGCAAGAAAAAATATAGGAAAAAAACTCATAAAAAGGTTTGAAAATTGGGGAAAACACTGATTGGGTATGTAGTTGTATGAAACAGAAAATTTCCGCCTCTAGGGGTGGCGCGTCCCCCCTCTTAGCCCCCTCCCCTCTCGAAGTTCCCTTTTCTAGATTTTCACTTTTGAGCACCAATTTTGAGAGTATGCGCCAATTAAAAAATGAAAGCTGATAAAATGTCCTACAAAATTAAAATTTTTATTTTTTTATAAATCGAATTATTTATTATTCGATATCTTAATAGTATTATTAGTATATTTTTTTCTATATCGCATGTTTTCTCTATACCGAATAGCTGACAGATACGTTTTATAAAACACTGCAAATTTACAGAAAACGCCTCTTTTCATCCCATCCTTCGAAACCTACCGTCGAATTGCCACAGTTTGTAATCTCCCTCTTTCAAGATATTCTCCTCTCTTTTGTTACATTTTCCTTATCTTTAAATCATTGTCCGAAAGTCTGGGAAAGTTCTTCGAAAGACGGCCAAGTGAAATGAGCGGGGAAATCAAAAAGGTGTTTCGACAGTTCCGAGCATGAAGCTCGGGGTTCTGAGTTCCCTTGGGACTCATTGTAAGTGCAACTTACTGGGTGGCCTTTATTTGAAGTAGAGACCTGCACGGGCAGGGCAGGTCCGGTTTGTGAAAGCCCACGGTACGGATTATAATATGTTGTTAACGGGCCGGCCGGACTCATGGTTAATTTTTTTTTCACCTTCCTGCAACCCGCAAAAAAGTTAATATTAATAACTTGCTTAATATAAAATACCTGATAAATATTTAGTTGTCGATCTATTTGGTAGTCTTTACATATTTTTTTAATTCCTGGAATTTTCGAAATTTTACTCCTCAACTGTGAGCCCGTACGGGCCGGGGCCGGCCTTGATGTTTGTTTCAAATATGTTACGGGCCCGGGCCGGGCCTCAATTTTCAGGCCCGTGCAGGTCAAATTTGAAGTCACAAAGTTTTTATAAAAATAAAATTGTTCTATAGATTTGTTGCACTAATATTGTACAGATGGTGCACACAAGATCTCAAAAAAGAAAAGAGAAATCCAAAACATTCTTGCTGTAAAATGCAGCCTTCACGAAAGGCTAAAAATCCATTTCAGAACATTTCGAATACTCTTCAATGAGGGTAGACACGAGAAAAAGTGATGGGTGCTTTTTAAAGAAAAAAATATTATTTATAAAATTATCCCTTTAAAATTTAACAAATAGGGGTCCTATGCCTAGTCACAGCTTGTTTGGAAGTCTGAATTGATTGTAGAATGTATTTGAGTTTCTGACTGCAGGGCGTAGCACGGGGGGCGTATGACCCCCGAATATCGTTTGACGTTTATGATTCCATATAACATTTATTAATAACATAGAGCACAACAGATGTACAACACAGAAGGGGTGGAATGACAACATGGTTAACGGATTCGAACCGAGACTCACGCTCGCAGGCGGCTGGCAGAGATGGTGCGCAACCCCGCAGCCATAGACCCCATGAAGTCAATACTTGTTGACAATGCACTTGTTTTAGTTCTACGTAAGAAAACGACATTACTTTCCTATCAACCCAATAGTTGTGCAGTAATTTTTTAATTAATTTTGCAGTAATTCTTAATTCTGATGATGAATGATCACTGAAATGAAATGCAAATGTCAAAGTACATAATATTGAACAGATGAATAGTATTATAGATGTATATTGAGGTAAAAATATCACTTTCAAAAGTTTTTTTTTTTTTTTTTGTGTGTGTGTGTGTGTGTGTGGGGGGGGGGTTAATTTAGACTTTAGTACTAACATTTATGTATTAAATGTGGGTTTATATACGAATGTTGAATTCGCTTAAACACGTGCACGTTAAAGCATATTTTGCTAGGATTTAAAAAATCGTTTAACATGCAAAGTTGAGAATGGATGGGGGGGGGGGGTCGAAATCAACTACATATGCACTTTAACATATGTTCTATGCGAATAGAATGAAAACTATTTAAATGTAACACAGGGTGGGTATAGAATAGAGGGGGTGGGTGGGTGGAGGGTCAAATATTGCACATGGACTGCACGGGAAAAAAAAAAAAAAAAAAAAAAATTATCTTCTAATCTGTGGAAGTGACTGAGAATTTTTTGAGGCATTCGCACCTCCAAACCTATATTTTTTGATAAATTTTATCTAATGTTTATTCCTCTCCCGGCGTACACTCAACTAGACAAATTAAAATTCATAAAAATATCGTCGAAACCCGATGATCCATCTAGTAACAAGGCAAACGTGCCCTTTAAATCCGTGGGGTCGTACATAAATAGGGTGTCTTTAAAATATTCATTTCTTTATTTTTTTTTAAATGCAATACAAAATATTTTATGCAAACGAGGTTTTATTTGGTGAACAATAGCGAATAACACTTTCCCTTTTCCTAATTACGTAACTCGCTCGCAGTTTTATATCAACTTATATTAATTGTTATAATAGATTTATTGTTTTTTTTTTTTTTCTTGCTGTATTTTATTCCTGTGTGAAGCTCAATATTTGATAATTTATCCTTTTAATTTTTTATAAATCGTCATTATTGGGTATTTCAGCAAGTTTTTTCAAGTTTATTTTCAAAGTTTTATAAGTTTTATAAAGAAGAGAAAGCTTTATATATGATATAAATTAATCTTATGAAACTGAAAATTTTCTATATCTTTTACGTAATAGTATAAATACTTTTCACTGATTCTATGACAATTCGGTGAACGATTGAAGTTTGTAGGTCAAGGGTTCTGGCCTACCGCGTAGCTGTTTTTTCCAGATGTAACGTGAATACGAGCAGCAGATATGTTTAATCAAAGTTGGTCAGGGGCAATATGCTTTGCAATATCAACAATAATAAAAATGTAATTATGAAAACTATTCTAACAAAACTAATTAACTATTAATTTTAAGCACACTTTTATATAGCCAATATTTTCCGGCAAGTATCCGGTATTCGACTGATTTTTTAATATACGAAATACTGTCGGATATCTGAATCATAACTACCGGATATCCAAACTTCTCTGCCGAATATCCGGCTATATACTACTAAAGTTCTATCTATAATATGCATGAGACATGATGGAAAATAATATTTAAACATTCTTGGTACATTGATACATATAACAAACGAATCGCGCAAAAAAGCACACCCGGTAAAAAGCGCACCGGAAAAAAGCCGGTATGATTTTTTCCCATTCAGACTCTACAGAAATTTCTTGTTCCAGATTAAAAAATAAATAGAAAATAAACAAAGGAGTAATAATAACAATAATGCTTACTTCAGCGTTTTTTTAATCAACTGATTGTTCAATTTGTTTGTATTCTTAGGACAAAGTCCAGAATTAGTCATTCAGTATCAAATTATAGCAGTTTCGAAAATTTTAAATACCATCTCTCACCTAACAGGCAAGCCTAAAAAAAGAATCTTAAGACTTCACAGATATAACATACACGTTCTCTGTAATATGTTACCACATTCAGTCTTATTTGTAATCAGCCATGGCTTATTATTACTGGTTTTCTTTATACGTGCAAGAGTTTATTCTGATTCATGGTAATTTATCTTGTTAACCCTTTGGTTTTAAATAATAATTCTTAGAATGGGTGATTTATAAGTATATACATTTACATATAAATATTACTTTTACTTTAGACATGCTTTTTTTTTCAGAATTAAATTATGGTATTAATAAGTCAATTTAAAAAAAAACTTCCTTAAAAAAACTTTTTAAATCAAATGTTGGTATAAGTGTACTGTTTTAAAACAAATTTTTATTTCTAAATGCTAAAAAAAACCTTTTTAAAGGAAACTGACTAAAAATTATTTAAAACTCATTTCTTAAAATGTGAAATATCGGCTATATATAACTGTAATTAAAATTAATTTTTAATTGGGTTTGTTCTTAGGTTAGTTTTAATAATTATATTTTTACTATTATTAGTATTGCAAAGCTTATTCCCCCTCACCAACTTTGATAAAATATATCTGCAAGCCTTTTTATGAGAAAAACTGAAATTTTCTACATCACCTCATTAATGTATGGGGTATTGGGAATTTTTGTAAGAGGGTTGTATAAAAAATATAAGTTTGTATTTATTTACATTTAATGTCCAGAACATTTTATTTGATACCATAAAATAACTATCTAATTTATTCTATATGTCTATGATCAATATTCAAAGAAGAAAACTCTAAGTCAGGGTTTTTAGGACATCCTCGAAAATAGTGTTTGCAAGTGATTATGATTTTTATATTAATATTAAAAATATTAAACTTTTTACTTTCACTGTAAATTATCATGAAAGCTATTTATGTTTTGTGGTGAAGGCAGATCTACACAAGGATTGACTGCTTCATTTAGGCATGCCTTGGGTGGAGGACTTTTTGAGGGATCCTAACCCGAATTCACATTACAGATGGAGAAAACGGCTGGGCGGTAAGCCAGAACCCTAGACCTATACTCTTTAGACGTTTACTAATTGTCATGAAATTAGTAAAAATTATTTATACTACAATGTAAAAGGTACTTGATTAATTTTTAAAATTTTTATTAGATACATTTACATCTTATAAAGCTCTCTTCTTTATAAAACTTATAGCTTATTAAACTTTTAAGATAAACTGAAAAAAAAAAAAAACTTACTAAAATACGCAAGACTGATGAAGTATAAATATTTAGAAGGATAACTTATCAAATATTGAACTTCATATATGAATAAAATGAATGTAGGAAAAAACGCCGCCGGAAAAAACGCCACCTAAAAAGATATTTGTGTAATAATTTATTTAAATACTTGAAAAAATTTCTTTTCTTTTGCAGAAAAGGGGAGGTATGAAGTTGAATTATGAGGTTTAATGTACTTTGTTTTCCAGAAATGGGGAAGACACATGTCTAATTGAATAATTCAATTTGTGTATAATTTGGTAGGCGTTAAGGAAGGGGGGGGGATAGACTTTCCTAGAAAGATTTCGGTTTCCGCTAACAAAAAAAAAAAACAAAAACAAAAAAAATAGATTTCCAATTACTTAACAGTAAATGAAGCTTTTAGGGAGTATGACCCCCAAAAAACCATTCAGGTACGCCAGTAGCGTAGCCAAGGGGGGGAATAGGGGGGGTCATACCACCCCCCACATGATGATTTTTTTACCATACAAAATGTATATTCTTCACTCCCTTATCACAGCAAATATGCATATATGTGACTTGCAGTAGTCGTAACGCCCCCCCCCCCCATGAAAAATTCCTGGCTACGCCACTAAGGTACGCTGATGACATACAAGTGTTAAGATTTCAAAGAAATAAAATCCTTGTTAAATAGGGATTTTAATTAACACATAGGTGTGCGTGTGTGGGTGGGGGTGGGGGATAAGGGTTTATTTTTTTCATGTTTAAATGGTTTTTTTTTTTTTTGGCATATCAAATGAATTTTGACTTTTCTTACTGAAGAATTAGGAACAGCTTTAGTATGGTCCCTTTTTGGCGATTTTTTGATTTGGCGACAAAATCTTGTCGCCAACCCAAGTTTGCCTTGCCGATGCCAATTGTAAACAATATGGCGGATCGGATGGCGCTGGTTCCGAGATAATTGATCGTCGCCGTTAATTTTGCTATGATTTATTTTAATGGCTTTTAAATATTTTTATGAAAGAAAATTAAATAGATAACAAGCTTACATGTACATATAGATTCGGTTTAATAAAATTTAATAACTTTCCTTTTTGTGTGAGGGGGGCTGTGCCCCCCCTCAACCCCCCCTTTCTCTTTTTAGTAGATTAAATTAAACAATGCAAACAAATAATATTCTAAAGGCAATACCTCACAAAAATAACAAATAAAAAAGACAAAAAAATTAAAATACATTTTAGCATTCTGACGAAAGACTATGTAAGCAAAATAAAGAACTAATTCAAATCATAACGAACAATGCTTATCTCATACCTTAATTAAAATCGCTAAATTGTTTCAATATTGAAATAATAAAATCAAAATATCAAATATTATATTAATAACGGAATTATTTGTTGCTCCTACCATTAACAAATAAACAAAGGTAATAATAACAAATAAAAACAAACAATGCTTATCACATACCTTGATTAAAATCCCTAAATTATTACAATATGGAAATAAAATCAAAATATCTAAAATTATTTCACTGTATAAAATATTAATAACGTAATTATTTGTTGCTTCTACCCTTAACAAATAAACAATCCAGAACGAAAATATTAACCTGAAACGTACTATCAAAAGAATGTTTATTCATACAAAACTGTATATAAACAGTCAGTATGAACCTGAACATCCATTTTAAATTTCAGTAATCATTAAATAATAAAATTTAATCTAAAATAAAGCCATTAAAATAAAACCATAAAGCGTAATGGCAGTTCCACCACTCGAAGCTCCCGCGCGAAATACTGGCATAGGGGTCTCCAAAAGTTTAATAAAGGAACAAACGCTCCCTATTCGCTGGAGGAAAACGTTAGCGAAACCGTGACGTCACGGATGAATCTACTGCTCTGGATCATCAGACGGCGGGGTTACCATATTGGCATCCTTTATCGCGCCAAAAAAAGTCGCCAAAAATAAAGTGCGCCAAAGGGACCATACTAAAGCTGTACCAAGAATTACCCCCTCCCTCCTCAACCGCCACCAAGGGCGGATTAAAGGGGGGCGGAGGGGCGACCGCCCCCCCCCCCCGAGAAGAAAGAAATTAATGTAAAAGATCCTATTGGATGTATATGTCAATCTTCTAACTAACCACCCCCCCTCGACAAACTTGCAATAATCCGTCAAACAAAACCACTTGTTCAAGGTTAAACGAAAATTCCGCTTTTGCAGAACAGTGAGAACACTTGTTCAAGGTCAAAGGAGAATTCCAAAAATAACATTCGACCCCTAATGTTTTGACCATTAGACAAAGAGGTAAGATATACATGTCCTGGGGGTCAAAAAAGAACAAAGCGGAGGTAGAGGATCTCGCAGAGGCTTTTTTCTTTCTTTTTTTTTTTTCCCTTCTTTTCTTGGAATCATGTCACAACTACTTATGGCTATGTTAAAACTCCGAAAATCCCAAAAGAAAAAGGGCGAAAAAGCGATAAATCTTTGAAAAGCATTCTCGTGTAGATAAATTGAAAATTCATTTATAAAATGACTACGCAATTTATAAATATTTGTACAAGTTATTAATATACCAATTATTTTATTTGTAAAAAAGTGTATCACTTGTATTCCTTTTTATTTTCCAGAAAATAACCATCTGATGTTTATTCATAGGAAGAAACATTAAATAACTTTTAAAAAGGTAATAGTTTATTGGATGTGATTTAGAATTTAAATTTTTAAACGAGTTCAAATTTTTTAAAAAATTTCTAGTTTAAAACTTTTTTTTCATTATTATTATTATTATTATTATTATTATTATTATCTATTGTTATTATTTATTATTATTTATTATTATTATTTACAGTGAGTCATTTATAAGGATAACATTACGAATATTGATTTTCTATAACTAATAAAAATTGAATAAAACACTTCTTTCCCTTCTGCAGAATCTGTAAATGTGCTAACTACAGAAATTCTAAATGACGGGCTAAATAATTCTACCAAAGTAATATAAACTCTGGAAAGAAATGCTGCAGTATGAAAAAGAATTCACTAAATTTCTGTAAGCAAAATCTTAGAATGCTCAAATCAGTACTTAAAATGTGTTAAAATTTAATATATTATTCAATTTTATTCACTTAAAAATTTTTATCAAAGAATTCGGAAGAAAATAATTCAATAGCAATCAAAGATTGATTATAATTGATATAATTAATAATTTATTTTAGTAATAATAATAATCACTTTTAACTTTTTTTCTTTTAAGTAGCCTCTCCTGAAAAATATTACATTACTTTAGGACAGGGGCGTTTTCATTTTGTGTTCTCCTTTCACTGGGGACCCAAGGTAGCTGCCCCGTCTGCCCTCGATTTTGTCAGGCTCTGAGTTTGACACTTAAAAAAAAAAAAAAAAAAAAAAACAGTATACCTTAAAAATGAGTACGGGTGTCGACATCCGGTGACACTACAAAGAATTGTTCTCCATCTTTAAATGAATATGTATTTTGTCTTGAAAATAATACAATAAATAAGTAAATCAATTATTTAGATAAAAAACTTATAAATTAATAATTTGATTTGCAAATTTTGTATGTTTGTTTTGTAGTACAAGAACCGGAATCGATCATGTTTTAACAAAATTATGCAGTTTTGAATGCTCACAACCCAGCAAAAGGATAGACGACCCTACATATTTAACGGACGCGTTCACTTACAAGGTCGTCTTTGATTCTCAGTCAGGTTCTTTAGCAAAGGCTCTATTTCTGATCAAATTAATGTTTAAAAACTAAAGTTACAAAAGTTAGAAAGTATTATTGAAACTTTTCCAACTAATTTTAACAAAACTAATTAACTATTAATTTTAATCACAGTTATATATAACTAATATTTTACATTTTAAGAAATGAGTTTTAAATGATTTTAAACCAGTTTCCTTTAAAAAGTGATGCTGTTTTTTTTCAGCATTTAAAAATTTATTTAAAAACATTACAATTACACTAACATTTAATTTAAAGAAGATTTTTTAAAAATTGTTTTTGACTTATTAATACCATAATTTAGTTTTTAAAAAGGCATCTTTAAAATAAGAGTACCAATGTTTAAATTGGATATTTTCAAAAATAAAAATATTTATATATAAATATATATACTTATAAATGTTCATTATTCTAAAATTTCTTATTTAAAAACCAAGAGCTAACATGATAAATTACCATGAATCAGAATAAACTCTTGCCCTTATAAAAAGAAAACCAGTAATAATAAGCCATAGCTCAGCCTAGGTCTCCCCTCAATCCGATAGGGGCGCAGTAGCGTGTAGCAATTCAGTAGATTTGGGGGTTTGGGGGAGGGGGGTTAGTATGTTTTTATGGATTCTGGAGACTGAAAAAGACACCGATATATGATTATTTTCTATCATCCTACAAAGATATGGGGGGGGGGCTCTAGCCCCAAAGCCCCCCTCCTTTCCAACGTCGTCAGTAAGAAATTAAGTTTATCAATACAAAATTATATCTCATACAACCCCCCGAAAAAATTTCGGGGTCCCCAAGCCAATTCTAGGTTCCAAAGTCCCCCCCCCTTTCCTATGTCGTCAGTAAGAAATTAAGTTTATCAATACAAAATTATATCTCATACAATCGCCCCCGAAAAAATTTTCTGGCTACGCTCCTTGCCTCGTCGATTAGCATATAAAGACTGTGTTACATCGTAAAACTATTAAAAGTAGCGTTTTTTCCGGGTGGCGTTTTTTCCATGTGGCGTTTTTTCCGGGTGGCGTTTTTTCCGGCGGCGTTTTTTCCAGCGGCGTTTTTTCCGCTCACCGAATAGAATGCAACAAGAAAAAAAAAGGATGCAATAAATCTATTATTACAATTAATATAACTTGATGTAAAACTGTGAGAGTATTATTAAGAAAAGGGACAGTTTCGCTCAACAAATAAAACATTTCTGCATGTATTAGAGGCCAGGGCCGGCCCTAACAGTTTTGCCGCCCCGGACAAAAATATAAAATGCCGCCCCTCCCTAACACAGTAAAATTACTGCTAAAAGAAATATTGTTCACAGATACTGTTTCCATGCCTATAAAACTCGAATGGCTCTTTAAACATAACACTGCATAAGAAAAACCATATTTATTAAATACCACACATTAAGCTAAAAACCAAAAGAAAGAGCGAAAAATCAAGATTTTTTTTTAACTTTTAATTCCGCAAAATTCCTGACTTTTTCTCTTAAATCAATTTTTCCACTAATTCATGTTCGATAGCCAATGTAGTTAAATTATTAAGAGTTATGGAACATAAGAAATTTTTAGTTAACTTTAATTTTGAGAAACTCTTCTCTGCTCTTGCCACAATTATCGGCAAAGAAAACGAAATTCTCGAAGTAATAGCAAGATGTGGTGTAAAATCTAGAGCTGAAATTAACTTTAAAATTTCAATTGGGCTTTTCTTTTTGCCTAATAAGGCCATAACTGACACTTTCATTTATTAGATCAAACTAGATTATTCCCTGATTCCCCATCGGTCAGCATTAACTCCAATTGTTTACTCTATAAACAGTATTAACACTATTACACTGTGTTGCAATGTTTAATTAGCACTGAGTATCTTTTAACTCATATTTGCCCTGCAAAAATTTAAAATAATTGCATTGAGTACTTATTAAATTAAATCTGCATTCTAAGATATTAATCTCTTTGTTTACTGCAAAAAAATAAAACTATCTTGAATTTTAATTTAGGATCTTTCACCAGATCATCTCGTGTTTCGCAATCAAAATTAATAAGCTACGTGGCTGAGTAAATTCAGTGTTGGCCAGAACAGTATCTCGTTGGTCAGTTCTCTTGCATAACAGAACATTTCATTTTAAATCACATCCAATCGAAGATCCTTTCAAAAAATCTTTACAGTTTCTTAAGAGTTCTAGAGCAGGCGGTAAATCGTTGTCTTTTGACTGCAATAACTTTCTTAATAGATTCAAGCAACTGAAGATTTTGTACCAAATAATAATAGAGCATAGGAACATGAACTGTTTGAGAGAGTTAAATAATCCTGAAACCAAATCACTGGAACAAAAACTTAAAATTCTTTCATCAATTTTAACGGTAGCCTCACTTGAATTAGATTAGTCAATACCTTTATACCTTACAAAAAATGCAATTTTTTCGATTTTTTTGGCATCAGGAATGCAATCTAGAAATATGGGACAGTATTTGGCTTGTTGAATTTCATTAACAAAGTGTAATTGTAATCGTTTTTGTTTTTTTTTTTTTTGTTTTTTTGTTTTTTTTTAACAACTGGAAACGTTGTAAAAAATCTATGCAAAATGTGTAAATATTTGTTTGCACATCACATATAAACAACTGAAGCAAATGAAATGGAATTTATTGCAACACCAAAAGTGGCAACTTAATTTAAACTGCAGGTGCTAAAATATTTCTAATTCGTTTAAAAGCTTTGAGATTTAAAACTGTTGTTTGAAAACTGTGCGTAAATGTATGTTCGCCCTTTGTTAAAAAATGACTCAATGGAATAGAATGAAATTTGGAATTATATTGAATGGTAAGTTAATTGAAGCAATAGATGCCAAAATTGTTTTAAATAATTCATAGTACTTTGAGATTTTGTAAAAATCGCTTAAAAAGTTTGTTCTGGAATCCATCAAAAACGGATTAAGAGAACAGAATGAAATTAGGTCATGCGGGTAACAAAGCATCATAGACATTTTTAAAAGATTTGAATAAATTGAAAGGATTTGTAAAAGTTGCATTGTATTTTTTCTTTTCTTTTTTAGGGGGAGGGCGTCACTTTAAGGCGTCTGCAGATGATGCAAAAGGTGGCTGTTCGACGTAAACAAATTACGTCGATTCCTTTTTTAAAATTATTATTATTTTTTTAATTTTGAGATATATATATATATATATATATATATATATATATATATTATTGAGAAAATTTGTTTGACCACTTCGTGAAAACAACTAAAAGACAAAGGGAATGAAATGAAATTTTGTTAAATAGTAGACGGTTAGTAAATAAAATTACAGGTTTTTAATTTTCTACAAATTTGAATTATTTTTGAAGTATGACGTAAACTTTGATTAAAGTTTTTCGCGCATCAGTAAAATCCTCAAAATATTATAATTGAATCAGACGTTGCAGTGTTAAATATAGGATACTTGCTATTACAAAGCATTTTCCAGATATTCTCTTTTCGGTTTAATATTCATTGAAGCTCATTCACTAAAAGAAAACGTTAATTTTGAATGTAAAATATTTTCTCTATTGACAGTTTGTCTCAGTAGATTTGTTACTCTCTAATCTGTAATCTTTCAACAATACGCAAGAGTTATAACTTTGCTTTCTATATTTCTGACAGTATGTTAATTCTATTTTTTGTACTCCTACAATGCAAACGATATTACGCGCGGTTAGTAAAAACCCATCAATGACGGATGGGTACATCAGCTGGTAAAGTTATATAGAATGATATTCTTCGGAATATTTTTTAACAATTCTTCTACTAATACGAAATGTATTTTTCAAATTCGAGCCAAAATGCCGCCCCAAAATTTGCCGCCCTGGACTGGGGTCCGGTTTGTCCGGCGCTAGGGCCGCCCCTGATAGAACTGACATTGTCAAAAAATTTTTAATTAAAATTTTTCTGCAATAAAATTACCATTTAATTATTCTTAAGCTGTGAACTCTCAAAATATCAACAGCAAGAATATATTGTTATTTAGTTTTATTTATTTTCATTTTTTATACCAACGTTTTATTTATTTTCATTTTTTATAATTTTCAAAATATCAACCTCATAGTTTTGCATGAAATAATAATAATGATAATAATAGTAATAATAATACGGAAAGAAAAACGGCTTTCGCAACTTATTGTAATTTGTTCCCTTAGTTCATGAGATAATGATAGCATTAATAATTCTCAGAAAACCCATTTATACTTTAAAATAAGCCACAATCAACTTGCATAGCAAGCAGAGGCTACGAGACTGGTTCACAACGCGGACGGCAAGCTGAAAAAAAAAAAAAAAAAAAAGATAGAGGAAAATATGAACACCGGAAATTTGAAAGAATAAGATAGTAGATGGTCGAAATTAAAGAGAATAGCCAACAACCTTTTGCTATGTCGCTGGTCTCAAAATTAAATAGTATTTCACAGAATGTTTTTTTAAAAAAAAGGTTCAAAGTATTTTATCTTTAAGGATTTACTGGTCTTGCCTCGAAGAACTATCTCTAATCTTCTAAATGCAATAAAATAAAAAAAGACAGCTCAACTTAAAAAGAACACAGCACATAGAATGTAAAAAACTAATTATAGTGGTGGTTAGCAATTTGAATGGGAGCGACTTAAAAGCATAAGGATCACACAGGAGAAAAGCAATGGACATCTGCGTAAACTAGAGTATTTACCAAATTTATGACTGAAATTGTCGAGTCAATTGTGTTCACAAAATACATACAACCGTATGGGATCGAAGTTTATTGGTGGTCGAATTTCAATGAATGAATTGAACGGGATTTGGCTATACAAATAAAGGCCAACGCGCGTTTGAGTCATTTTGTCATACGCTCCAGGCGATGAGGGGAGTTTTTTAATGGTCAATGTGTACGTGCAGGCTTTGTGGATCGAATTATTTACGGGATTTTAATAACTGGTCGAGATTCAGGATAAAAGCTAACCCGTGAAACCATAAAACCACGCCACAAACACAAAGGGGAGATTTTTCACCTCAATTCGGCAAGGAGATACTGAAAATTACATTAAATTGACATTGTACCATATGACAACGGACTGAAATGAAAGTTGGCATTATGATAAGTCCCTGATTGCAACAGTTCACTAGTTTGATGGCAACAATCGAGGATAGGGCGGTCACATCCCTGAAATGAGTAATAAATCACCTTCAACAACAACAGCCATACCCTCCAACTACTACGGAATATAACTAACTACTTTTTTAAAACAAGAATTTTCCACATAAAGTATAACAAAATATTCGCGTTGAGCGTGTGGAGTGGTCGCTATTTTGAAAATATACTTAAGAAAATATACTATTTAAAAAAAAAAGTGGTTAATTATATTCCGTAGTAGTTGGGGGGGTAAGAACAGCGTTCGAGACTTTTCCCTTGGACTTACTAACCCTTTGAGGCGCAACCCTTTCCCAATGCTGAAAAAAGGGCAGGAGTTGCCATCGCTCGACTTAACTACCAGCAATATGGCGGATGATCGAAACGTTCATCGCGTGCCACAGAACTAGAGACCCCATTTTTGACGACAGCTGGCTGTGCGTGGGCACACGGCTGCCCTTTTTTCAGCATTAGGCAATCCCTCAGCTGTTCTCGCATTCTTCCATTTTTCAGCAGATGTCAGTGCTGTTAAAAATTATCGTGACCATTTTTTTTACGGGAACTGGCTTGCGAAAAAGTAAAGGATTCTCGTGGAGCTATGTCACCCGCAACTATTTTTATAGAAATCCAATCTATTCTTCGTGACTGGCAACAGTCAAAACGTCAGAGTTTGGTGTTTCCAGAGCGGGATCACTGCGCGTTAAAGGGTTTAAATCCGCCACTGGATAGGGCACATAATAAGGAATCAGAATCAGATAGCAATGTGGGGTCAAAAACGCAGTTTTCACTTACCTGGTAATAATCACTTTGTGAAAAGGATTGAAGTGTTCATCTAATTTCTTAACAAAGTTTCATAAACAATAGGCTCGTCTCCAAAAATTTCGTCCATGAAATAAATAGAATTTTGAAACTATGAATTTCAGTCTTCTGTTTTCGGAGAAAAACACATTAGTTTCTTACGAACAATGGTAGTGTTGTGTTGCTTTCCGGAGTCCTCTCTTCATATTTTTATTAATTACTTATTTAATTATTTAATTACCTCAGATCTTAATTACCTCTTTTTGTTATGTAAGTTTAATTTTGCAATAGCTTATTAATTTAAATACCTTAATGTTAAAGTTTCTGTACTCTCCTGCTGTTTACGTTTAATTTAGGGTTTCATATTTATTTTTTGGTAATTGGAATTAATAGCTAGTGTTTGGTATCTTTTTTGTGCGCAGGAGATGAGGAGACGACTCCTAATATCAAATTTTGGTTTCGGGGCTGTTTTCGCGCATTAATCTTAATTCCTGTGTTTTGGGGCTTTGTTTTTGTTGCTGGGGGGGTCCATCGGAACCCCTGCCTCCGTTCTCACCGAGGATGAGGCTGGGGCGGGGAGTTATGTCCTGCAACAAAATTTATAGCTTTGTTGGCCACTCAGCGACGGATTTCGTCCGCTGGGGTATTTTTTATTGCCCCCTCTGTGGTACCCTTCGCGCGGGGAGAAGTGAAAAACGGCGCTATCGAGCGAGAGGACGTTTTCGGAGTGGAAAGACGCAGAGAATTTTTGATGCGAGGAGAAAAATGAGAAACAGAAACCTGCGAAGAGAGGGAACGGTCATCGAGAAAAGGTAGCAGACCCGCCGTGAGCCCAAACGGTTATCGAACTTGCAAGTCAGCGAATCCTGAAACCTTCTCTGTTCGTTAATGGAGGGCCAGTAAGCTTCTCGTCGAGAGAGCGAACCCAAACGGGTCAGCCCTGGGATCCGAGCCAAGAATGATCTGCGATCCAGCCTCGGGCTGTCGACATTTTGGTGTGCGCCTCCCTCCGGCCATGACTCTCAACGCCGCATACTTCCAGCGTATCCACCACTACAGCGGGCCCGCTTGTGAGTAGTAACTTTTGTGATTCCTAGTGTTTTAAGTCCTCGTATTCTCCCCCTGATTTTACGTGCATGCAGAAGGTGACTACTATCCTGTCTCTACCAGATTCTGTCGAATCCGCGGAACTAATTGTTTACTTTAATGTTTTATACAAGTATGTCAAATGTTCTTTTTAATAAATTGTTTACTGTCACTGTTATTTAGAGTAAGTTTATTTGGGGAAGGGAGATAAATTATGGGTTCGTTACAGATTCTTTTTTTAACTGTCCATAGGAACCTGGCTTATGTTTAAGAATTTTAAAAAGGGAAAGGGTTACACAACGCAAATGTTTACGAGTGAATGAACCACAACAGTAGGAAAGTTCACTGTTGTTTTAGCACTTTTTCCAAAAGGGATTATTAACAGCTACATGAAGACGATGTTGCCGACCACACATTGCTATGTGATTCTGATTCCTTATTATGTGCCCTATCACCTCTTAAAGTTTTGTCCAAGAGTTTAGATTCGCCCTGTATATCGTTTGCGGCCTTATGCTAAGAAAAGCAGGGAATTTTATCTCACCAAATTTCATATTTAGTTAACATTTCTACGAAGAGATGGCGCTGCAGGCAACCTGTAACAGGTTAGTTAAAATGAAGTATTTCAGCTCGCCATTCCGTAGTTCGTCGTCAAGCTGATAGCGTGTGCTGTTGAGATTGAAAGCCCGCTCTACCAAAATGTTTTTTCCGTTGAACAGCGGGTATTTATTGTGTTAGAGTTCCACCGCCTGGAACACAGTTTAGTTCAAACGACGCGCAGTTTCCACAGAAAGTTTCATCTGAGAAATGGACAATGCGATAAGGACTCTATTCCAGAAATTCGAACGAAAGGTTAGCGTGAATGATGACCGTATTGGAAATGTCGGCCGGCCACGCCTTTCAGTTACAGAGTCGAATGCTGAAGCTGTTCAGTACGTTAACCAACAGAGGCACCGGACTTCTGTACGCCGTGTTGCATCTTGTACTGGACTCCGAAGAATGAGCACTCACCGTCTCATGCGCCACCGCATGTTCACACATTCCCGTACAAAATCCAGACTCACCAACCCCTCAGTCCAAATGCCATTAATGCACGCTATAATTTCGCGAACTCCATGCTGCAACTTGTGGATGATGGTGAACTCGATGTTGGCAACATATAGTTCTCAGACGAAGTGTATTTTCACCTCGATGGCTATGTCAACAAGCAGAACTCGCGAATTTGGGGAAGCGAAAATCCTCATATTGCTGAACCTTCATCCCTGCATTCACTAAAAATAATGGTATGGACTGTGGTTACCTCCAAAGGAATAATAGGGCCATTTTTTCGAGAGCAACCGATAAATGCTGGACGATATCTTGGGATTCTGGAAGAATTTGTGGGGATTTATGCTGCTTTGGAGGACTGTTCGAATTCCTCCTGGTTCATGCAAGATGGTGCTCGTCCACATCGAACGTCTGCAGTATTTGATTTCTTGAACGAGCATTTCAGTGAGTGGGTAATTGCCTTGGATTACGATATGCATGCAGGAAGTGGCATGGCATGGCCTCCTTATTCACCAGACTTGACGTCCTGCGACTTTTTCCTTTGGGGGGGTCCCTGAAAGATTTGGTATACCGCCAAACTCCACAAACAATTGCGGAGCTGAAGCAGCATATCTGTGCTGCATGTGAGGCAATTCCAAGTGACATGTTTGAACGGATGTCTGGAAAATTTTGCCTCAGACTGCGCCACGTTGTTGTAGCAAATGGGGGTTACATTGAAAATGTCATTGCTTAGTTTTTGCAACAGTCCTTGCAAAATTTTCACGACGGTTTTTATTTTTTCATAGTTTTCAACGCCATCAGTGGGTGAAAATGATAACTAAATTTGAAATTTGGTGGGATAAAATTCCCTGATTTCTAAGCATAAGGCCGCAAACGATGCATATCTATCGCATTCCGTCTTTTTTTTTTTTTTTTTTTTTTTTTTTTTTTTTTTTTTTTTGAGTTTCAAAATCCATCAGCCATTTTTGGGTCACCCGGTATATTTGAGTATCCATATATTGTTGAAATTTTAGTTTTAATCCCTCTGAAAACTTTTCTAGGTGCATGTGCTTGTGGGTGTCGGGGGCGCATTTTTGTATTTTGCACCACTTACAAAAATAGCTGGGACCGTCACTGACCGATTCTAGGAGGTGAGAAAAACTTAAAGCTAACTTATCACAGAACTTTAATTCAACGGGACGCAGAAGTGGCTAAAGTAAAATTTTTGTTACAACAGGGTGTCAAAATCAGCTGCATTTTCCTTTTAGGCAAACTTGATGAATCAAAAACTCGAATTTATGTGGCTTTGTTCAAAATTACTTATAGGTTGCGTTTTTTGACGTATATATTTTTCGGCATTTCTTTTGAAGTATATCAGGAAAGGAAGGTAACTGAAACCATTTCTTTAAACATGTGGATAAGATATGCAGTAAGGTGGCAGTGAAAGTTCAAAATAATCATCAGAGGAAATAAATCTGTGGTGACGTCAGCTCTCAATAGATGTCAACTTTCAATATATGACGTCAACTCTCGATAGATGTCAACTCTCAATAATTTATTATGGTATGAGATATTAGCACGCGCAACACATTTTTTATTTTATTTGTATGTAGAAATGTATCTCGTGAATTTAACGGGATGGGACTATCCGGCGCGGCCGTTTTGGCGCGAAACTCATTTTGACGCGGCCTTCTCGATGAAAATCTATGTTTCTCAGAGCCTTATTATCGCATGGGCAAATCGGGATTTTTCCCATGGCCCCCAATTTCAAATTTTGTTCTGAAATATTCTTTTTCTATCAAAATTTTATGAAAAATAAAACAAATTTCATAGTTGGGGGCCCTCAAATTCATCGATGCCCGGAGCCCCTGTTGGTCATAATCTGTTCCTGATGTTTTTCATTCATGAACAAAAAAATTGTGATGAATAGAAATTTGTATAATTTAAAGAAGCCTTTTATAGTTAAAACTTATTAAGCTTAGGGTAAGAAAATAATTATTCCGCTTGTCAGATGGCAGCACATTCGCGACAATTCTAAACAAGCGTGTAGAAAATGAAAAAAAGACTCTCCTGCTCTTGCTTCTCATCCAGCAGTGGGCTACTACGCTTTGACATCATGCGCATTCTGTGTTGCGCATGATGTCAAAGGTGGATTGGGATTGCTAAATATAATGTGAATATAATAGATTTCTAAATATAATGTAAAAGTAATTTGTCCCCTGTTCTATGTTTTAATTAATAATTTATTAGGGATCGACCGATACCGATACTTTACCTATAAATTCATTTTCAGAAATAGCCGATGCCGATACTTTACACAATTTAATGTCATTTAAACCTACATCTGTATTCTGGGCAGTTTTTGTAACGAGAGTGTAGTTCTCGTTAAAATGAATAACAGCATGATGAAATTTGATCCCAGTAGAAAGCATTAAAAAGAAAAAGCAGTGGATACATTGAAGTGTGAATTTACAGTAGTTCTAGTCTTACTTTTTCTATTCAATCATGCCGACGAATGGCCGAATTTATAAAAAGCTGAGCACTGGGAAGCGGCTTAGTGTGCAGGTTCGGAATTCTTTCTCCAAGCGTGGCTGTCGATCTAGTGGTCTAGATCACATATGGGCAACCACCGGCCCACGGGCCGGATGTGGCCCGCCATGGCTTTTCATCCGGACCGCGAAACATTTTAAAATCACGCTCAAAAAATTGTAAATCTCTGTTGTCTCCATCTACGGCAAGTCATACACGCGCAGTACAAAATCACAACATGCTTCTTCAGAGCAAGACAAAGAAACTGAAAAGAGAAAAACATTCTAAGTCAGAGTAGCATTCCTGTGATTTAGCATAATTTGCCACAGTGGTACACTCATTGCGTTACATTGCGTGAATCTAGTTTTACTTTGTGTTTGAGTTTTCTTAGTTCGGAAAGTATGTCTGCTTTAAAAAAGCGAAAAGTAGGCATGGAATGTCGTCAATTTCAAGAAAGATGGGCTGATGAATACTTTTTTTTACCGTACACAGTCCTAAACCTACCTGCCTGTTATGTAATGAACCATTATCGGTTTTAAAAGAATACAATATGAAGCGGCATTATTCAGCATACATTGACGGGTCAGTTGCGAAAGTCTGCAGTATCAAATTCAGAAGCTAATAACCAATTTGGCCAAACGGCAACAAATGTTTAATAAACGAAGGACACAACAGGACAATATTGTGAAAGCTAGCTTCATAGTTTGCTCAAAAATAGCGAAGTCATCAAAACCATTCACTGAAGGAGAATTTGTCAGAGTACCGTTAGATATTTCGGATGTATTGTGTCCGGAAAAGAAAAAGAATTTGAGAAAATAAGCTTATCAAGACGTACTGTTGTTAGACCTATAGATATATAGCTGGTGATATCAAGAACACATTGAATGATCGTGTTACTGAGTTTCAAGCATTCTCGATTGCTTTGGACGAGAGTACCGATATGTCTAGTACAGCGCAACTAGCTATTTTTGTACGAGGCGTTGATAGAGTTTTAAATGTAACTGAAGAATTGTTGGCTTTACAGCCTCTAAAAGGGACCACTACTGGAGAAGATATTTTTCGTGAGGCTAAAATAGCTATCGAACAGTATGGTTTGCAGTGGTGCCGATTAATTGGTGTTTGCACAGATGGTGCACCTTCTATGGTGGGTTCACGAAGGGGTTTTATCGGAATTTTGAAAGAAAAAGCAATTGACTTCAATGTGCAAACACACGATTTAATAATTTTACATTGCATTATTCATCAACAAAACTTGTGTGCTAAGTCCATCCGATTGTAGAACGTTATGGATGTGGTGATAAAGACCATTAATGTTATTCGATCCTGTGCCCTGAACCATCGCCAGTTCAAAGCATTTTTAGATGAACTCTCTTCAGAATGGTGATGTGACATACTATTGCGAAGTAAGGTGTCTAAGCAAAGGCCAAATGCTAAAAAGATTTCACGATCTTAGGCAGAAAATAGCTGATTTTATGGGAATAAAAGAAAAACCATTGCCTTGAGTCAGTGATCCGAAATGGTTATCTGACTTAGCATTCTTAGCTGATATCACGGGTCACTTAAATGACTTAAATTTGAAGCTTCAGAAAGAAGGTCAGTTGGTTAACGAACTGTACAGCCATCTGAAATCGTTTTCACTTGTGGGAAACACAATTGCAATCTGGAAGTTGTTACCATTTTTCAACTCTTTCCAGCCACGAAAATATCGATTACAATCGATATGCTGAAGAGCTGAAATTACTGTCAAAGGAATTTTCTAGTCTATTTTACGACTTCAAATATATAAATAACTGTTTTAATCCGTTTGCTATTCCGTTGAAAAGCGATGTAGAGAAGGCTCCGGAACACCTCCAAATGAAATCGATAGAGCTTCAGGAAGACATGCATTTGAAGTCCAAATTTGAAGAAGTGGAACTTAGCAATTTCCACAGATTGTACTTCTCAGAAGAAAAGTACCCACAACTGAGAGCATTTTCAAGAAAAATTATTTGCGTCTTCGGAAGCACTTACAAATGTGAAGTTTTTTTCGGTGATGAAAAATAATAAATCAAAATATCGAAGCAGGCTTACAGATGAAAATTTAGAAAACACTCTTCGTCTTTGTATTAGTGGGATTCATCCCAACATTCATTATCTTGTTTCGCAAGTTCAAGCTCAAATTTCTTATTAATGTCTGCTGAATGTAAGTGAATACTTATATTAATACTTATACTAGTTAATTTACTCATTTACTCGTACTAATATTAATCTATATGATATTGCTCTTATTCGTATAAGTTTAGCATTATACTTTATAGTGCATATAAATAAATAAAATAAGCTATATCATTATTTTTTCATAAATATTTCTACTTGTGTCTATAGACATATGTCTATGTCAATATTTCACAAATATGTCTATTTCTATCTACGACCCGCAACTTCATTAATATCCTAAAATTTGGACCTCGACTTCCAAAAGGTTGCCCATACCTGGTCTAGAGTTTTGGGCGATTTTCTCCAGATGTTACGTGAATATGCGGTAGACTCCCTTAAAAAGTCCTCCGACCAAGCCCCCCCCCTATAGGTAGATGCCCCTCATTTAGGCTTGACAGAACACAAACACGGGGAGGGGGGGTTTAATTCCAGTGCCGACTGGTGCAAATATTTAAATCAATTTTTTTCAACCTCTATTTTGTCGCGTAATTGTTGCTATGAGCCAGATAAAAGGTTTCCATATTAGACCCAAAACAGCTTCCTGCTTGCTCTTACTATATGTGTCTTTGTTTTTGGTTCATGCCTCGATTTTGTGCTTACAAAAGTATACACATGAAGTTTATTCAACTTCAAAGCTTGCAAGTTTTATTTAGATTTTCTTTAATTATAATTCTTTCACATATGAAAATATTTTTTAGATTACTTAAACTGCATTAAATTGTGATAATGTACAAACTGTACAGTATTATGTAAGTACCTATGTATTTAGATATTTTTCATTAAATACGTATGTAAATTCTTCCCTTAAAATGCATAAGTTCATATTATTTAATGGTTTTATTTATCTGCTCCAATTATTTAACCACTAAGTGAATTATTAAATGCTTTAGCAAGATTTCTTTTTAATATGAACTCCTATGATCATTTTTAAGTTCTTTTTGAAAATCCGAATATTTTGATACTCCGGACAGGGTTAAGTCACAATTAATCCGGATGATCCATATATTTGATCTTTTCCGTACGAAGAACAGGTACACATCGATTATTCCTGCGTTTTCCTTATATATAAACCAAATACTATTCACAAGAAATATGTTTTTTACTCCAAAATTTGAAATAAACTAAATAATAATTAGTATTACTAATTATACTAATACAGCTTCAACTTTTTAAATTAACAATATAAATAATTATTAGATATTGATAATTATTACACTTCTCAAAACAGAATGATACACAAATCCTACGTTCTCTCATTAATCTGATAGATAATAAAATCATTAAATGTTTGATAATTCGTACTTTTGATAGTGTGCCATGTTTTAAAAATGAATCATTTAACTTCTAGACCAACATAATTAAAGTACACGGGAGTCGCCAGTTTTCAAGTCACTGCCAAAAAGTTAACTTCTTTGTGACAAAAAAAAAAAAAAAGGAATAAATTGTTTTTACATATAGGTTTCGTTTATAATTTTAGTATCATTAATTTTGTCATTGAAACAGCTACAATATGAAAAAAAATATTTTTGCTCGTTTTCATGCTATGCCTTGGAGGGTCTAAATAAAAGATGCTTAAAAATGACGAGATTAAATGAAGGTTAAAGAAAAATTCAAAAGTGACAAACTAAATTCAATTTTCAAGTCTTAAAAAAAAGTTGCTACTTGAAGTATCCATATTTAATGAAATTGAGCTTCAGTGTTTTTGTTTTTATGATCATTGTTATGATCATTGTTATGATCAACGCGCAGTGATCCCACTCTGGGAACACCCAACTCTGACGTTTTGACTGTTGCCAGTCACGAAGAATAGATTTGATTTCTATAAAAATAGTTGCGGGTGACATAGCTCCACGAGAATCCTTTACTTTTCAGCACGTCATTTCCCGTAAATAAATGGTCACGATTAATTTTAACAGCACTGATATCTGCTGAAAAATGGAAGAACGCGAGAACAACCGGATAGATTGCCCAATGCTGAAAAAAGGTTGCAGCAATGCTGAAAAAAGGCTGGCTGTGCGCGAGCACAGCCAGCTGTCGTTAAAAAGGGTCTCTAGATCTGTGGCACGCGATGAACGTTTCGATCGTCCGCCATCTTGCTGGTAGTTAAGTCGAGCGATGGCAACGGCTGCCCTTTTTACAGCATTGGGAAAGGGTTGCGCCTCAAAGGGTCGCGCACAGCCAGCTGTCGTCAAAAAGGGTCTCTAGATCTGTGGCACGCGATGAACGTTTCGATCGTCCACCATCTTGCTGGTAGTTAAGTCGAGCGATGGCAACGGCTGCCCTTTTTTCAGCATTGGGAAAGGGTTGCGCCTCAAAGGGTTAACATTTTTTTCTGTGATTGATATGAACAAATTTTATCTATTTTAATTCTAAGCTCTGAGCTGGGGCGGAGTGGTACGGTAATTAAGGTCTGGGTGCCATCGTCGAAAGGGGGGCCCATTTCGAACTAAAACTGGGAAAATCTTGATCTAGAGCAGTGGTTCCCAAACTTTTTTGTCCTTCTCTTCAAAAAATCTTCAACTAGATTTTTTTTTCGCGATCCACTACTACATAACGATAACCAATAGAGGCTATATAAAATAGTATAGTTTACTCTATTTATAATATACTAAAGATTAATTTTTCCCACCCTTTTCGACCCACCGAAATTGCTCCCGTGACCCAGCAATGGGTCTCGGCCCATAGTTTGTGAACCACTGATCTAGAGCACAAAAGGGCCGCCATTTTTTACGTTTGCAGCATCCCCGTTTGCATGCGCAGAAATACGATTTACTTCCGATAGCTGAATGCTACTTTCGGTTTCAAATATTTCCGGCTGACTAATATTAAAATGTCTGTTTCTGAAGTTCTATAAGCTAATAGAAACAAATTCCTCAAACGTATTTCGGAGGCTGAAATATTACACTTTAACACGCATATGGGCAACCGAACCGCCGGCTCGCGGGCCGGATGTGGCCCGCCACGGCTTTTGATTCACTATTAACATTCTAAAGTTCGCCCACAACTTTTCAAAGGTTGCCTATACCTAGGCTTGCCAGATTTCTGAAATATTCAACCGGGACACCGGAATGCCCCCAGTGTCACGGGTATTCAAGGGTACATTTGCCCGACCTGTGGCTGCCGACGTTTGCGCTCTCAACTGGGAGACGGAAGATGCCTGGTTCAAAACCAGGTCGAGTCCGCCGACCTAACCGGTCGGAGTTTCCCGTGGTTTTCTACGAAACTTCGCGTCAATACGGGTTAGGATTCCTTAGAAAGTCCACCACGGAGGGAAATACCCTCCCCTCGGTCCAGATTCCTGGCCGTAACACTACATTTACATTTTCCCCTCCACGGTACACACTTTTGGCGGGTTTTTGGAGTGTTTTAGAGGATAGTTTATTCTCAATGCTATGAATAAATGATTACTGATTAAGAACCTGAACCAGGGGTATTAATAAATGACACAAGCATATAAATTTATACATTTTATTTCTTACATGTTAATATTGATAAGTTGCTTAAGTAAAAAGAAACACTTTGAATGAGGAATAAAAATTTGATTAGCACACCACCACTCTTCGATAGTTCTCACTTTTTATACAGTACAGTGAAACAAATGACAAAGTTATTATCCTTAAAAATCCTTCACAGTTAATTATTTTTATGACTTTTTGGTCATCTATAATCCAATTTAATTTTTACCGGGACGTGAAGTAAACCGGCCGGGACACCGGGATTTTATCTGCAAACCGGGACTGTCCCGGTCAAACCGGGACGTCTGGCAAGCGTACCTATACCTGCTTTAACAGGTCGTCATCCCTTGAAATATCAAACGATGTCAAGGACCGTCTCCCCCATCAATTTTGATATCTATATCATACCCAAGCCGAATCAGATGTCCTTGCCCCAATTTTTTCAAATAAAAATTTATAACATGTCTCTTAAGCGTGAAATCTATATCAAGAGCTAGACTTTCTCCAAATATATCAAAGGCCTATATATACTGTAGAATATCCCTATATATTCTACAGTATATATAGGGATATCCCTATGAAGTAGAATATCCCTATGAAGTCTCCTTACAACGAATTTCTCCCTATAACGAAATTTTTCATGGAAACGTAACTTTAAGGCTTAAATAACACGATAAACATTCTCCATATAACGAAGAGCTTATCTTCCCATAACGAATATTTCAGATTTATCTTTGATTTTTTTGTTAGTTTTGAACAGACCACTTAGTGGAAGAGTAACAGATGATAAAAATGGAAGCCAGGAAAGTGAAACGGACTCCGATAATGAAGACACTTCACCAGCGCCGGATTATGACCAACAGGGGCACCGGGCATTGATAGATTTGGGGGCCTCCAATCTATGAAATTTGTTGTATTTTTCATAAAATTTTGATATAAAAAAGAATATTTCAGAAAAAAAACATTTAAAATTGGGGGCCCTTTCAAGTGGGGGGCCATGTGCAAAGTCCCGATTTGTCCATATAATAATAAGGCCTTGCGCTTCACGACCAAAATCACATCAAACTGTAATGCCTGAACCTTTCAAAAGCATTAAAGAGAGGTTTCCAAATGGAAGAAAATGTGCCTCACTTTATTTTCAGCGAACTTTTAAAATGTGAATATTTTTATGAAAATTTAAAATCACAGATTTTTGAAGTAAAATCTGCGATTAAATTTTGGTAGTAAGTGCATTTGTGTATGTAGTGCATATATGTAAGTGCATTACATATTTTATTCTCTAAATTCGTGGATTGTCTTTACTTTTGAATATTTCATTTATAAAATGAAAAGTAAGAAACCGTAATTTTAACAAATTTATAATAAATATCAATTTATTTTTGATTAAAAGTCATAATTTAATACTTTTAAACATCGAATTAACTAAAAAATTTGTAATATTTGCTGAAATAACTGCAAAAACCTCTAATCTCTGTACAACGAAATTTTCTCTATAGCGAATTTTTTAACTGGAACCGAGCGAGTTCGTTATAGGGAGATTCAATTGCGTGTGTGTATATATATACATATATATGGTGATTCAAAATAGATGTTAAGGCGATTAGTTTTTAAACCGTAAGTGATCGAAACATACTTCCAGTTAGAAAAGTTCGTCCAATAAAAAGTAGCTTCAGGTATGACAATTTTTTTACAGGGGATTGTATACATAATAAAGTACGAAATTTAATTTTTATACGCCCCCTCCTTTCCTACCCTTTATATTTAGACGAATGTTGCTCTTTGCCTAGTAAAATTAATAAAACAAATCCCGTGTCTCTACGTGGAATAGTTTCCGAGATATATATTAATTTGAAAATTTTGGCATTTGTCGCCACGCAGTAAGGGGATGTCTCCAAAGTGAGAAAAATGCGATTACTTTTCAACTGACCTTAATTAGTCCATTCCCAAAAATTCCAAAAAATAAATTCGAATCTTTAGAATGAAATTAATTCCAACTAATGTTCAAAAATGTTCAACGGCTGTTTAGAATGTCCGCTGTTATTATTACCTAATGACAGTGAAATTTAATATAACAATTTACAAATATTATTTTATGCATAGATTACTAGATTACACTCACACCTGTTTTTGTGCGGTGGATAGGGACCACGCGCGTAGCCAGGAAAAATTTCGGGGGGGGGGGGATATGCGCCTGGAAAAAATTTCGGGAGGGGATATGAACTTATATGTATATAAATAGACGGAATTTCATCACTAATCCAAAAATTTCGTGGAGGGATATATCCCGATATCCCACCCCCTGGCTACGCACCTGATAGGGACAGAATAAAAGAAAACGCATTAAAAAAAATCGCACAAAACTTCACGAGCAGCTTCAAAAAATAGTTTACGCAACACAATTAAACAGTATTCTTTTGCGGTGAATAGGGACAGCATAAAAAAAGCCAAAAGCCACTTAAATTAAGCGATTATAGAATTCAATACATACGTAATCTAATTGGCTGATGCAATACTTATGTAATATGATGAAATAGATGTCGAAACTTGAAAAAACTAAATGACCGATCAAGATTACTCAATTTTTTGATTGATAACTTCCACAATTATGTTCTAATTTTCATATACCGCACAAAAAAAAAAAGCTCAAAAGCAGGTTTTAGTGTAATAAAAAATACATATAAGTAGTAAATTTAATGCAAAGTATTTTTTTCTAACCAAGAATTATCAGATCGTTTTAATACTTTTACTTCAATCGGAACATTAGCAACCTTTTAAATATAGCCACCAGACAGTTGTAATTTAATATTTGTTAATCAAAGTGTTTTACTTAGTCACTTTCAAAGTGACTAAGTAAATCATTAATTACTGTAAAAAAAATGTATGCATAGAACGCGCAATGTAAAGGTACAACTTTAGTGAAAAGTTTTTTTTTTTTTTTTTTTTGGGGGGGGGGCTCAAAATTGAGTTGCGCCTCGGGCCTCTCAAGCGCTAAATCCGCCACTGCTCCACAGTGTAACAAGTTCAGACAGTGGCATATTCAAAGGGAGAGTAAAGGCCGGCACTCATTCAGCGTGCGTTTCAGTACGCTTTAATGGGAAGTCTATGTATTTTTCCGTATCTCCAAGACACATTGCGGAGAAAAACTGTCCCATTGTGTGAGTGGGTGGTTTTGTGGTTTCACGCGTTATCCTTTGGTTGCGAATCCCGACGGGCCATTAAAAGTCAATAAATCCTTGGCCCCTGCACTGTATGCCCCCCTTGTACAATGCCTTGACCATTAAAAAAAAAAAAAAAACCCCGCTGCGCCCGGAAAAACGCTGCATGTGTGCCGGTCTTAATGTTTAAGATTTCCTTTTTAGACTCCTATTACTTCCCTGCAGGGGCGCACAAAGTATTTTGCCTTGGAGGGGTCCAGCACACAAAAGTGACAGGAAACAAGATAGTGCACAGCATGTGGGCAGCCAAATTTAAGGGCGTCGAAAAAAAAAAGTTAAAGCATAAGGTTTGTAAAAAAGGGGGCGGTCTGTTTTAATTTGCACGTGAACGGCCGACAGTCAAGGATCAGCACTGAAAACCACCTGAGAAAATGTGGAACGTAAATTCTTTATCGTGATACCTTTTATAGATTCTCCCGCGATTCAATATAATTGTATGTTTTTCAATGATGTTTTTATTTATTAATTTTTAGCAGTTACGATAAATAAATTCAAACTTAACTGAAAAACATGCAATTATATTAGGTAAAGTCATAAGTTTCAAACTGTCAAAAATAACATGCTGATTTAACCCTTTAACGCGCAGTAATCCCACTCTGGGAACACCCAACTCTGACGTTTTGACTGTTGCCAGTCACGAAGAATAGATTTTATTTCTATAAAAATAGTTGCGGGTGGCATAGTTCCACGAGAATCCTTCACTTTTGAGCACGTCATTTCCCGTAAAAAAAATGGTCGCGATTATTCTTAACAGCACTGACATCTGCTGAAAAATGGAAAAACGCGAGAACAGCTGGGTACATTGCCCAATGCTGAAAAAAGGGCAGCCGTTACCATCGCTCGACTTAACTACCAGCAAGATGGCAGACGATCGAAACGTTCATCGCGTGCCACAGATCTAGAGACCCTTTTTTGACGACAGCTGGCTGTGCTCAGCCAGCTGTCGTCAAAAAAGGGTCTCTAGATCTGTGGCACGCGATGAACGCTTCGATCGTCCGCCATCTTGCTGGTAGTTAAGTCGAGTGATGGCAACGGCTGCCCTTTTTTCAGCATTGGGAAAGGGTTGCGCCTCAAAGGGTTAATGAGACAAAGTTTACTCTTTTGTGAGGGGTTCCCACTAGAGATGAGTTCGGGCTCATTTTTTGAAGCCCGAGCCCGAGGACTTTTAATCCGAGCCCGCCCGAGCCCGAGCAATATTATTTAAGTCGGCGCCCGAGCCCGAAATTTCAGTTAAAGATTAAAAAAATCCAATGACTTGATTGATAGAATACAATGAATTTTGCCGTTTGTGCAAATTAAAGACAAATATAGTTGCAAACTCTCAATGCACTTTCTAATTCTTTATTTATCCATATGTTTATCAAATAATGTCGGATCTCATGACTAACTAATAAATATAAGCCGCCGTTCAGAAATATCTTAAGAGCTTAACGCACCTTCTAGGCGCCAGTATCGTTTTTTTATAAGTACAGTCAGCTCCGGATATAGTGAACCATCGGCTATAGTGAACGCAAACCATTAGTCCCGATTCACATACAGTATCTCTATCCATCATGAAGACACTTGGGTCTAGTGACAATTAGTGAACTTCGGATATAGTAGACGAAATTGGATGATCCCCAGAAGTTCACTATAACTGGAGTTGGCTGTACTTTTATTTTCCTCATGAATTACTTTTTAAAATCTCTTTCAAGGAGTATGTTTAATAAAGGAGAAATTTTTCACGAGCCCGAGCCCGGTTCGGGCCCGGGCTCGGGCTGAGCCCGTCTCACCTCTAGTTCCCACTCCCTCGACCCATCCCTTGCGTGTGCCACTGCTTCCCTGCATTGGTTTTTGAATCGAATCGGGAACCAGTGGAGGTGGGAAAAGTATCTAGTAGGGGATATTTAAAACAGTGAAAGAGAGCAGATAAAACAATTTTAAGATAAAAAATGAAAACAGAAGAAAGATGATGGCCTTCGTCATTCCGCAGAAAAAGTGTGCGCTCTCTTCGTGACTGCAGCTGGTGATTATGGGGATGCTTCGTTAGTGATTCACAATACCTTAATATTTTTTTATGCTAGATCATTATATGATCTTTTAAAAATACTACTGCTAATTATTATATCAGCAGCTTTTTAACATCCTATACGGCATAACATGAAACATGGTGCGATATGGCAAAGTTTAGCCCACTCCACGATTACCCCTCTAACAGTCAATGGTGAATGCATTGCTGCCTGCTTACTTTCTGTTGTGAACGCAAATAAATGTACACATAAATAATATCGATCAATCAACTAATTATATATTTATGCAGATTTTACTTTCAAATTTTTGCTGAACCCTTTGCACCTGAAGAACAATAAGTCGAATTGTACATTGATCAAAACAATGTAGCCATGAGTGAACTTCTCAATGTCTAATTTCAATTGTTATAAGAAGCTTTTTTACACCATACACATCATCACCATCATAATAAATACACCACAATAGGAAATAGCGCAGTAATCTGGTGCCTAATCATATCTTTTGTGATCCACATAGTATGCATAGCCCCGGGTTTCTCCTGTAAAAATTTTTTTTAATGAGGAGGGTTCACTGGACTGACAGGAAATAGCGAATGAAAAATCTTGTCCAAACTTTTCTGTATTCATTAATAGCCAAATATGGGGTGCATTGAGAACAGAAAAGCCAAATAGAGTGTAACCCCGATATTTCAAAATCCTGATATCTCGAATGAATAAGCTTTCCCTTACAAACTGGCTTCCTTTTATTTTACCTCGTAATCTCGAAAACTCGAGATTTTTCGGTGTCCCTTCGACATCGAGATATCGAGGTTATACTAGAGGCACTTTAATTGAAAGGAAGAAAGAGAGGGTCAGAGAGATACATATTTGCGAAAAACACATATTTTGCTGTCATCTTACATTCATAATATCGCAAACTTTGAGTACGTCCTTTCAGTCCCGGCCAAGTCTGGATTCTCTGACCGCCCTCCCACGGTTTATTACGCTATTCTTTTTATGATCCTAGAAAAAAAATCCTACTTGTCTCGATCCGAAAGAGAAGAAAATGATAGTGAAAAATATATAAAAATAATGAGATTTTGAAGTTCGAGTCCAAAATACATTTTTTTTCCTCCAACTGAAACATAGTTTTACCAAGTGAAGAATGGGATTTTTCCAACTGGGATATATTTTTGGGAGGGGATACTCCCCCCCCCCTGTCCCCTCCTTTAGTGAAGCCTCTGACGCCGAATAGTACCATACCACTAAAAGGAACCTCACGCCTTGACCTTACATGCATTGTTGCGTCCCTGATTTTAGTTCTGTTTTATTTCTGAGAGCAGTGTGCACAGGACCCGATTTGCCGAGTTCGGGGCCCTGGGCGAAAGCTTCATTGGGGGGGGGGGGCTCTTTCGAAAACTTTTTCAAAATTCTCAAATTTCTCAACTTAAAGAACGATTCGGGGGGCCCCCTTTAGTTGGGGGGGGCATTCGTTCGCCCGAATGCCCTCCCAGAAATCAGGCCCTGAGTGTGCACGATTGAACTTCAGCAGTTGACTTGAAGTTTAACTAAGCTATATCTATAACATATGGATCTAATCTATTGTTCTAAAATATTTTTGATTTACCTCTTTTAGTTTTGGAGTTATGGGGGGGGGGCAAAGTACCCCAGACGAGTGAAGTAAAATTAATTTAGGGCCATTTTTGCCACTTTATTGTCTCTACTGCGACTGGCTCAGAGGTGCTTCAGAGAATTTTTTCATTTTATCCCATAATATACATTGTATATTAACATCTCAAATTGAAAATTCATTCGAAAATTGTCAGAGCCCCAAATAAGGACCCCCCCAAAATATCCCCAATTTCATAAAAAATACAGTTTTAAGAATACTGTAAATCTTGGCTCCGACGTGATACAGAAAAATTTTTTGCACAGTGCAATTATATATCTTCATATAAAGTGAATCCAATGTTAAAAATTTTTGAAGGCCCCCAGGGCCCCAAACATGGCCCTTAACCCTAATTTACGCAATTACGAAGCATTGCTACAGCTGAAGCCGACTTCCCACAGGATAACTATTGACATGGAGATGTAGTATCAACATAGTAGTTTCATATTATGAAAAACATTTTTTGAAGGTACAACTGCGTCCAAGAAAAATCCCAAAAAGTACCTCCCTATTTGGAACATTCCACTGGCACGCATGGGGGCATTTCGGCGTTACTTTTAGAAGTCTAATCGACTGTATCAGTAATGAAAATTAACCTATTCTGAATATATCACAAACATATCCTCCATATATCACGAATAATTCTTTTACAGGGGCACTAGAATTCATTACGCTGAATGGGGATCTCTACAACTACTGAACCGATTCGAAAAATTTTTTCACTGATAGAAAGCTACACATTTCCAATAGAAAGTTCAATTTAGAGTATTATAAGCTATCTTTCAGCATGCAGCATAGCTAGTTCATTTACTGGGACACTCAAAAGAATTCTAGCACATGACGCTATATGGACATCTCTGTAACTACTGAACCGATTCTAAAGATCTTTGCACTGAAAGCTACACTATTCCTGAGTAACATAGGCTAAAATTCATGCATGTAGCATAATTTACAGGAACACTCAAAATAATTCGTAAACCTTGCAGTAACTGTTTCCATTCGCCACTCAAATTTATTCAAATTTTAATAAACTCCATTAAAATTTTTGAACAGTGCAGTCATATATCTTCATATAAAGTGAATCCAATGTTAAAAATTTTTGAAAGCCCCAAGGGCCCCTCGGTACGGGGACCAAGACATGGTCCTTAGCGCTAATTTACGCAATTTCGAAGCATTGGCACAGCTGGCTGTTTCGCATATGAGAACTATTGGCATGGAGATGTAGTTTCATATTATGAAAAGATATATTTTTTGAAAGCATCACCGTTTTCAAAAAATTTAACACAGTAATCAAAAAATATATCTTTTCATAATATGAAAAGATATATTTTTCATATTATGAAAAGATATATTTTTTGAAAGTATCACCGTTTTCAAGAAAAATTTAACACAGTAATCCAAAAATATATCTTTTCGTAATATGAAACTACTGTGTTGAAACTACATCTCCATGCCAAAAGTTCTCATGTGCGAAGTCAGAGCCAGCTGTACCTATGCTTCGAAATTACGTAAATTAACGCTAAGGACCATGTTTGGGTCCCCGTACCGAGGGGCCCTTGGGGCTTTCAAAAATTTTTAACATTGGATTCACTTTATATGAAGATATATAACTGCACTGTTCAAAAATTTTAATGGAGTTAATTAAAATTTGAATAAATTTGAGTGGCGAATGGAAACAGTTACTGCAAGGTTTACGAATTATTTTGAGTGTTCCTGTAAGTTATGCTGCATGCATGAATTTTAGCCTATGTTATTCAGGAATAGTGTAGCTTTCAGTGCAAAGATCTTTAGAATCGGTTCAGTAGTTACAGAGATGTCCATATAGCGTCATGTGCTAGAATACTTTTGAGTGTCCCTGTAAAAGAACTAGTTATGCTGCAGGCTGAAAGGTAGCCTATATTACACAGGAGAGTGTAGCTTTCTATAAGTGAAAAAAAATTTCCAATCGGTTCAGTAGTTAGAGATCCCCATACAGCGTAATGTAATTCTTATGAGTGCCTCTGTAAAAGAAATATTTGTGATATACGGAGGATATATTTGAGATGTATGAAGAATAAGTTAATTTTCAATATTGCCACTGTCGATTAAATTTCTAAAAGTAACGCCGAAATGCCCCCATGCGTGCCAGTGGAATGTCCCAAATAGGGAGGTACTTTTGGGGGCTTTACTTGGAAGCAGTTGTACCTTCAAAAAATGTTTTTTCATAATATGAAAGTACTATATTGATACTACATCTCCATGTCAATAGTTATCCTGTGGGAAGTCGGCTTGAGCTGTAGCAATGCTTCGAAATTGCGTAAATTAGCGTTAAGGACCATGTTTGGGGCCCCGTACCGGGGGGCCCTCTGGGCCTTCAAAAATTTTTTAACATTAGATTCACTTTATATGAAGATATATAATTGCACTGTGCAAAAAATTTTTCTGTATCACGTCAGAGCCAAGATTTAAAGCATTCTTAAAACTGTACTTTTTATGAAATTGGGGGTATTTTGGGAGGCTTTATTTGGGGCTCTGACAATTTTCGAATGAATTTTCAATTTGAGGTGTTAATATACAAGGTATATTATAGGATAAAATGAAAAATTCTCTGCAGCACCTCTAAGCCATTCGCAGTAGAGACAATAAAGGGGCAAAAATGGCCCTAAATTAATTCTCGTCACTCGTCTGGGGTACTTTGACATAAGTCCAAAACTAAAAGACGTAAATCAAAAATATTTCAGATTTGTTCTTTCCTTGGGTAAGGCAACACAAGAAAAAAAAAATTCATGAAATTCTGAGATGGTGATGGGAACGCCCTGCCCGATTTGCCCCTGCCGGCAATGCCTCTTAATTAGGTTTCAAGAGTTGCTCATTTTAATGAAGTTTCCGTTATTCTTATAACGCAGCTGACGCTCAGATAGATTTTCTTTCCTTTTTTTAAACACAGTTTTTTAAAATTATTGAAATGTGTTTTTTTGTAAATATTTCTTTTCAAATCCAAATTTTGGGGTAGGGGTCAAGGGGGGGGGGATCCCAGTCCCCTGACATCGACCCCAATAAAAGGAAATTTGAAGTAAATTATGCGATTAATTAGAATTGTTCAAATTTTCCTTAGTTTATGCAAATGCACATCTAAATTACGCAAATATTTATAGGAAATTTGGTATAATGTAAACCACTGTGAGACCTGCAAGGCCCGATGACTATAGAGATGCAGTTTCGGATTTTTTATCCGCTATTGCTTGTCGATTTCCCATTGGAGAAATTGGTCGTCTAGATCACCTCTATGCATGAATAAAAATTCGTCTATTGCAGAAAATCGAAAGTGCTCTTGCCGATGTCTTAATGCGATGAGTCGGTGAGTTAACGATGAGTGGATGAACGCTCATGCATTCACAAATATAAGCAACCCCCCCCCCTTGTCCATATATACACATTGATGTCCAAGGCTTGCCCATACTAAGTCCATAAATAGACAAGCACGTCCATAATTACGTCTATATCCATGTCTATAAGACGTGATATGGGCGCCCTATAGTGCCATATTGACGTAAAATGGACGAGAATTGGACGAATCCTGGATGTTTAATGGACATGTGAGCTTGTCTCTATGATGTCTTCTAGGCGTGTTTTGAACAAGTTTGTGCTATCTGGGTATATTCCATAAGCGGGAGCAGGTCGCCAAGCCAGATACGTCGCCAAAGCTTACGATAAGTAAAACACGCGTCAGCACTGGCCGGACCGAGGGATGTTTTTTTTTGGATCTTGGAAAGTGCCAGTGGTTGTTGACATAAGCGCGGCATATAACTGTGCCGCCCAAACCGGTTGGCATCTACCGATTTTCGCCGTGGCAAAAGGCTGGAGGGATTGGAAATACGCAGCATCGAACAGCCACAGCTGTACAAAAATTGGCACAGCTTTAGTATGGTTTCTTTGGCGCGCTTTTTATTTGGCGACTTTCTCTTGGCACAATAAAGGATGCCATTATGGTAACCCCGCCGTTTGATGATCCGTAGTTAAGATATGGTAAACTTAAACCCGGCGGTTTGTTTCTGGAAAATGGTGATGACAATATGCTTTATGGTTTTATTTTAATGGCTTTATTTTACATTAAATTTTATTATTTAATTATTTTTGAAATTTAAAATGGATGTTCAGGTTCATACTGACTATTTATATACAGTTTTGTACGAAAAAACATTCTTTTGATAGTGCGTTTCGTGTTAATATTTTCGTTCTCGATTGTTCATTTGCTAAGGGTAGAAGCAACAAATAATTATGTTATTAATATTTTATACAGTGAAATAATTTTAGATATTTTGATTTTATTATTTCTATATTGCAATAATTTAGCGATTTTAATCAAGGTATGTGATAAGCATTGTTTGTTTTTATTTGTTATGATTTCCTTTGTTTATTTGTTAAGGTAGGAGCAACAAATAATTTCGTTATTAATATAATATTTGATATTTTGATTTTATTATTTCAATATTGCAATAATTTAGCGATTTTAATTAAGGTATGAGATAAGCATTGTATGTTATGATTTAAACTAGTTCTTTATACTTTTGCTTACGTAATCTTTTTCAGAATGCTAAAATATATTTTAATTTTTTGTCTTTTTTATTTGTTATTTTTGTGTGGTATTGTCTTTAGAATATTATTTGTTTGCATTATTTAATTTATTCTGGTAAAAAGAGAAAGGAGGGGCACAGCCCCCTCACATAAAAAGATACGTAATTAAATTTTATTAAACCGAATCTATATGTACATGTAAGCTTGTAATCTGTTTAAAATTTATTTTTTCAAAAAAATATTTAAAAGCCATTAAAATAAATCATAGCAAAATTAACGGCGACAATCAATTACGTCGGAAACCAGCGCGATCCGATCCGCCATACCCGGGTCTACCCTTGGCGACAAAATTTTGTCGCCAAATCAAAAAATCGCCAAAAAGGGACCATACTAAAGCTGTTCCCAAAAGGAAGTTCTTAAATTTTAAAATTTCTCCAGTGATCCACAATTATGGGAAAATTTCCACGTCACGTAGTCCCTTAATCCAGACAGCGACATCTTATGTCGGGAAATCAGACCCGTTTTGAGAGCTGAAAACTTTTAGGTGATGAACCATATTCGTAAACTCTAATCTATGATTCTGCAGTTGCGCATGCTTTTCGGGCTTTTCGTGAACGACGATCGGTATCGGTTGTTGTTGGAAGAAGTTTATGTTTTGACAATGGTAAGGATTACTGTTTTGTTAATTTATATGTTTTATTTATTACTATTACAGTTCAAATAATAAACTTTTCTAATTTTAGCACAAGTTAAAGTATTCTCAAAAGGAAAAAGTGAAGCAGTTCATAGCTTTTACTCAGACTGGTGAGAAAACAGCTATTCATTGTCTTTCTCAGCATGATTGGAAATTAGATGTAGCATCCGATAATTATTTTCAAAATCCTGAAATTTATTTTCGTGAACAGAAAGCTGCCGTCGATAAGAAAAAATTAGAAAACTTATATTGTAGGTACAGAGGTAAGTCGATCTGTTTTGATATTTTTTGATATGATGTTTACGCCTAAATATAAACAAACATTGATGTATATATCGGGAAATTAATTTTGTATGTATATATATATTTTTTATTTTCAATGTTCGACGCCAATGCAAATCTTGCTGTATGTTAAGGTATTGTTTTTAGCTCAGATATAAACTTTTATAAAATATAATATAAAAACATTGTGGATCCAGAGGTGGGGGGGGGGCACGGGCACGTGAAAGTTGTCTTCTAGGGGGCTCCCCAACAATGCCCTTTTAACGGCTGGGCAAATTGGGCTAATGCCCGGGACCCCAAAATAGTATATTTATCATTTTAAAACAATTACAACAATATTAGAAAAGAGAAAAAATTTGAGATAGTCAATAGCGAAATTTCCATGTATAGTTTTATTTTTTAGTTTTATATAAGATACAGATCAAATATTTTAAATTACTTTTCTCTTAATGTTTTTAAGTAATTTCTAAGTAATAAAGGGTAATTTTGCCCCAGCGACTGTTGCCAACCATTTTGCACGATCAGCAAAGTCAAAGTATTTTAACACATTAAAATTGCACATATATTCCAATAACAAAAACATTAAAACAAAATACACCATCTATATTTAACCTAAAAAACGTCCGCAAAAACAGGTAATTTAAAATGAGCAAACAATGGACCGTTTTTAACAAAAAAAGATAAAGCAGTGTATTAAGCAACCTAGTTGTACACCTCATATAAAATCAGTATGATTAGAATAGCACTTATGAAAACATCAAATATCAAGGGAGTAATTTCGTAAGCGGGTGTCAGCTATTTTCGGCGACTTTTTTTTTGCCGCCAACACCCGCTACTAGGAGCTTTTTTTTGGGTCGCCAAATTTTTCACGTGTGAAACACCATTTTAGAATACGATAAAATAATACAACACAGTGAGCACTGTCAGCAAAGACAAAGCATTTTAACACATGAAAATTGCACAGATATTCCCCAAAAAAAACCAATAAAACAAAATACACCGTCCATACTTAATACTAATAAATGTCGGCAATTTCAGTAACAGGCAATTCAAAATGAGCAAATAGTAAATTGCTTTTAACTAAAAAAATTTCAGTCTATTAAGCAATCTAGTTTTACAGCTATGTAAACTAGGCAACCAGTGGACTGTTTTTAACTAAATAAACCTTAGTGGATTCAGCAACCTAGTTGTACAGCTAATGTAAACTAGGCAAACACTGGCCCGTTTTAAACTAAAAAAAACATCGGTGGATTAAACAACCTAGTTATACACCTCATATAAAGTCACTATAGCACTTATGAAAACACAACAACACCAAATATCCATTTACAATTCACATTGAAAACCTTAAGCAATTGCAAAAATTCTTTAAAAAAACCACTTACCTTTATTTTAAGGGACTATATTCCGTATACGGTGCTTTGTTTACATATCAATGTTTTGTTTACAAATCATTGGCGAACAATCTGACGCGAGAATGAGCGATGCACCGCCAACTGCCGGTGGTAGTTGTGACTGGCAACCATAAAGAATACGTATTTCGTCAGGTTAGGGAATTTGAAATTGTTTCCGTTATTGATGGAAGGGAATGAAATGTGTTATGTTAATATATGAAAAGAATTTGTGTGTGTTTGTTAGAAATATAGTGTGACTATAAAGCTAAATAAAAGAAAGCAGGCTGGTGTTACATTATAAGCCGGTGGGTGTTGCGGACATTTCTGAGCGGTTATTTAAAAAAAAAATAGAGGTAAGTGCTCTTTTTTAACGAATCTTTGCAATGTTTAAGGTTTTTAATGTGTATTTTAAATTGATATTTGAAGTAATTATGTTTTCGTAAGTACTTTTTACGTGCTATTCTAATCATACTGACTTTATAAGAGGTGTACAACTAGGTTGTTTAATCCACTGATGTTTTTTTGAGTTGAAAACGGGCCAGTGTTTGCCCAGTTTACATTATCTGTACAACTAGGCTGCTTAGTTCACTGTTGTTGTTTTTTTTTTAGTTAAAAACGGTCCACAGTTTGCATAGTTTACATAGCTGTACAACTAGGTTACTGAATCCACTGAGGTTTTTTTAGTAAAAAACGGTCCACTGGTTGCATAGTTTACATAGCTGTACAGCTAGGTTGCTGAATCCACTGAGGTTTTTTTAGTTAAAAACGGACCACTGGTTGCCTAGTTTAGATAGCTGTACACAACTAGGTTGCTGAATCCACTGAGGTTCTTTTAGTTATAAACGGTCCACTGGTTGCTCATTTTTAGTGGAATATATGTGCATATTAATGTGCTCATCGTGGAAAATGGTTGGCGACAGTCGCTGGAGCTTGGCGATCGCCAAATGTATACATGCAAGAGAAAATGTATACATGCATATATATATATAATATAATATAAAATAGCTTAACTTACATAAAATGGATTCCCAAGTGAAATATTAATTGAAAGCACATTATAACAGATATAATACATAATCATGAAAATAAAAATGAAATCCAGAGGCTGTAAATAAATTTGAAACAGGGCCATCAAAGCCAAAAATTGGGAAAAACATGCCATAAGCAATCACATGTGCTTAAATATATACATACATATGTATTATATATACACATATGTATATATATATAATTCTTTTTTTCACGTAAAATTTTGTATTCGGGTAGAGTTCAGCTTTTTTGATCAGCTTGCACTTTCATGCCTGAAACACTAAAGTGTAACTTCTGTAAGCTGGTGCAAGTCTCCTGTTCCTTTCTTTTTTTCGTTGCAACGGGAAGTCCCAGGTCCCTTTTTTTATAATTGCAGCGAGAGGATTTACATTCCTTCCCTGTACAATCTCATACCGACAACTGGACTCTATTTGCTTTTAGTAGTTGCGTAGGTATTAGCAATAAATGACTGAATACGGACACCTAGAAGGGGAGAAGCCCAGCTATGCCCAATTCCCAGTAACCTCTGTACACTATCAGGTGCCGTGTTCATTTTTTTGTTGTTGTTGCAGCAGGAAGTTCCATGTCCTTTGTTTATCATTACAGCTGGAGGATTCACATTCCAGCCTAGGCACGTCCCATTCCCGGTAACCTCTGTACGCTATCAGGTGCCGTGTTCAATTTTTCTTTCGTTGCAGCGCGAAGTCTAATGTTCTTTTTTCTTTATCATTGCAGCGGGAGGACTCACATTCCTTCCCTTTAAAATCTATAGTTAAGGTCAATGCGCATTTCTCTTCCATTGCACGGGCAATGCCGGGCCATGCTGCTAGTTTAAATATAAATGGATTTATTTTATAGCGTTTTCAAGCTATGTTCTTTTAAAGATCTTTAAAAAAAAGTATAAGAGTTACTGCACAACACCCCAAACTTAAAACAAACAGTTATCGAATGCAATTGGGACCGAATTTGTAATCAGTGTCGCCTAAAGAAAAAAAGTGTTGAGTCCAGACTTCTCCTGGAGCTTCTCTTCTTTCCTCCCCCTCCTTCTTCCTCAGGCTTTACGCTTTTCTCTCTTCTGTTTTTATTTTCAAGCTGCACTAACTGTGAAGGCTCAGTGATAGATTCCATTCTAGTAAGCTTCTATTTATTTTTAATTAAGATAAATTTTTGATAGGGTATAATTAAACTTATTTTAATTGTTTAGAAAAAAAAAAAACTAAAATTTTGCCTGTGACTGACTACTGACGAATATAAACTGCTGAAAATATTCAAAATTACTACTGAAAAGTCTCATTGAGGCTTGGCATTTTTATTAATATGTGTAATTGCAAACTTCAGTTAATTTTCCATGCAACACATCAAGATTTTCCAGTTTATAGCCAAAATTTCCAATTTTCCCTGGCTTTTCCTGTTAAAATAAAATTTCTTAACTGTTCAAGGTTTTTCTTGACTATTAGTATCCCTGTATATGCCAAAACCTCCCAGCATTCCAAACTAATATCATGATCATTACCCACACTTGTATTTCCATGCATCAGTTTATTGGTGTGCAATTTAACTGTCAGTATCATTACTGGTCCACTGAACTAATTGCTGAAATTCAACTTTTTTTTTTTTTCTGCCACTGTATTATTTTCATGAATCTCTTATACAGGTGTAGGACAAAATAATAGGAACACCTCTGAAAAAATGAACATATTTTATTAATAAGGAGTTGGGCCACCTTTGGCCTGAATAACAGCTTGCATTCGACGTGGGATTGACAAATAAAGTTCATCGGAATTTGCAGCCATTCCTCTTGCAGAGCCGTCTCGAGTTCAAAGAGTGTGCGTGGAGGAGGAAACTGAGCATAGACTTTTTTCTCTAAAAAACCCCACAAAGGCTCAATGATATTTAGATCAGGGGACTGAGGACACCACATTAGATGTTCCACTTCATCATTATGCTCATGTAACTATGTTTGAACGCAGTGAGACGTGTGAACAGGGGCGTTGTCATCTTGAAACACAGGCTATTCTCCCGTAAAGAGAGTATGAAGCATAGGGTGAAGATGATCTGCAAGAATGCTTCAGTAATGGTCATCATTGGTCACTCCCCGCAAGACAACTAGAAGTCCCAATCCATAGGCAGATATAGTGCCCCACACCATCACAGACCCACCTCCATGTTTCACGGTTGGAACCAGGCAGTCAACATGAAATGCTTCTGCCAGTGTTCGCCACACAAACACACATCCGGTGGTCTGGAATAGTGTGAAAGAGGATTCATCAGACCACATTACTTGTTCCCATTGCAGTTGTGCCCATTTTAGGTGGTCTTGGCACTACTGTAGTCTCTTCAAAGCATTCCACGCTGAAACTAACGGTTTTGGAATAGCTACTCTGCCATGAATATTAGCAGCATGCAACTCCTGTTGAATAATTTTCATGGATACGGGGTTCTGAAGGTGGGTATTCATCTCGGACGTTATCACCGGCAGTGTAGTCTTGCATTTTCGAGCGACTATCCTCTTCAACACCCGTCTATCACGGTCCGACTTCCTGCCGCTGTTGTGCTTCGCAGAAGACACCTTACCCAACTTTGTGTATGCTGAAAGAATCCTTGATACAGTGGTCCTTGTAACACCCACAAGGTTCGCTGTTCTAGACACAGACGCGAGGCGAGCTCTGATTATCATGCCTCTTTTAAGGTCAGAGAGGTCGGACATAATCGCGCTTTGCTAGGAACAGATTTTTCTCACACTGCCAAATGCTAGACCTTTCCTTTCATCACCACTAGGTGGCACACTCTTGAGACATGTGTCTGCCGTTTATTGCACGGTCGAAGGACGACTCTTTTCTTTCACAGGTGTTCCTATTATTTTGTCCTATACCTGTATGTAGCTCATGAATCACCAATTTTGAACCACTGATGTATTTCAACGAAGCAATCATGTAGAACGACAGTTCTACTAGTGACGTAGCCAGCCCCAACCAACCAACCTTAAGATTTCGCGGCACTTATATATACAGCTAACTTTTCTATTTTCAAAAGTGTCTCATCTGGATCTCGGAATCCGTTCTAACGAATTTTTTACAATTAATATATGATTTTAATCGGTGCCAAATTCGATGAGTGACGTCGCCGGTTAAGCTAGGAAAACTCGTTTTTTTTTTATTTAATCCAGTTCAAAGAGGGAACTATTTAACCCGCGTAAGGAAATACGGAAAATGATCTCGTTTTAAAGGTGGTAAACAAGGCAGGGAGTAGGAATACAGTGCTGTAGATCCGTGACAAGATTTGTACAAGTTACCTTGTATCGTAAACCAGTTTGGTCCTAGACAGCTGGTACCTTTCGCTCCCTCTTCCTGAGCAAATGACTTGAGTTCTGTCCTCGGCGTCGTACTTTTGCGAGATGAGCTTTGTGTTACTGTCGTTTTTCTTTTACTTCATTTAAAAAATAACAGATTATTATATACTTTACTTATTTTTTCTGTAATTTATTTTGCTATAATTAATATTAAAAAATAGTTAAGACTTTGAATTAAAAAAATAATTTAAGTATTTTTTGGTAAAACTCCTAACTTTTTCTTTAAGTATTTCGTTTCCCTAGTATTTTGATAGCTATTTCTAATTCAATTAAGTCTTTATTTTTCTAATATTATTAATTCTATTTGGAAAATTCAATATGTAATTAATATTTCAATGAATTTTTTTTTTTCTCTTCAGGAAGCTCATATAATTAATTAATAATAATTCTTTAGTATTCAAAGGAAAATAAATAGTAGTTTTACATACTAACTAGTTTTAATAATAATTCTTTTACTCTTCATGTATATATAAAATTTATTGAATTATAATGTTAAAACCAATATTTTTTCCAAATCTTAGGTTTTTCTCACTTTTATTTTGTATTCCTTTAAATACCACATTTAAAATTTTGTTCAATACTTTTCAGATAGAAATTTGATTAATTAATCTAAATTTATACATGCACTATATTTTGTATTAGACATTTGAAGGCCGGAGATGGCATCTAAAACAAGATGTTGTGCCCAGCCGAGCCGAATTTATAAGATACTGAAGATGGTAGATAACTGAAGTATTAATGTCCAGGGTTCTGGTCTACCAGATGGCTGATAATCTAAAAATTCAGAGTTTTGGACGTTTTTTCTTACGATGTAACGTAAATACGCTTCAGAAGCACTGAGAAAGTCAACCGCGCAAGACCCTTATTCTTAAACTGGTAGTTCATCTAAACCTTCTAAAAAAATGAAATTATCAACTGATAAAAACACAAACAAACAAACATAGTATGTAGTTTTCTAAAAAGCGACATAAAACCAATTATAAACAATAATTTTTTGAGTAATTTTCTATTTTATTAATGACTAGCTGCTACCCGCGACTTTGTCTGCGTCGGCTTTAGAGTTAGGTCCCAAAAGAAATGAAGCATGTGTGAATAACACATATGTTTGCGACAAAAGAAACTGCATTTAAATATTATTTGCTTTTTACTTATTTTATATGAAGTATAATGTGTGGTAGTATACTTCATTTAAAATAAGAGAGTAAGCAGAGTTACTAAATTTAGATTTTTGTCAGGCATTTGGCGAATACATTTATGACAGTATTTGCTAACTGTTTTTGTTGTTCTTGTGAAAGAAATATTTATGCTATAGCATGAATTTTAGCCTACGCTAATCAGGAATAGTGCAGCTTAGCAAAAAAGTTTTAGAATCGGTTCTATAGTTACAGAGATACCCAGAGAGCGTAATGTATTAGAATTATTTTGAGTGTTCCTGTAAAGGAACTATTTGCACTACATGTATGAATTTTAGCCTATAATACTCAAGTATAGTGTAGCTTACTAACAGTGAAAAAAGTTTTGGAATTGATTCAGTACTTACAGAGATACACATAGAGTGTAATGTAATTCTTATGAGTATCCCTGTAAAAGAACTATTTGTGATATATGCATAAAAGGTTGCCTATAACACTCAGGGTCCCACCAGTGTCTAAGAAGTTCTACTCTCAAAACTGGAAGGCTGGAAGTGCCAGGTTCAACCCCTGGTCGAGTCTGTCGACCTAGCCGCTCGCAGTTTTTCGCGGTTTTCTCCAAAACCTCGCGTAAATACGGGCTAGGATCCCTTAGAAAGTTCCCCACAGAGGAATAACCCATATTGGCCTAGGACCCTGGTGCAGTCAATCGGTCTTAATCCACAAACAAACAAACAATAATACTCAGGAATAGTGTAACTAAGTTTTAAATTCAGTTTAGTAGCTATAATTCCATAGAGCGCAATACATTAGAATTATTTTGAATGTTTTGTAAAAGAATTATTTATGCTATATGCTTGAAAGGTTGCCTGTATGTTAATCCAGGGCATAAGCTATCTTCATTACGAATTTTTCCAAATCCGTTCAGCAATTTGTGTGTGATTCAGTCAAAAACATCTAAACACAAAAACGTTCACATTTTTTAATGACTATGTCATTTTATCTCTCAATACCCTTATTGAAAAATGTGTCCCAAAAATGCGACATAATAAAGCGACATAATTTTACATGTATTTAAATACTATTAGTTCACAACAGCTTTAATATCGAGATTAAAGCAATCTTTAGTCTCGATATTGTTACACTATTTCGTAAGCTGTAGAATATGCTCCACATGTATTTTTTACATATATTCAAATATTTTTAGTTCACAACAGCTTTAATCTATTGTTACACTATTTCGTAAGCTGTAGAATATGCACCACATGTATTTTTCTATAAATAGGTTACACTCCTAAAAATTTCAACATAGGGTTACCAGGCGAAATACGCGAAAGATGAGCGATAAAATGCCAAGTTAATTAATATAGTTTTAATATGGCAATAATAAAACTAAAAAATTGGGGGGGTTCAGGGGGATCTCCCCCTGACGAGGCTCGAACAACAGAGTTTTTATATTATTGGTAGGATTTGGAAATTTATGAAGTTTAAGAAGCACATTTGGACTTTTCTTTCTAATGCTTTTTTAATTTGGCTTAAAATCAACATAATTTCCATACCATTTTATGTTTTTCAAATGCATGTTTATCTGAAAATAGAATTTCAGCTTTATTTCAAAAGCATAAATCATTTTGTGCGGGCGATAAAACTGTTTTTAATTAATAATTAGAAAAGTATTTAAAATTTCAACATTCTGAGCTTCAGGTGCACAGTCATGGGCTTCTATGCTCAAATTTTCAAAGCTCTGCTTTCTGTAGATTTGTCTGCAGAACATTCATTTTTATTATTATTGATAGACAGATTTGGAATAAAACTGGCATAATTTCCGTGGAATTTAATGTTTTTCAGATGCACGCACGCGCTTCTTTATTGAAACAATAGCATTCTTGTTAGCTCAAAACATGAATCATTTGATTGATACGGGCGAAACTCGCCAAGAATGGCAACGTAAAAACGGTTTTTAATTAATAATTAAAAAAAATAATTAAAAATCTAAAATTCTAACTAGCCTATAACCAACTCCAGGGTTCCCTCTATATCTAAACCAAAATGCATCCTAATCGATTCAGCAGTTTAGGCGTAAAAGCATCATGAACAAACAAACAAACAAACAAACTCACTTTCGCATTTATAATATTAGTTAGGATTATAGTCATTAATAAAAACTTAGTATATCATAATATAGTTAAAAGCTTAACTTAGAGATAGCTTTAAACTGAAAGCAAACATTGCATTAATAGATTACATTGCATTAAAATAATAGAACGAGTAACTAGATTATCATTAATTAAGAACGAGATTATTATTAAATTAATAATTTTAACGAAACTTAACTTACGGTGATCGTTAAACTGAATGCAAATTAATGAATCACAATGCACTAAAACAATAGAACGAATAGTTATATATTGTTGTTGTTATTCTAGAATTACGGCTGATTATAGCTACACGTAGGCTCTAAGCCGAGACGTGGGGTGCCCTCCGTGGGGGTCTTTCTAAGGGGTCCTAACCCGTATTTACGCTGTTATGAAGGAAACCACGGAAACTCCGAATGATTAGGTCGGCGGACGCAACCTGGTTTCGAACCAGGCACCTTCCGTCTCCCAGTTCAGAGCGCTATGCGCTCGGCCACTGATGGGGCCCAATAGTTATATAATTATAGTAAAAAAGTTAACTTACGTTTAGCATTAAACTGAATGTAAATTTATAAAATAAAATCAAAGATGGTGGCAGGGATACTAATCTGTACTCGACCCAAATTATAAATAGAAAATTACTCAAAAAATTATTGATTATAATCAGTATTATGTCTCTTATTATAAAATTCTAACAAAAATATGTCAATTTTCTGTTACATGTTACAAAAGAACTTGCTGTGACTTTTTTAATCAAATACTCTGATACTGCATGAAAACAGGTTTGTATATTTATTTACATAACTTAGTGTCAAGCAAACTTCCGAAATTCGCCCTTGAAACTAATTTATTATCTTCTGACCATACCCTTAAAAAGTAATGATATCCCCATGCAAAAACCCTCAACTGGGTAAAAATTTGTGACGCAGCATTTTACTTTATAGATCTATGAATTTTAAATACGGGTCTTAAAAGTAATGATATCAAATTTTGAGTGACGCCCTGCTGAGAATTTTAAATATTTGTTTTTAAATTCCATTACAGTTACTTTCGTTTTATTTTCTAAAGAAGATGTACACATTTAAGCAATGCTTTTAATTATGAAATACACTGTCAAATATATCACACTTTCACTGAGTCTGTATAATGTATTCAAATGAATTTATTTCAATAATTTAATTTACCTTTTGCTTCACGCTATCCAAAAGGGCAAGTAAAATTTACGTAAATATTTAGTTAGTATCATAGTAATCAAACTAAGTGCAATGTATATGAAAATTTTGCTTGCCCTTTTGGATAGCGTGACACAAAAGATAAATTAAATTATTGAAATAAATTCATTTGAATACATTATACAGACTCAGTGAAAGTGTGATACCATTGACAGTGTATTTCATAATTAAAAGCATTGCTTAAATGCGTACATCTTCTTTAGAAAATAAAACGAAAGCAACTGTAATGGAATTTAAAAACAAATCTTTTAAAATTCTCAGCAGGGTGTCACTCAAAATTTGATATCATTACTTTTAAGACCCGTATTTAAAATTCATAGATCTATAAAGTAAAATGCTGCGTCACAAATTTTTAACCAGTTGAGGGTTTTTGCATGGGGATTACAATTACAGCTACTGCGAAAAGATTTTTAACTTTTGTATGGCATTAATGGCTCCTTTTTCTCTTTGAAAACTTTTCATCTCTCTGAGAACCATAAGTGCTGTTAAAACCATTCATGTATGATGAAAATAAAACAAAAACAGCTGTGTAAAAAATTTGCAAAGAAGAGCATTGGAAAGGACCAAAGACAGCCCAGTGAAAAGATGCATTGACATATGCATAATTCTCAGGAATAGACACTAGAGATGTTAAACTAGCAGTAGGGGACTTGAAAACGCTTAATTCCAATAAAAATAACACTGGCTACATTAAAGGCACTGGGCAAACATGGCCTTCATGGCAGCAGTCGTAGTAACAACAATACGTCATGGATCACGTGATTCCACCATGAACAATGTACTTTCATGAATAGGACTACATGCATTGTTCATTTGGGTTTTGACCATGTTGTTCGTTATGTGATTTTGACCCAGGTGGTATGAGCCCCCATGTAAGCACGGCGACTTTCGCTGTAGCTGCCAAGCCCCAGTAACTATCGCCTACCAATTTTTGCAAAGTTGAATAATTTTAGCAAATTGATATTGCACATAAATTACACTAACAAGAACAGATAAAAACATCAAATTCATTACAAAATAATTCAAAAATCGTCAACCGTCAGCAGGGACCGCAGTGCTCCTTTTTTTCCTGTTTTTCCTTTTTTTTTCTTTAAATACAGTTTCCCCTCCTATTTTCAGCCTTTTATTCCTTTTCCCCTCTCGCTTTCCCAAAGTTCTCTTTCTTTGATTTTTTTTTTTTTTTCTTTCTTTCGGAATGACGGCACCGATAGTACGGCCAATCATAAATATCCAGTCCAGCTTCCATAGGGATAATGTAAGAGCAGAAACGCGCGCATACGCGGCATTGGCGGAAACCGTGGTGGTGAAAAAAACAGCTTTACTGGGCTCAAACGCATATCCGAAACTATTTGAGTTAGCTGGGAGTTATTTCCCTGCCCTTCTTTAACGAAGAAACGCCGTTTAAAATTCTTCCAATCATAGTCAGATAATGTAGACGCACGCCGGACGCGGATACATTCAAAGGTCTTGCAGATAGTTTTCCAGTAATTCCAAGTTGTTGTTTTTTATAAATGGATAGTTACCTAAAATCTTTTTTAAGTCACTATAACCCAAGCAGAGCTCATTCTAGGCGGGGTCAGCAGACCGCCGCGCCGATGATTAAAATTAGACATCCTCTTTTGCCCGCAAAGTTTTTTGTATTTTTTTAATATCTACAGAAGCTTCGTTATCCCTTATATTTGTTCTCTTATTTGGTGGGGAGGAATTGACACAACTTTTATGCTCATAGAACTCCCCTCCCCACCGTACCCATAGATATAATACATATACTACGTAGATATATGTAGAATTTTTTGACCGTACCAGTAGGGCGCCAATGCACGCCCACGGTATCTGTGTGGTGAAAAGGGGGGATGGAAATCGACTGTGTAAAAATTCATTCATCTACAATTTTTTTATTAATAGACTGATTTGTTTGAAATTTTGGGAATTACTTTTAAATGCAAAAATTGATTCAGTGTCCAAATTTTAAAAAGACATCTTAATTTGAACAAAAGTTAGAAATTTATTGTCGGAACATTTTTTTTTTTTCCCCCCCTCTTGTGGTTTTCTTTCTGAACTAGACTGGGGGAGAAAGATGAGGTTGAGGTTCTTATCTCCTTTCAGGCTGTTTCAAAACTGCTACTTATATGGAAATCAACAGAAGAACACTTATAATGGCTGCAGATAATCCTGAAAAAAATTTTAGCTATTGTTGACCATTTTCAAAAAAAAAAAAAAATAATAATAAATTACTGGAATTTGTAGTGGAATATGTATTGAATAACTGGAATAGATATTATACCATTATATGGTAATTTTGAACAGAAGTGTTATTACTAATTTCATGCATTAACTATATTTTAATTATTTGTATTATTGGATTAATTTTTACAAAGAAAAGTGAATGATGAAAAATTGAATGAATTATTTTTAGAAATGTAATAACTTGAAAACTGAAAAAAATTAATAAAAATGAAAATTTAGGTTTAGAACAACTTAACTTTATTAAGTGTTTCTTAATTTAGTTAAACTTTTATTGATGATTCTTAATAAGGTGATAAAATAAAAAGTTTATTAAAATGTGCTTCTTATGCAAAATGCTTACTTAATTAAGCATTTTCTTGTCTATTAGGTATACTTGAGTGATTTTTATTATAAAAAGAAAACAACCTTAAAAATCTTTTAAAGAAATATTCTTATTAACTTAACTATTTATAATTTATTTTAATAAGTTAATTAACGAAGTTACTTAAAATGTAATTCTCTTACATTACTTAGCTTTATCAACTTAATTAATTTTATCAAATTTTTAATAAAGACTAGTAATAAATTTATTAATAATTACTAATTATTATTAATCAATAAAGCATTGGTTTACTCAATTTTTTAGGGGATTTTTGCAAATTAGAATCAGGATATGTACTGCCCTTTTTAAGAAACACAATGCCATTTTAAAATAATGATGCCCTTTTTTAAAACCTTTGCACCTGGCCTTTTTTTCTACTTAGAATGAGCTCTGAGCCCAAGCACGTTGCACAGATATGTGCGCATATGCATATACACATGTTTATATACGCATTATGTATTTAGCTATCATGAACTATTATGAGTCTGCAGATAGATTTGGATTATGTGGGCAGATAGTTTTTTCTTTTATCTGACTATGTTTCCAATTATAAAATCGGGTAATGATCGGCAAAACAATATTGGTGTAATTAAGTTTGACCATTGTTAAAGTTTACACTTTTGGGAAAAAATTTATTTATGAAACCTAATTTATTTTAATTGTTATTTTGCTATGGGAATCTCTGCTTAAACTTGTTTTAAATATAAATTCAGGAAACAATTGATGAAATAATATTGAATATTGGTTTAATCCAAATCCAGTTGTTTGAATTAACACTATTTTTGGGGGGGGGGGGATTTTAACTTGGAGCAAGGGTTGCTTTCATTATTATTTTGTAATGAGAATCGCTGTCACAGATTGGGGAAAATGATGCAAAGGAAGCATGAATGGGCATGCAGGCATTTTTAGTAAATATTTTGCAAATTACTGAAACAATCTTTGTCTATAAATCATTCATTTTTGAAAGATTTGGAGCAGCTGCATCCGGCTCTCAGATCCTCTCAGAATGACAGAGACATTCAATGCTTATGTGTTTGTTTAGCACCGTGAAATTTGTCTAATGAAATTATGGACAAAACAGTTTTGGAATACCAAGCTTACAGATTAGATGACGAAGTTGATCTAATTGTAAAAAGCTTTAATGAATGTTCTGATGATGACAGACAGCCAATTGATGGGTAAAGAAGTTTTCAGTCTTGTTGATAAAATGAACGGAAAAGAAAAGTATTCAAATTTATCGATTATAATCAAAAATTGCCTTTCTCTGTCGCATGTCAATTCTGATGTTAACATACTTAAAAAGGTCTCTTTAAAAACACTAAATTTTCTTTCTTAAACCTTACTTTAATCTTTTTAAAATAAAAAAAAGTACTAATCAATATTTATTTTAACATCAAATGTTTTTAATCAGCTTAATATAATTAAAATAATCAACATCCTGGTGCCAAAAGTACTTAAACAAATTATCAATTAATAAACCTTTTCTTTTTTTTTTTCAACTGAAAATAAGCTTAAATTGATGACAGTTTTTTTTATGAATAACCTAGCTGTTAACTTGTGACACAATTTGTTTTCTGAAGACATCCTTTTCCAGAACTAGCTTTCTTTTGCTTTTATTATTATTTTTTTTCCTTTCTTCATTCATTAAAATGTTGACAATTTGAAAATCAGAAGGTGTATAATATGAATATTTAGAATACCAAATCTTGTCAATAGTCTGATTTACTAAATTCTACATTTACTCGACTTTTATGTAATTAAAACTGTGGCGTAATAAGAGGGGGGGGGGATCTGCCCCGGTGGCAAAGAAAAACAAACATGGTGGCCGGCAGGACACTTAGAAATAATAAAGTGGAAAACTAGAGGACCGAAATGGGGGCAGAATGCTGAAACTTAGAAAAAATGGGGTGGCAAACTGAAGGACCGCACCGGGCACCAATAACCCTAGCGCTACATTGCTAAAGCAAAAGATCATTATTATGCTCTGATTTTGGCAAAAGCATAATGTGTTTCAATTGCTGTATTCGCAAAACGTCACAAATCCCTCGATTTTCAGATGGATTTGAGTAGATAAAGCCACTGAACATGGTACACGGCTGAAGTGTTGAAGTTCCCACGTTCGGCGGGCCCCGCCCGCGTGACTGTCGGTCTGGAGTTTTGGTCGGTTTCATCCAAATGTACGTGCCAATACACATTAGAACTCCTTAAAAAGTCACCCAACCAGGGCATGTGTAATTATATATGATTAGTAAATAACTGTTATACATTACGAATAATATGTACTAAGAAAGCCGATTAAAAAGAGCAAATCGTTTAGGGGGGGGGGGGACTTGCTAGTGTTGCAAAACTATTAAAGACATCGAGAAGAGCAATAATTATATACAGCTGGCGACGAACTCTGGTATAATGATTGTTTGATAATTCGCAACTAATATTTATCGAATGTAGCCACCGATATTTGAGGATTAACAGATGGAATCAGAAATTTTTAGATAACTTGAGAAAATTGTGAATTTCCCAACCGTATTTTCTTCCCCCAACTCCTAAGTGAAATGCCGATTGGGCTTCTTCTCGCTTGAGTCAGCAAAAACAAAACATACAAGAGGGGCCATTTTGGGTTACTCGGCTGTTCGGATCGCGCAAATGTAAACAAAGAAAAGGTCTGTAGCAGTATTTCGATCTGAAAGAGTGGAATATTTGAAAAAAGCATTTTAATAAATTACATTTGTGGGAAAGATCGGATTTCATAGACGGATTTCATAGATCGGATTTCATAATACAGTTGTGTATTATTATTGTGAGAGGGCCGTTTTCAATCGAACCTATTTTTATGATGGGATTATTGTACTCGATCGTAACCGTTTTAATTAACGTGTTATCGTGATGGGCCGCAAATGGTATGTAGGAAATGAAAAGTGCTGGTTGTTGACTACTAATAATAAAAATGTAAAAGCAGGAGGCGCAGAAGGAAGAGAAATATAGCCGCTCGGCACTAAAAAGACGACAAAAGTGCCGCTAAAAAGATAACAAAAAGGCCGCCGGGCGCTGCGCACTGCCAAATTAATCTAGAGTCAACACTATTTTGCTTTAGCAGTGTAGCGCTAGGGTTATTGGCGCCCGGTGCAGTCCTTCAATTTGCCGCCCCATTCTTTTTTAAGTTTCAGCATTCTGCCCCCATTTTGGTCCGTTAGTTTTCCACCATATTATTTTTCGAGTGTCCTGCCGGCCACCATCTTTGTTTTTATCTTGCCGCCCAGGCAGACCCCCCCCTCCCCCTCTTATTATGCAACAGTTTTAATTATACAAAAGTGGAGTAAGTGCAGAATTTAGTAAATCAGACTATTGACAAGATTTGATATTCTAACTATTCATATTATATATCTTTTGATTTTTAAAAAATTCTCAACATTTTAATGAATGAAGCCAAAAAAAAAAAAAAAAAGCAAAAGAAAGGTAGTTCTGGGAAAGGATGTCTGAAAAAAAGAAATTGTGTCATAAGTTATTCATAAAACAAACTGTCATCAATTTAAGCTTATTTTCAGTTTTTAAAAACTAAAAAAAAATTCAAAATAAGTCTGGAAGGTTTTTAAATATATAATTTGTTTGAGTACTTTTAGTAACAGTATGTTAATTATTTTAAGCTGATTAAAAACATTTGATAGTTAAAATATTTAATACTTTTTTTTATTTTAAAAGTATTAAAGCAGGGTTTAAGGAAGAAAATTTAGTGTTTTTAAAGAGACTGTTTTAAGTATGTTACAAAAAATTAAAAATAAATTCTTTAAAATATAAACTTTATTTCACTCCTTTGGACAGTTCTGTGAGTTAAAAAAAATATTTATTTTATACCTGTCAAAAAACTTACATGTGTACCGATTTATTATTTTTGCATAATTATACTTGGTTATTTATGATTAGACACTCTTACAGTTGTGTATTATTATTACTGAGCAAGTTTACAACTCACCATCATTACTTAAGATGTAACCGTGAAACATTCATCTACACTCGTATAGTGGGGAAATATTTTATGTTAATGGTTTGAACTCTGGATTAAAGAGATAATCGTTGCTGATACACACTCGACAGTGAAAAAACTAGACGAAAACAGGGTTGTATCACATTCATACGCTGTAAAAGAGATACGTCTTGTTCACTCGAAGTGAAGATGAATACATACATTAACTGCATAATCTTCAGTTACACTAGATAGAATAAAAAACTTGATGGCAAAAAGATCGATAGGCAATTTCTGTATAAAACTCAAACCAGCACGATGTTACGTATAGTGTCGGGGTACGTAAATCAGATGAAAATCACACTTTTACGACAGTTTTCTTTATTATACTTCATAGCACATTATATATATAGCACTTCACACAGTAAAAATCCACATCTTATTTCTTCGCTTTTAGTACCAGGGCCGTCGCAGATGTGTCAGGTGCCTTTGTGCAAACACCGATTTAGCGCCCCTACAGAAAAAAAATTTCAGTCTTCGAAACTGAGGTATCATTCTATTATTCCATGTACTTATTCAGTTGGAAAATATCATAATTAAACCAAGTCTTGGGAGGTGGCTCCCCTATAAATATTCAGTTTTTGAAGCAAAAATATGATTTTAGAGTGCCATATTAGTTTTCAGTAGTGAATATACGGCATTGCTCTGGACTGTAGGAATGCCCGATGGATATCCGGCACTGCCAAAAACTCACCCAGTACATGCGGTATACGTGATTGTAAAGTAGTGGAACCAAAAACACTGTGGTAGGTAGCTAACACTTACCATGGAGGTGGAGATTAGATTTGCTTCGATACAGACTAGTCTTTTGCAGAGTTCTCGCGATATGAAATTCATTAAGTTCAAGCGCAGACTTGGGAGGTATCCTTCAAAGCAGGGGCGGGGATAAGGGGGGGTCATAACCTCCACCCCCCATGAGGAATTTTTCGCCAAGCAAAATGTATATTCTTCACTATATTATCACACACACGTATACATGAGTTGTAGTAGTCGTAACCCTCCCCATGAAAAAATTCTGGCTATGCCCCTTCTTCAAAGGGTTGCCTGTTCTTTACACCACCACCTCCCCCCCCCAAAAAAAGGGACGAAAGAAGGGGGAGGGGAGAATAAAGTGCATTTTTTCAACAATAATTATAGAACACTGCCATAATGTTTAACGAGTGAATGTGCTTCACAACCAACAGAAAGATCATTTTGGTATAACGTTTCCGATTTACACAAAGACACCATGACATTGATTCAAAAGTAATGAGGAATCCTTAAATCTAAATAAAAAGCATGGAAATATTTTAATTGTATATGTGCACTGTTTGTTTATAAATAAAGCAATCTAACACAAGGAAAACTACAAACGACAAGTTTTAACATTGTTAATAATTCCAAAAATGTCCATATTATTTGGAAGCATCGACTATTGAAGCTTTTTGTTCATCCAGATTTACATAAGATAGGTTGAAATTCAAGTGACCGATATCAGCGTACAAGGTAATTGCAGATGGTTATCATATAGTTTAATTTCAAGAACAGTAGATGTTTTAATAAATTGCAGGGCTCTCACTTGGTCTCTTTTTTCCCTAAAAGTCCGTTTTTTGGTGCCAGTTCTGTTTTGGTCCGTTTTAGGCTATTTTGGTCCGTTTTTACAAAAATTTTAATGAAGAAGAATAATTGTGTATCGTCAGTGTCGGCCAAGAGATCTGAAAGCGGCAGAGTGACTGTTTTTTCATTGTTGATTAAACCATTATCCTTAGTTCATCTTCACTTTGAAGCAGCACACGGCTAGAGCTTACCGGGTTGCTACGTTGTGACGTAGGTCGACCGACCTACGTCACATGTGGCTTTGTCCCGGCTACGTCTATGTGGCTTTGTCCCGGTACCAATATCGGATCCGTGCACGCTACATCTAGCCTTCCTTGAATTAACATGTAAGTACTACCTTGCGTTTGTCAAAAGTATTTCTTTGTAGTGCCCCCTACTACGACTCTTGAAAAAGCACGGCGCCCGACAACCTTTCAGCAATTGGCATCCCTTTTTACCCCCTTTGCCCTGGTATGCCCAAGTTTTCAAAACTTGCCATTCCCCCTGCCTCTTCCATTACATGGATCATCGCAGTCAAGATTATCGATCGTTTTATGGGCCCCTTTACGAAACACTTTCTATTAAAATGATATTGTAACAAAAATATGATCGATTGAAACGACCCTTAACTAAACACGATGTATAACTGTTCCTTCACAAAATTCCAAGCAATGCAATCAGACATTTATCGTAAATGAAACCCGATAAAATTTCCTTTTAAAAATAAGAGAGTGACAGTCATCGCTTATTCATCTGTTTTCTTTCGTTCGCGTAACTCAAAAAGAGGCACCTCTGGGGTGTTTATTTTCACCTAATGTAGCAACAAAAAACTAACATAACTTTCAGCTGTGGATAAGAAAGGGATTCAAAATAACTTCACCGCCTATCCTACAATGTGGGTGTTATATTTGATAATTATTTCACAATCATAATTCTAGACTTAAGCTTTTTGATGAAAACTGTCCATATAAATAATGGCAGCTTCTGTAGTTTATAACTGGCTATTTTACGCACTTGCAAGTTTTTGTTTTTAATGATTGCTTAGTATAATCATTATCTGGCCTTCCTAATTCAAATTATCTATAGTTATTAAAGATATTTACAAACCATTAGGGAATTACGGATTCATTTAGAAATGAAAAGTGCCTTTTTGCAAGTTAAATTGCGCGACTTCATGACGTCCATTGATCTGAATGTATGTGTCTGACTATAAGAAATGAATGCTTAGGAATAAACTTTAATGATTTTCAGATTGCACCAAACCAGTTCTGAATATTTTCTATATGGTACACAAAATTGCCTTTTTGCGGGAACAAAGTATCCCTATTTTTAAATCCCCCGCGGCTGCATTTGCGTACTCCATTGGTCTTTGTTCATGACGAACATTGTTAATTTTCCACGACGGACAGCTGTCATCAACTTTATGCTGGCCATAAGCCTTATGCCGGAATAAATCTTGAAATATTTATTTTATTTTATTTTTTGGTATTATAGATCACAAGAAAATTTATAAATGAATGCTCGCCACTCTTCGGACTTTTGTTCTCAGAAAGAGAGCCCTTGCTAAAACAAACAAGTGCAGGTGTCTGCTTCAAACCGCAATCTTACGCATGCTCGTAATCCCCGTTTGAAAATTTCCATAACAGATGATTACTTTTGCTAATTGGTCAAGTGGTACTAATACCCTTTATCAATGATCCAGCTCTTCCCCTCCCCGCCATGCCGACATCGATCTTGGCGTTTAGTTGACTCCTGTCTACAACATCTGTTTTAACGTCCCGTTTCTGTTTTATTTTCAATTCATAAAAACTTATATTAAATTGTGAAAAAAAGGAAAGAGAGTGGGGAAATAAACTGTGGCGACTGGTACATAAATTTGCAGTCTCCACTTTCAAAAATACAGTCGGTGAGTGGCGACCGTTAATTTTGACCTTTAATAATAAGGCCTGTGCAAAGCAGAAGGTTTTTTTAAATTTTTATTTTACTTTTTTTTTTTTTTTTTTTTTTTATTCTGCATATTCAGCAAATTGTGTTTGAGTTTTGTATGAGTCTACAAGAATGTAGTTTAAGCTTTGTTTAGTTATTATAAGAGCCAGGATTTCATCTAATTATGTGTGTTAGTAATCATTTCCAGAAGAATTTCAATTTTATTTCTTTGTGAACAATAAGTGTGTATTAGGGAACTGAATAAATTATGCAGTGGAACTCTCAATTTTGTATCTTTCAAAATATTCAATTCAAAAATAATGTATGAAAACTCAAAAGTGGTTTAGTGAAGTTTTATATTATTCATGTGAGAATATTTTCATTGTGTTTACTTCAGTGTAAAGGACATACGAAATAGGAGATGTAAAATTGAGGTTGTATTTCAGAGGAAATTTTGTATTCCTTTAAAAATGACCGTTTATTAAATAGTTCCTTTTTGGTCCCTTTTTCTTACAGATGGTCCCTTTTTGGTCCCTTTTTCTTAAAGGGATGGTCCCTTTTCCCCCTTTTTTTGATAGAAAATTTGGTGGGAGCCCTGAATATGTCAAACATTTCAAAGGGCTGATTAATTTAACTTTCACATCGACAACTCAAATGGAAAGTGCGGTATCCCTTATTGCAACAATATGGGAAAAAGGAACAAAAAAAGTAAAAATAACGTCTTATGTATTTTATTAAATTAAATTCTGATTTTTTGTTTTGAATATAAAATACTTTCAAAAAGGGAAAAAAAAAAAAAAAAAAAACATTTTTCTACTACATAATTTAAAAATTTGTGCACTGTTCGAATTGTTATCAAAGGCATGACAATGCATTAATAAAATGTTTAAAAGCATGGTACTAAATAAAAATACGTATAATTAAAAATTATGGCTCTATCAATGAAAATGAAATAAAATTCGTTTAATGTTGATGAAAAAAAAAAAAAAAAAACATTGTAGGTCAACTGTTGAATTAAAACTTTCTAAAATTGTAAAACAGTTCACACAAAGAAAACCATGAAAGCCACATTATAATATCTAAAATTCTTTAAAAAAATTAATATTCTAAAAGAGTACTAAAATGTTGCCTGCATATCTAAAATTTGTTAATTTGTCAGAAAAAGATATTCACAGTAAAAATATTTCTTTGTGAGTAAAAAACTTAAAATTACAATAACAAATTTAATTAATTGATAATTATGGCTGGTATTGCTTGGAATCAACTGGTTTAGTTAGAGATTTTTTTTAAAGGAAGCACTAGTATTATTTATAGTGAAACTTTTCTAGCTTTTGCACTAGCAAACCTTTCAGTTATATTACTAATGTCTACTTTATCTAATTCTTTATATTCTATTGGAATGATTGATAAATTTGGCAAACGTCCTTGGCTCATTGATGGTAGCAAATAATTTTTTTATAATTTTGAATTTGGAAAATCTTCTTTCTTCGGAAGCGACTGTGACTGAAAATGATTAATATATTCATAACGAGATTGCGGTATTTTGAAAAACATTTTAACGATATTTGTTCGTCGAAAAGAAATTCACCATCTATATCATCAGTTAATTTTAAATGCAAGCCTTTGAAATTTAAGTCTTGGTTTTCATATTTCTTTTCACCCCAATCAGACATGTTTATTTGTGGTATAAGTAAAAACATATTATTATATTTCTTTAAAATTTCGAATGAAATTGTTGAATTAACAAGATTGTTTATGACGAATATATATAATAATAATTCTTTGAATCATCTTGCTCAATCACATATTGTAACAATTCCTTTAACGCAGCAGAAACTGTCAGTTTAGCCCTTTTTTGTCATAGCTCACCCAAGAGAATGCTTATTTAAAATTAATTATTCAAATGTCAATAAAATTAATTATTATTTTATTTTACAATTGTATCCACCTATGCTACTCCTTACTTCTTTATAAAAAGTGTAGTTGTAAAAAGGACGAAAATAATTTACTACTCTATATAGGATTGGAGAAAAGTAAATTAAAGTTAATAGTAGTTACATTAATTTTGAGTGCGGTCACGAATATAAAAAATTTTTTGTGGAAAGGGCTAATTTTAATGAGAAAGCTTATTTGACGTAAACAAGTTGTACATTAAAGCAAACTTTTACCCTAAAGCAATGTAATCAGTTTCAGTTTGGTCTAATTTTTAAAAAAAGCTTATTTTACCTATACAAAATGCATAATAAAACAAAATGTTACCCTTTAGGATTTATTTATTTTTTATTTTTAGGTTGGGGGGGGGGGGATGCAGCACTGTTTGAATATGTAATGTAAAATACTACCTGAATCAAAAGTTATTTAAATGTGGCTCGACTTGTTAAATTTCTGATCAGTAGTGGATTCAGAAATGCTTCAAGGAGGAGGGAGAGATAAGTATCACAGAGAATTTTTCCACTGTTGGGTCATCCCACCCCATTCATTTTCAATCTTGAATCCAGGTTTATTCTGTCTGCTCTCATCATTGAAAAGATGCAATGGGGAAGTCTCTCCTTCTGTGACCAGTTTTGCTTCCTAGCATGAGTTTTGAATGTTCCGGCGGAGCCTTTAATGACCCACGCTGGGAAGCAACACTTGTTACAGAAGGAGATCCTTGCATCCCTTCAATAATGAGAGCAGACAGAAAAAAAACTGGGTTAAACTCCCCAGCAACTCCGCAAATTTTTAAACGTGCTCAGGGAAAGAGAAATCGCCCTCCCTTGGATCCCATACTTCGGATTTCAATTAATGTGTAATACAAATAAAGTAGATTGTGTTTGTGTATTTTAGAAAATAATTAAAACTTAAACGCCAATTCATGTTACTTTTCTGTTAGGTTGGGAAAGCATTTTAAATTTTGAGACCCATGCAAGAATGCCTATACTAGTGCTTCTGTGAGGGAAATGCTCTTATCAGGCTGTAAAATACTACAGGCTGTCCTTGTACTAAAACAATACAAATTCAGTATAGAACAAAAAAAAAAAAAAAAATTAACGTCAGAAACACCTAAGGAAGGGGCACGATCTACCTTTCTATATGAGCACTCATTTAGGTACAAGGCAACTTCGATTAGAAACAAATATAAAATGTATTTCTCTTTGCGCCCCTTTTGGGTCCATGTCCGTTCCCAGATTTGCATTTGTCATCATGGACTCCCAAATAGCCTCTCCTGAAGCCGTCGGTAAGTGACTTAGTGTACTGAACTTTTTTGTATTATTTTACTACTGAAGTGTGGGAAAGCCCAAGATGAGCCCCTCTCATCAACAAATGCAACAGTGCTTCTCTCTGCAACATCTCGCCCCTCGTTTACACTCAGCCTACTTTCACGGCAGTGAGTGAGAGAAATGGCAGTAACAGGAGTGTAAGAACCTCTCTCGTCCTGCTCATGCCATGACCTTTCTTGCTGACATCTTTGCCCGGCATGATACCTCTTCATGGGATTTTTAAGGGAGGAGGGAAGTACAGTAGAAAACGACATACAGGAGAAGGCGAGTACAGCTGAATGTAAACGCTCACGGCTTTTGGAGCTGACGTAGAAGTATTTTCTGGAAAAGAAGCTGCCAGCGAGAGAAGAAGTGGGAAGGGCTGAATGTAAATGGGGCATTAGGACCTCAGGCAGACGCCCATGAATGGGAAGGAATCTGAAAACGATCATCCATAACATCACCATAGTAAGTATGGTATCACATATCAGTAAATTTCATCTTGTAGATAGCACTGAAAAACAAGTTTGGGGAAACTCGGAGAAGGTTTTTGCCTAAGGCAGCAGTTCTTAACCTTTTAACGTTGCACCCCCTCCAACAACAAAGGCTAACTTATGGGGGCACCCTCCCCTCACATTTTGCAGCATATATTCGGTTTTTTAATCTTCAACAATGAACATTTAGCCAAATTTTCTACAAAATAATGTTATCAGTAAAGTTTGAATGAACATTTTAAGCAAAAATGGATAGATTTTTAGCAAAATTGAGAATAAATAAGATGATCTTTTAAAAACATGAATCACTACTTGCTCTTTGGTTTTTCTCCTGCCCCCCCCCTTTGCAGTCGCTCTGCGCCCCACAGATTGAGAAACGCTGGCCTAAGGGTTTGGGGAGGGGAGGAGGATGCTCACAAAGCAGTGCTGCATACAAGAACTTGTAAGATGAAACCTTGCTAAAACATTGTAGAAGGGCATTTCAAAGGGGAAAGCCCTTTCCTAAGTGTCTGAAATATAAACTTAAACAAAATATTTTTTTTTTTTTCGATAATGTTAATTTTTCGCAAAACTCATCTTCAGTCGTTTCGGCGCTCCCTTTACATGGGTGCCTTTGTGCAGTGCAGAAACTAAACACCCATTAGCGACGGGCCTGCACACATATACGTAAAATTCTTGGCTATTAAAAATGATTAAATATAGTTGCTCTTTGGTTTTTCTCCTGCCCCCCCCCCCCTTTGCAGTCGCTCTGCGCCCCACAGATTGAGAAACTAAATTAGTAATTAATACGCTAGGTGGGCAGAGGTACAATCCCCTAGGGGAAAGTGCTTGCCCGAACCTCCAACGCAGATCTTCTCTGCTCGCTGACATACAACTGAATGCTCATATTCAAAGATGCACAGGGGGGTATGTCATGAGGTCAAATTTTGCCGTTAAGCTATTACGTATATAAGAGAGAAAAAAGGAATTCGAAAGACTCTTCTAGAACATTCGATGCGTGCATCTGCACACAGCGAAGAAAAAACACTGCGGTCTGGGAGCAGTGCAATACTGCAAGTTAGGCTTTCATGTGAATAAGTGTGAAAAGAGGATGGGAAGAAAAATATAAATAAAACAGATTGCAGCTGCAAGTTTGATTAGCATAGCTGAAGGCAGGAAATCGAAATGATTAAAAGTACATTATTGCCTTACAAATAAAATGGCTGAAAGGAAATTTGAAAGCTTTAAAAACAGTTACTGTTGAAAACTTATAATTAATTAAATTTAGAATAGACTATTAGTTTAAATTTAGACAATAGTAATTAAGATTTGTATTAATAATTTTTCATAGAAAAGTTTGCATGTTGTGTCATCGTGACTACATGTAGTAATTATTTTTATTTATTTTAAAGAACAGTGCTTTTTAAAAAACTTATATTCACTTTTTATGAATGAGCAAACATTAAATTAGATGTGAAAGAGAAGAACAAATATATTTCAGTAATTTGATTTGATATGGTGGTGTACATTGCAACCATTGGATGTAATACAAAATTTGCATGACTATGTCATTTATTTTAGCAATCTTCTGTGTTCTGAATTCAATTTTCCCAATTTCTATAGTTATCAATTGATGGATGAGTTAAATTGTTTGATGCAATTTTAAATGTCTAATAGTAATAAGGGTAACTTTGAAAATCTTTACTTGGTACTCATTCAATAATTATTACGAACAAAAGAATTTAAATAAAATTCTGATTTATATTATTAAATTTTATTATATGCTAAACACATCTATTCTAATCCACTTACACTGACAGTCCTTTTCTGTTTAAAAGTTTGTACCAATATAGGTGAAACATCGTATATGAATGCGATTCAGTAATTGTGGTCCAGTAGTGATAGCGTGATAAAATTGAAGAACAAAAATTAACAGTCCCTCTGCCTTCCCCTACTGCCTAACAAATCATGTCTGGCTAAAAATTTTTGAAACCTTCTTCAATAAATGTACTATTCTTATAAATAATAAACATGTACGTCACGTAATTTCGAGCAAAAAAATTAAGCAGAAAATTCAAAATTACTTATATTAAAACTTTTTTTTTTTTTAAATCAAAAACTTCTAGTTATGTACAGATTTAATTCACATATTTATGTCATGTTTAGAGCAAAATATTATCAACAAATCATTTTTCCTATTTCACTTACACTTACTTCTGCAGGATATTTTCTCCAAAAGAAGGAGGAAAAAAACTAAGGCAAACTGCAAAAAAATCTAATTATGTATTGTAAGTCAGAACACATTTTACAACTCTACATGTTAAAGTTTCGGGGATCAGATAGTTTCAAACCAGTTTCTATATATGTTATCTACCTGTACATTCTAGTGGTGCCCCAAAGTGCCTTTTTTGAGAACAGGGTGCCCTTTTTGAAATCCCCCCCCCCCCCGGCGGCCCTTTTTTTCTAGAGTCAACACTATTCTAATCACCTTCTTGTAAGTTAACCATATTTTTTTATGCTTATATAGAGCTATACATGCAAATTTTTAAGTACCAATTATTTTATATGTAGACTCCTCCCCCCCTCAAAAAAAAACTTTAGATATGATAAATGTAGATTTAATATGAAAAAGCATTGTATCGTTGGCTGACCTTTTTCTAAAAAAGTAAATGGCAATATTCGCTTGGTATATATATATATATATATATTTGTATAGTGCCTCGTTATATTCTGACGTGCCCTTGAAAGCTTAAATTGCCCTCTTTTAGGGACTAGCACCCTGTCCCTTTTTTATCCTATAATCTAAATTTCAGGGAAGCCAAGGCTCTGCTAGCTATATCTCAGCCTTAGACATTTCTGCGTTGCTAGAGATTTAGGGAAAATCCCTGAATTTTGGGTGATTTTAAGAAAAACTCCCTTTTTCCCTTGTAGGCAAGTTTTTTGCCAAAAAGTTCATGCTTTTCTCCTGTAAAACCTGTTTGACAAGTTACAACAATGGGTAATTGTGTTTTTCTTTCAGGCTGATTATTTTGAACCTATAGCTTCAACTTGTAAGGTTATGATTTAAAAATTTACACACAAGGGATGGTTATGAAAAGTTGTGAAAAGAGATTTTTCTTTTTTGTTGTTGTTACCAACTGAAAAAACATTGAAAAGGCAAAATGAATTAGCATATCCATACAATTTATTATTAACTCTTTAGACCCTGTACTGGCTAAGACGGCTGGCCGAAGAGTCTCCCCGTAACGACCTGGGTGCCCAAGAGCGAGTTCTTTCCCGCCCAACATAGGAGTTTTGATAACATTACACCCCTTGAGGCTTGAGAACTTGAGGAAGAGGGGAAACGAATAATTTGTGTATTCATGGTCTGCATGATCTATCAGTGTGCAATAGGTTGTCAAAAGCAGTTACAATCGATATTCTTTGGATTAGCACAATAGGAAGCATGTCGCTTCTATGCTGCTCAAGAAGGGAGGTTCCAAACTGTCACAAATCAGTGATAAAGGGCACCTTTCCTTCAATGGGGGAAGGCATTTTTCGTCCGTTTCGTCAGGAATCAACAGATATGAGATTTTTGTGGATCTGGGAACTAAAGAGTTAAAATTAGGATCATTTCTCTAAATATTTTAATATATATATCAATTTTTATTTCATGTTTTCAGTACTTTTTTGTTATTATGTGCTACTACTTAATGTTTTACTTGGGATTCCATATTACGTAAGTTTAGCTATTTTATATTATATATATATATATATATATATATATATATATATATATATATATATATATATATATATATATATATACAGGGTGTCCAGCCTTAATGTGACCCAATAGCTAAATCCCGAACCATTCGGTTTAAATATACACTTCCAATTTAAAAAATGTTTTAAAAAGGGTAAAGAATGTTTTTACGTGCTTTTCGAACCAAAAAACCCATTTAGAAAAAAATTACAAAAATTAAATTTTTATACGGTCCCCAGGTCCTATCACTTATATTTAGGAAAAGATGCAGTACACAAAAACAAAGTAAACACAAAAAGTTTCGTTTTATTACGATAAAAACTGACCAAGTTATGGAACTTTCAAAATCATACATTTCATCCATTTTCTCGCCCAATTTCAAGAAGCTAGTAAGGGACCGTCTCCAAAGTGAAATTAATTGGAACTCTGGCAGGAAACATTCGCTCTTGCACGTCACTCTTATGTAAATCATTTTTAAATTTAAAAGTACACACATTACGGTAATATTACAATAACTGAGTACTTAAGAAACAAAATTTATTCTGTGTACGTGTAAAACATAGATAAAATAAAATATTTTGGACGAAGAAAACTTTTCAAAAGCAGTTCCAAAAACTTTGACTTATTTGCCTGCGGCTTCAGACTGATTTGCTGCGGTACTGATCATGGCAAACGTTAAAAATCTGTTGTGTAGTCGCTTGCAATTGCATACAGCCGTATTCTAATATTACAAATTCTAGTATGGGAGAACGAGATGTATACAACTGGTCTCCAGGCATTAGCTCCTGCGCCAGAACTGGACGATAAGGAAATGCACCGTACATATGTAATATGTTCCACACCGTCGATTTTGAGTAGGAACAAGCCTTGCTAATATCCTGGACACTACTTTCAGGATGAGCCAGGGCATATCCTAGAACATCCTCAGCGGGTATCCGCAAGCTTGAAGGTGTGGCACGAGACAAGGGAATACGTCTATGACAACTCCCAGTTCTATACAAGCGTTGAGCAGCACTGGCAATTGTACAATAAGATAGATGGCTTCGGCTGGGAAATTTAATGGCATAAAGTCTTGCCGCCTCTCTCTTATTTCGATTACACTGCCCATACAACAGTACCATTTCGCAGTACTCTTCATTTGTATACATCTCGTTCTCCTGTACTAGAATTCGTAATATTAGAATAGGACTGTATGCAATTGCAAGCGACTGCACAACAGTTTTTTAACGTTTGCCATGATCAGTACCGCAGCAAATCAGTCTGAAGCCGCAGGCAAATAAGTCTTAAGTTTTTGGAACTGCTTTTGAAAAGTTTTCTTCGTCCAAAATATTTTATTTTATCTATGTTTTACACGTACACAGAATAAATTTTGTTTCTTAAGTACTCAGTTATTGTAATATTACCGTAATGTGTGTACTTTTAAATTTAAAAATGATTTACATAAGAGTGACGTGCAAGAGCGAATGTTTCCTGGCAGAGTTCCAATTAATTTCACTTTGGAGACGATCCCTTACTAGCTTCTTGAAATTGGGCGAGAAAATGGATGAAATGTATGATTTTGAAAGTTCCATAACTTGGTCAGTTTTTATCGTAATAAAACGAAACTTTTTGTGTTTACTTTGTTTTTGTGTACTGCATCTTTTCCAAAATATAAGTGATAGGACCTGGGGACCGTATAAAAATTTAATTTTTGTAATTTTTTTCTAAATGGGGTTTTTTGGTTCGAAAAGCACGTAAAAACATTCTTTACCTTTTTAAAAACATTTTTCAAATTGGAAGTGCATATCTAAACCGAATGGTTCGGGAATTAGCTATTGGGTCACATTAAGGCTGGACACCCTGTATATATATATATATATTACACTAAACTATGGTTTTGAAAGTTCTGTTTTTATGGTCATATAAATTTTTTTCTGATTATATATGCTTCTGTGTTATATCCTATATTGAATAATTACTTTTCAAAGCTATGTGTAACATGACTACATATTTTTGATTTGTTCTTTTTTTTTAATTCTGAAGAATAAAAGTATATTGTAATGCAATATTTTAAAAATGTCATTTGTCCTGGAGTGCTGAAATCTATTACATGCATACAGTGAGAGAGACCTTATAGCATTGCCTTTGTTTTAAAAATCACAGTCTGTAGTGCATAACTTCAAATTCCAATATGTAAAATTTCTTATTTTGTTGACCTGAGAATTAGCTGATCGAAGTTCATTTATCAGGATAGTTTTTTTATAATCATCCTTTATAAAAGTGCACACATACCGTATTTACTCGTGTATAGTGTGCATGCATGCATAATGCGCACCCTGTACTTCACAAGAAAAATAGGTGAAATTTTGTTATCTTGTATATAATGTGCACTATAAATTTGAAGTGTTAGTGATTTTGAAAGTGACTGAAATTTTCAGTCACTTTCAAAATATATTAATAAATGATTAATATTATTAATTAATTATTAATATATTAATAATTTATTAATCATTATTATTAATAATTCAAAATATATAAATTAATTGGATGGATGTGAAGACTATATCATTCAAGAGGTCATTGACTGTGCCAGTGATGATAAGGACTGCGATGATAACATAACTAGCGGCAATGAGAATTGCTAATTAGTGTTAAGAAATAATTCTACTAGAGATTTCATATAAAATAAAGTGTAACCAATGAAATAAAGATGCTACAAGTACTTTTATTGAGGAACATTTTTCAGTTTTTGCCTTAAATTTTTGAAAAAAAAGTGTGTGTTATATATGAGTAAGCACACACTCAGGTATAATTATAATATACATGAGTGTATGTATAATTATAATTTATTACCACTTTCTCCTAAGTAAAAAAAATTATTTCAAAAATACATAGTAATAAAATTTTAAAAAATTGATTTAAATGGAAACCTTTTTATTTTTGTGTTTTTAAAATCAGATATTTCATGAACCCTGATATCAGTAAAATAGGGTATTACCTTGAAGATCATTTTCACAAGTAGTTTTTTCTCCAAACAGTGCAATTTAGTGACAATATTGAAAGCTATTACGGAATCACCAATAAATTTTCAAAGCCTTTTCCATAGAAAGGACTTGCTTCAAAAATGATTCAGTCTATTTTGTATCATGTTAACCCGTTCAGGACGAGCGCCGCACATATGCGTCGACGAAAAACTGCTCTCAGGGCCGAGCGCCGCACCTTTGCGCTACGCTGAAAGTGACACCCGTAGCCGAGTGTCGCATATGTGCGTTTCAAAATTGGAACGAAATGCAGAGCACTAGAGGGCGTTAGTAATCCATGTTTCTTGTAAAATATTATACTCATAAATAAGTATTTCTCTCTGCAATGTCAGATTGAGGTTAGTCAACTGTCTGTGAGTCATTAGAACTTTGGTGGGAAATAATGTAAACAAAAACACGTGCGGAATACTTCTTACTCATTTTGAAGTGGTTCGCTTTTCTCTTTAGGTTTTTGTTTAACTTAGGCTCTAGTTTCTGTTTTCTGTTCTGATGGGATTTAAACTTTATGGTTGCTCTGTGGTTAGGGTTGTTTATCTCGGCAATGTGAAGTTTGGTGTTGGCATAATTTTTAAGGCACTCCACCGTTTATCGCTTGTTAAGAGAGGGCGTACTTTTTATTTCACTGAGCCACGACCAGCCAATATTTCTAATATGTTTATTCTTCAATAGTCCTTTTAATGGACGTCATTTCCCAAAACTGTGCACTGAGAAAAGTGGAAAAAAAACTTAGAAGGAGGTGTGTTGTTTGCTCAAAGAGGAATAAAAGACGTGACACTGCATATGAATGCAAACTTTGTAATGTCGGATTATGCATTGATCCGTGCTTTGAAATTTACCATACGGCTTTAAAATTTTAGTTATTCAATTGTTTTATAGTATTTGTAAATGTTTTTTCTGAATTTATATATTTTTAGTATTAATCAAGATAATTTTAAATGTAGTATAGTGTATTATATTTTTATTTTTCATAATTAAACATTAATTCTTTTAATTATTATTTTTTTATTATGAGAGAAAAACATATTATATTCTATAATATATTTAAAAATGGTTCCATTTCCATGCAAATGAGAGTTTTTATGCATTGTTTTGTAACGCATACGTTTCGAGAAATTTTATGCGCGTTAGGCTTAGCGGGTGAAAACTCCTCGGCCCGTAGGAACAATCGAAGCTTGAGAGGTGTCGTCCTGTGGGGAGCGCTTCTTTTCGCGGGCGCTCGTCCCGAACGGGTTAAAGGTGTTTGCTGAGTTTAAACCTAACCACCAAAATAATTTCTGACTACAATGTTACTACAGTTTTACCACACACTTAGTTCTAAAAATTGTGTAATATTGAATTATTCATTAGAATATGATAAATAGCCTTTTGATTGAAGTTATTTGCTACAAACAATGCATAACTGCTTCAAAATTGCATTTGTTCTGCTCTAAAGCTTCATAAAAAAATTGTTAAATTAACACATAGCTTAATTCTAATGCAGTAACTAGAGTGTTTATTTTAAATTGTTCAAAAACTTTAGACCACAATCTATACCTTTTGTTTGGTTTCTTTTGTAATTGCATTTTGTACTGCATAATTTTCTGAGTGTGCTATACAATATTCATACTTACATGTTACTATTACTTTTTAAAGATCCTCATGAAACAGATAAAATTACTGCAGATGGTATTATGAAATTTCTTGAAGAATTGAATCTTACCCCAGAAAGCAGACTCGTTCTTATTACAGCGTGGAAATTCAAGGCTGCTACTCAGTGTGAATTCACAAAAGACGAATTTATATGTGGGATGACAGAGCTTGGGTAAATTAACTTTTTATTTGGTGGATTATGCTGCCAATATATATATTTATATATGTTGAGTTATCTGCAAACATTTTGCCTCAATCATCAAGACCAGACCTAGATAAAATGTAAAACTGTCTGCGAACTTGAATAATTTCTTGAAAATTTTCTTCAAAAAAAGTCTGTGTCAAAAAAAGTCTAAGAGTCCTGTTATCGCTACCAATAGCTAAACATATATTATTTTGAAATAGCATACTATTAATTAGTTAAAAACATTAAAAGCCTAAAATTTCCGTAAAAAGGTTAACATACGCACCATTAGTGCTTTTGACAGCTTAGCCCGCTGTCATCATCAGAACTGAGTTGCTTGGCTCGTTCACCGCCTCTTCTTTTCATATTTCAATAACCCTAAAAGCTGCCTTGTCCCTCATCCTCAATAACTCCTACTTCCAATTCAATAATAAATTTTACAAACAGAATAAAGGTATTCCTATGGGCTCCCCGATATCTGGTATAATAGCAGAGTGGAAAATGCGAAACCTTGAAACTTTAATCAATACAAACCTCCACCCCCATATTAAATACTGGTTTCGTTACGTTGATAATGTTTTTGCAATAGTAAATAACAATAGCATAAATAATATCCTCAACGAACTTAACTCACTTGATGAAAATATACAATTTACTATAAAACTTGAGCAGAATAATAGCCTAAATTTCCTTGATGTTAAAGTAATTAGAACCACCCCAGACAATATAGAAACTACCGTTTATCGTAAACCTACGAATAATAATAAAATAGTCAATTACTCCTCAAAAACTACATATAACTACAAAATATCAATCTTACGTTCACACGTCAATAGAGCCCTGGAAATATGCTCCAACCAACAATTACTAAAGGAAGAAATACAATTCATAAAGCAACTTGCGCGCGAAGCTAATTATCCTAGCAATATCATCCCCCGCCTAATCAGAAATAGAAGAAAGAAACTTAACATCATCAACGACGCACAAAAAGAAAAATCCACATTTACTCATCCGATTCCCTACTGTTGCGGTCTCGCTGAAAAAATATCCAACAGAGCACGTAAAATGAACCTCCGTATCCCAATTAAACCCAATAGCAATATATTTAAAAGAATCCGATGAGATAAAGACAAGATTAACCCTCTAGAAACCGCAGGTATTTATAAAATAAATTTCACATATAGAGATTCCAACCTTCCCGGATACTACATTGGGGTTACAAAAAGAAAAATTAAAGATAGAATTAAAGAACACATAAACGACATAAAATACAATAGACAAAGTACCGCTCTATCCCGCCTAGCCTTAAAAGAAAATATAAATATAGATTTCGTAAATGTCAAGAAAATAGCTAATTACAATAATCACGATTATGGCTTAAGACGGGAAGCGTTGGAAATAATGACACAAAAGGGAGCTGTCAACGACATGGCGCATGCGCAGATCGAGCAATCGTGGCAAGCCATGGTGAAGAAGAGGCGGTGAACGAGCCAAGCAACTCAGTTCTGATGATGACAGCGGGCTAAGCTGTCGAAAGCGCTAATGGTGCGTGTTTTAACCTTTTTACGGAAATTTTAGGCTTTTAATGTTTTTAACTAATTACTAAGGTATTTCCGTGTTCAATTTTTAACTAAGTAGCGTACTATTATTAAACTTAAGTTCATATTTATAATATAAAGTTCATAAAGTCAATATTTTGTAAAATTAAACATAATAAATATGATTTATTCACTGTTTTTTCATTGTCATATTATATTTTTATTATTTTATTTGCATGATTTTTTTAAAATTTAGCAATAAAGAAATTTGTTAAAGAAATATCAAAGCTGTCTGCAAAGTTTGAAAATTTTCTGCAAACAGTGTTCGCACGTTCGTCTGTATTATCTGGGTCTGATCAATACTCAAAGTAAATTTGTCTCTTTTGTCATTATTGTTATGTTAGTACTCATTATTTTGTTTCAATCCCTTTCCATTCATATTTTAAGGAATTAAAATTATTGCTTCATTATAGTGATTGCAAAGGTGCCCTACATAGACTGCATAGACATGTGCAGACATGCAGACAGATGGATGGACAAGCTGAATTTATAATTATGTTTCAACTCTGTTAAAATGTTAAAAAGTGGCCTCCTTTGAAAAATTCCTAGGCCCCTGTTTCACGGGAATTTCGTTTTAGCTCAGTTAAACTAAATTCTTCATTAATGATTATTTTTTAAGTATAAAAAATAATTGATTTTTTTGTGGTAAAGTTTGCAATTAGCAAGTAATTTATTGTTAATTGCATAATTGTAGATTGAAATTTGCCATTCAAAGGATAACATTTTTGCCCAATACTGCTGCTTAGTTGCTTTTTTTTTAGACCAGTGTCATCTGTTATTCTTACTAGTTATCCCAATGACAGTCGTAAATAAGCAGCATTTTTTAATTAGATCTTTTTGGTGGGTTTTTCAATTTAACTGTAAATATCTTAGAAAATTATAAAGTTCTGCAAAGTAACAGTAATTTCCAAGTTTTTTTTGTTGTATTGTGAGAAAATTAGACTGAAGCAGTGTGTTGCCAAGGGGGGATAGGGGGTCACAATCCCCCCCATGAGGAATTTTTTGCCATACAAAATGTATATTCTTCACTCCCTTATCACACTTATGTATTCATATATGTGAGTTGCAGTAGTCATACCCCCCCCCCCATGAGGATCTTTAATAATCCCCCCCCCCCATAAAAAAAATTTCTGGCTATGGCACTGGACAGGAGGAATATCTTGTCCAGTTGTTTTGAAAAATACCCCTATTCTGTTTTAATATGGAATGGATCATTGCCCAGGTAAAAAAATCCAGGCATAAAAATTTTCTGTAGACCTGTAGAATTCTGCAGTTTTGTTTATTTTATGAGCAGCAGAATTTTTTTCTTTTACCAGATCCACTAATCATGCTGTTTGTTCATTAAAACTTTTAGTAGAAAAAAAGATTGTTGAGTATACTCCAGCATCCCAATGCAACCTTCTTCCATCCATCTTTAGAACAATTACTAGGATCATTTAAAAAAAAAAAAAACTTCACAGATTTCTAAAGCTTTGTTGAGGGAACCACATTCTATTTTTTCTCTTAGGTTGACAATAAAGGACCCTTATTCTATATTAGCATGGGATCATAAACTGCCACTGTGATTTTCGAACAGAACCACTGTGTGTTGACCACTGCAACTGTTGAAAAGAACAAACATATCAAACAAAAAGTTTCCCACATTTTAGCACAAAGTATCATAAGTGTAATATCAACCCTCACTGATGGGACAACATAAAAATATTCTTCTAGCTATCAGTATATCTTGTGATGGGATTTTGACCCTGTGACAAGCTAATTAAATTAATTTTAAAATAAAAAAAATTAAAATGGGAATCAAGCACAGGTAAAACAGCATTCTTCAGAAATAAGTAAAATTAATATATGGTTTATATATTTTGGCACATTTTAAATGCTAATATTTTGTAAGCTATTAAAATAAGAATAAAGTATGCCCATTTAAAATATTCAGTTCTAATAGTGTAACATTTATGTAGAGGAGAAAAAATGCATCCATCAATAACCAAATGGAGTTCGAGGCCAGCCCAAGCACTAGCAGCCAAAAACTCCAACAAAGTTGCTACTGGTCAGTGAGAACAGGGAAAACATGGGAAAGTCAGGGTATTTCATTTTGGCAAAAAAGGTTAGACAGAAGTCAGGGAAAATCTTAAATTTTAGCCCCAAACCTAGAAAATCAGATAATGTGACCTGGAAAATTATCAGAAATCTGTGTTTGCAAACAATCTATGTTTAACCTTACTTGAAAATTGGGAGCAAATTTTCTCAATACAATTGGGACGCTGGAAATATTAAAGAAGGTATGCAAAGTTGATGTCCTAAATGTAAAAAATAATCTGGATTTTTATTGCAATAAATTCTGGAAAAGTCAGGGAGTTTTTTTTTTTTTTTTTTTCAGAAATTGAGAAATTGAGTAGCAACCCTGTCCAATGACCTTTACTACCTGTTTCACCCACAAGCAATTTTAATCAGACTGATCATTCAAGACCTATTTCATGCCAAATTCTTTTAGCTTTATAAGTTTGAACTCTTGTGAGACTGCCTACAACTGTGGTTTAAACTTTCCTGGTCCTAAACCTGCAAAACAAGTTTTACTCAACATAATACTGTTTGTGTATGAAAGGAGTACTTGTTCTGTTACATCAACAATAGTGAACCAATCTGGTTTGAGAGTTGCATATTTCAGAAAATTTCAATCGCAGCTATTTCATAAATTATAAGTGAGGAAAAAGATGCAAGTTGATGAAATCTTTCCTTTAAAAAATTTTTTTAGTAGTTAAATTGTTAACCACCAGCTACCTCAAAATTTTCTCTATTGAGCTTTTAAAAGTCAGTGTTTAATAGTGTTCATTCATTTCAATGGGTATTGTAAAATATATTATTGTAATGAGACTATGGTATGTTTGCAGTTTATATTAATTTATTGACAGATTTTCAAAATGCAATCAGTATAATTGAATTTAAATACATTGTTTGACATTTGCTAAGGAACAAGTGATGTATACAAAATTGCATCTCAGACAGCAGACCAATAACAGTAAATTCAAGTTCAGAGGCAGTGGTAGACCAGGACTCATTATCTGTATAAAAGACAGTGCATACAAGCTCATGATTCACAATAAAATTCATGCTGTTTGATCTTTGACAAAAATAGTGCTGGATGTTATAAAAGATTTTTATCTCTGAAAGTCTGCTTGGTTCTTGCAATAATTAAGAGCAAAATGTCAGCAAGACATCATTTGAGTGACTACGATCGACAACGACTAGAAGCAGGTCAGAGTGTCACCACTGTAGCTGCTGCCATGGGTGTATTAAAGAATGTCATCTCATGAGTAAAGAAGACTGCTGAAGGTGAAAATGCTTTGCGAAAGCATGCTGAATAGTTGTTGTCGGAACATCACACCTTTAGAGGATCGCTATGTAGCCCTCGTGGCAAAAAGGAACAGAAATTACACTCCTGGCCAGATAGCTGTAAACCTTGCAGCTGCTACCGGTACGCATGTTTCAGCAAGAACCATTTCACGGTGATTAAATTAAGTTGGTTTGTGTGCATGAAAGCCTATTCGTTGCATCCCACTTCAACCACGCCATTGTCGAGAGAGGTTATGCTGGTGTAAGGAACATGTTGGTACGGATCACCAAAATTGGTCTAAGAGTAATGTTCTCCGACAAATCTCATTTCAGTGTGACAAGTGATTCCGGTCACCAGTTACTGTGGAGAGAGCGTGAAACACGTTATGCACAACTTTTTGCTTGTGAACGTGATCGGCACGGCTCAGGTGTGATGGTGTTGGCAGGCATCATGCACAATGGCAGAACACTGATTCATATCTTTGAGTGAGGAAGCATTACATCGCAGTGGTATTGCAGAGAGATTATTCTGGATCATGTTGGTCTTTTTAGGGGTGGTATAGGTCCTGACTTTCTGTTTATGGACGATAATGCACGGCCACACAGAAGCGTTGAGGTATCGGACACACTGCAAAGTGAAAATATTCTCTGTATGCAATGGCCTGCGTACTCTCCCGCCCTAAATCCTATTGAGCATGTCTGGGTCTGCATCATTCTGATCTAAAGATAATTTTTTGGGGGCTGTTTTGGAAATCATCCAAGGAGTATCTTTTTTAAGTTTTTAATTCTTTGATGTGGTGATATCTCTACCATTTTGCTCTATAATAAATGCACATCATCCCTACTGAATATGTACTAAGTTTTATTTCTTCAATCATTGTCTATTCTTAATTATTTCCAAAAAGTAACTGTTCCTAAGCAATTGTCAAGCAGTGTAATTAGTTTAATCAGCATATTGAAATTTTGTGTAATCAGTTTATATAACTACTTTGTAGATGTGATTCAATCGACAAATTGAAGCATAAGTTACCCACTTTGGAAAATGAACTAAGAGATCCTGTTAAATTCAAAGACTTTTATAATTTTACTTTTAACTATGCTAAAAATCCTGGTCAAAAAGGTCTAGGTAAGTCCTCATATTTTATTTCTGATATTTTTTTATTGGTGCTATTTATATTTTAAATCTGAAATTATTTGATATAGTTTACTATTTTGGTTTTGTAAGATTATATATAAAAAAATAGAAGTATATGAATTGATATAACCCTTAAAGTATGCTTTTTGGGTATTTAACAAGATTAGTAATTTGTTTTCATTTGCATTTTATTACAAGATCCATACACTAAACTATTTTTTGACAAATTCACCATGCAAACTAAGGCATGTGTTACATCTTGGCATGTAACGTACTCATATTGTACAGTCAGCAACCTGAACCAGCTCTGGGTGTTTATCTTGATATCATCATCACTTACTGATTGGCAAGGAATGTCTTGAGAATTTCGCATTTGAAGTTACACTAAAAGCAGGACAAAACTGGGAGGCATGGCTATTTTTGGCTAATCCTAGCAAGTGCATAGACTAATTTTCAAAAGACCCCAGAGAGTATTCGTAAAGTGGAAATTGTTAGAATTGATTTGACTTGCACAAATAATACAAATTTACGAGGTTTAAGAATTGAAATAAGGAAGTATAATATTAGAGGTTTAATAGGTGCATGAGCTTCAGTCAGTGAGTTTACTTTGAAAGAGCTTAGTACATAAATTAATAGCTGATAAAAAATCTTTCAGTATCAGAGGTAGTTCACTGAAAATTATTGGCATTACAAACAGCATAATTTAAATCAAAGAATTAACACTAGAAGTGCTTTTGGGGTCTTTTTGACCCCTTGCTCAATATCTCATGCTTTATTTCAATATACAGTTTAACACAGCCGCTCATTTTCCTACTTTTCCTAAAATTCTTCCAAGCGTGTTGTGATAAATTTTTACACTTCTATTTAAATTAGTAAAATAAATAATTATAGAAATACCTAAAACAGCCAACAGGGGTCATTTTAATCCTTCCCCCCATCTGTTCTAGTGTTAAGGTAAAAATATGTAATACATTTATTAATGCAAATTTTTATACATGTCTCTGATTACTTGAACTATGGTGTAATTTTAAGATGGGGTTTTTGAGTGTAAATAAAGTCCAAATTGATTGGTTATTAAATTTATATAGAACAACAGCCACCTGTTAAGCAAGATTATTCTTGTGGACCCCCATAAAAACCCTAGCCATTTTACATTGTTCTTGAAACTTCATTTCTGGCTCAATAATCTCATAACAACAATGTTATAATAAAGATTGGTAAAAATGTTAAGTGCACAGTGTTGCCACCTTGTTAGTGAAAATAGAAAAACTTGTTAAAAAAAAAGAAAGAAAGCTAACTTCTAACAAAAATTTAAATACCAATTTCCGTGTAAAAGCCGAGAATTTTTGAAAAATTTCCGAAAGTTAAACTATGGGGGTGGGCTTATATACAGATCTGCTAATCGCGTAAAATACTTTTGTTCATCTGGCACAAGCGACAAATCGCCAAATATAGCACTTTTTATCTAAGCATCTTAAACATGCACAAAAAATAATAGAATGCTGTAAATAATTTGTACTAAAAATCAGGGTTTGAGCTGAGTTCAAAAGTTCTTTAGCATAAAAGCTAAAATCAGAAAAAAAAGCTTTAGCAAAATGCTAAAATACCTGTAAATACAAGTTCACATAGCACTTCCGATGCCTTAATAGTGTTTCATTTACATTTGTATATTAAATGTAGGCGTGACACTTTTAAAGAATTAAGATATCATGTCGACATTTTCATGTTAAAATACCAATAGGTCTGTAAATACAAGCTCACATAGCATTTCCGATGACTTAATAGTGTTTCATTTACATTTGTAAATTAAATATCAAAATGTAGGAATGGCATCTTTAAAGAAGTAATACACAGCAATTAAAAAAAACATTTTTTTAAAAATTGAAATGAAAATTAATAAATGTACTTATCATTAAGAGAAAACAAGTTTAATTTTAAGACAGTACAAGCCCAACATAACACATACTGAATTAATACTGAATATTGTTGAAATTTATAGTAAATTAAATGTCTTAGTTGTGATTTATATTATTTTACAAGAAATATTATTTACTATATAAAACTGCATTATATCAAGCTTATACCATACTTTATAGGTTTTCATATACAAAAAATTTCAAGAATAAAGAAAATAACAAATAAAATATGTTTTTATTATTATTCAAAACAAAGGCTTTAGCAAAATAGCGAAAATGTCTTATTTCATTTTCGCATTTTGCTAAAAATGCAACCGTAGCAGAAACCCAGCTAAAAATAAACAATTGAAAAAGATTTTTTAATTTTTTCAACTTACTTTTTGGATGCTTTCAATAAAATCTGTATATACAAAAAGAAGAAAAAAATCACAAAAATTTAGTCTGAGTCTGAATCAGAGTTTTCAAACAGTTCGTGGAATTCACTTTCATTTGTTAGGATGTCAGGGTTAACATCGTCATCAGTTTTGATACTTTCCGTACAAGCATTTGTCTTCTTCATACACCAAATCATCTTCACTTCCATCCATACTATTATTAATGCAGCACTTTTTAAAAGCTCGAACAATAACTTCAGATGGAATCTCCAACCAGGAATCTTCACCCACTGCGCAACTGTTACTAAATCTACTTTTTAAAAATTTCCGCTTTTAGTTACAGCTTTGTCTTCTGTCTCCATCCATTTAAACTTCAGTCTATCTTTAAATGACTTATTTAAGCAAACGTCCAGAGGTTGGAGCATTGATGTTAGTCCACCAGGTATTTCAGCCATTTCTGTTTTTATTTCATGGCATTTGTGCTTCACTTTATCCGTGAGATGAGTCCTGAAGGAGTCCCAAACAAGCATTGACAGTTTATTAAACACAGCACCTTTTCTTCAGTTCCATGTATTTTCCATACAGTCCACGATGCGGACCTCATCCATCCAGCCTTTCTCATGCGCATGCACTAAAACTCAATTTAGCGCCCTGAGTCTGATAGCTGTACGGGTTATAAACCCGTTCATCCGAGAATCTTCTATCCATTTAGTGAGTTTCTCCTCCAGAGCTGGATACATGGGTCGACAACCACGTGCTGCCTTTTTTGATTTCGGCATCTGTTTGGGAATTTCACACTTTTAGGCAGGGTCTTTCTTTTAAAGATAACCGTAGGCAGTAATCGGTTTCCATCTGCCATGCAGCACAAAACTACTGTAAAGCGGCATTTTTCATGGCCCGTTGTTTTTACAAAAACAGTCTTGGAGCCTTTATTCTCAACAGTATAGTTTGACGGCAAATGGAATGACACGGGAGTTTCGTCCATATTGCCGATTTGACTCATTTCAAAGTGGTATTCTTTTCTGAATTTTATGGTGTGCCGTTGAAAAGCCTCAACTTTTATTTCCAACTTGGAGGGAAGTTTATGTGCAAGCTTTGTGCGAGCTCTTATGCAGGGCCAGCCCAAAGGGGGTGCGAATGTAGGCGATCGCCTAAGGCCCCGCGCTTATAGAGGCCCCGCTCCTGGGCCATTTTATTGCTATCTCATAAGACATGATGGAGAAGAGGCCCCGCTCTTGCGCTTTGCCTGGGGCCCCGCACGCTCCTCGGGCCGTCTCTGTCTTATTCACAAGTTGTGCCTGTTCATGAACCGGTTGCACCATCCTACTGAGGCTACGAAATGTGCTGACTTGTTTTGAGCAAATTCAGGCTTCTTCATTAAATTTAGTGCCCTGACTCTGATAGCTGTACGAGTTATAATTAACCCGTTCATCCTTAGAATCTTCTATCTATTTAGTGAGTTTCTCCTCCAGAGCTGGATACATGGGCCGACGACCACATGCTTTTTTTTATTTCAGCATCTGTTCTATTTCCCACTGTTTCTTTCTCCAACTTGTTCGAACTTGTTTCTCATTAATGGAGGAATATAGAGCAGCCATTCTGTTATTAGAATTTTTGGCAAATGCGATCACTTGAAGCTTGAAATTTGCAGTGTAGGAATTCATCTTTCAAACAAAAAATAATATGGCACATATGGAAGGCTAGCATTCATCAACCGATCGTAATACAAATGAATGAAAAAAATGTGCTAACTTCAGATAGGGTTACCAGAGTTAAAACTGTCGCCGTTGGCACTAGTTTTCAGGAAATCCCTTTTCCCAAAGGCACCTGGGCCCTTAATCTGCTGTATAGGAATGGAATGTTAATTCAATAAACTGCAACAAGCAAAATAGAGAGTAGGGGTGCCGGGGGGGGGGGACCATAGATAATTTATTGCAATTGTATATACTGCAGGACGTAAAGTTCCAACATACAAATACAAAAGGGGTAATCAATGAGGGAGGACCTGAAAGCTAGCAGTTGTAAGGAGAGGATAGAAATCAAAGGTGCCCTGAACTGAAGGATGGGGGGGGGGGAGGTATTATCTCAACGGTTAAAAGAGGTGCGTGTGAGCACTTCTTATCGTCGCCAGCCTTCCTTCCTTTACAGATACAAAATATTTTACCTGCTTGGCGACATATTTAAACGTCACAGGATTTTTTTTTAATCTCGGCTTATACACGGATCGGCTTATAATCGAAAATATACAATATATTAAATGCCGTATTTACCCGTGTATACGTGGATCCCACATAAAAGTCGACCCCCCACTTTCCCAATCAAGAAATTTGAATTTTTTTAAATCCCTCATATAAGTCGACCCCTCAATTTCATGTTCAAGAAATTAAAATATAAAAAAACCTTTATTGAAAATCTTCTGGTAAAAAAAGAAGTACTAAATATACAATAGTAAAGATAATAATATACAAAAGTAGCATACAAAATTAAATTGATAATTAATAATAATAATATGACACAAATGAGATAGGGGTAAAGTTGTAATACACAAAGTTAAACTGGTTCAAGATCCAATTCAGTGTTGGACTCGCCAAACAATTCACAAAATTCCTTCGGCGTCATTGGCTCATCATGATACACGTTTTCAATCGCTGTATTGCTACATTCTTCCTGGTATGCAAATCGACATCACTGTGTTATGGAATGCGAGAACAGAAAAATTGTCTTTCTAAGGAGTATTTTGGACTTCTGACTAAAAAAAAAAAATAATAATAAGGACCCTCGTATAAGCCGACCCCCACTTTAAGCCTTTTCTTTGTCCAGAATTTCTCAACTTATATGTGGGCCCATTTTTTTTGGGGGGGGGCGTGGTAGCCTAGTGGTTAAGGCGTTGGACTCGTAACCGGAAGGTTGTGGGTTCGATACCGGCGCACCACTAAAAACCACCGTGTACATGCGGTGTACGTGCACGTTAAATCCGTGGTTCCGAAAGTCCTCTCGGCGGTCGCCAGCAGTTTCCGAGGGGTGCCAATATTCAGAAGCTCCCCACCTTCTGATGAGGTTCCAAATTGTGGCGGGAAATTCCGGGAAGGACATATATGTAGCTCTAAGCGACACATTCAGTGACGCGAGCTGTCCTCTCCTGGCAAATAAATAAATTAAAAAATCTCCGAAAAAACCAAACAGAAAAAAATGTATTGTGGCCGGATCGCTCATTCAGAAAAAAAGCACTTTAATCTTCCCGCAGTTCAATTGGGAAAATCTTTGGTTCAGCCCAGAGCGCTGAAAAGAAAATTGGCAGCACCGTTGCCATGACAACAACTACGTAAGCAGCCTCTCCGGCATAGGGAGTATGCAGCTGATACAGCCGATGAAAGATTTTTTAACGGCGGCTGAACTTGAGAACTCGACTAACTCATTGGCTCGGACGAAAAGTGAGGGAGGGGGTACGGAGAATATATGTTTGGGAAACTCTCGACTACGACTTTATATTGCTGAATTTATCAAGAAGGTAAGCCTGAATAGACGCTTATGAATGGACAATTACCCATCAAAGCAGTATTGTTTTTAAGTAAGCAAGAACTGCCATTTAGAGGACATGGCGAACGAGAAAATTCTTTAAACATGGGAAATTTTAAAGAGCGTTTAAAATTATTGATATCTGAATTAAAACAATGCCTTTTTATGGGGACATCACTGACTGATTCGCATATTTAAAAGAAAGGATGATTGATTTGACTTATAAAAAATAAGTAAGTTTTCTTTTTTTTCTTTTCTTCTCAAGTTATTGTTACAAAAGAAAATTCCAAGGAAACTTCGAATCAGACACGGATTAATGCAATTTTGAGGATAAGAGCAGCTGGTTGAAATTTATGTCCATTTTATGGAAGTAAAATAGGATCTCTTACATTTTTTTTTATGTAATTTCTATTCCCCCCCCCCCCTCGGTGAGGGCTTAATCCGCCAGCTTTCGAATTCAGTAACAAAGATTTTCCAATCCTGTCTGGAGGAATGAAGGGGGGGGGGGCTCATATGCTTCCGGCTGCACTAACAGTTTTAACCACGAGCTGCCACTGAATTTCACATATTGTTTTGAAAGAGAAATTATGAAATTCCATGCCGTAATGATGGATAGGACACAAAAAAGATTTTGACAATGCTCTTCATCAGTGGCCAGCAAGACCAGACTTAACTGCAATTTTTTTTTTTTTCTTTAGGGACAAAGCCATAGCCAGGGGGGGATCATGAGGGTTTGGTCTCCCTCCTCCCTTGCCAAAATTTTAGTAAATGTTAGTACTTTTTTTTTTTAAATTGGCATTGATTCATATATCAATTTCCGCAATTCTAATCTGAATTTAGGAAAATTAGTAGAATAAATTATTTTAAAGTATGTGCTGATAATTTCAAGTGCAGCCCGGCTGTACTTGCTGTATCCCACAAGCCGCCACTGGTGAAATAGAATGCTACCTCACGTTATTTAGAAAATATTGCCATTCAAAGTTGAGACATTCATGTGTATAGAAAGATGGAAAGCATTAAATCATAAATATTAGTCTAAACAGCTTTATTAACTGTGACAATCACAAATTGAAATACTGCTTTAATTTTTTACATTTTTAAAAATTCTTCATAGTTTATAGGGATGTCGCTAGCATGGTGACAAAGCAATAATTGTTGCCAAAGATGGATGACAATTTTGTTGCCTGAAACCATGGAGCTAAGAAGAGCTTTTTATATCGTTAATCGTCAATTTGTTTTTTATGCCCACTATTACATGTTGGTTATGATTATGTTTTGGTTTAAACAACCGAGAATTTGAATTGTGTTATGTTGTTTTTAATAGAAGTACAGATATATGTAATAAGCAATGTGTGCAATAAATGTACAAATACAGCAGTTCTAAGAGGTTTGTATTTTGGACAACCACCAGTTGCTGACCTTGGTGGTGTTTTTGGACCACTAAATTTCCTTTGCTGGTGACTTCCCTAATATGTATTCAAAAATTTACAAAAGAATTTCTGAACTACTAGTTTAAAAAGGAAAATTAAAACCGAAATTTTCCTTTTGGAAGTAAGAGACATTTAATCAAAGGATTCAGTGTGAAGATTTAAAATTAATTTATATCCTTCATTTTCAAGTATAAATTGTGACTGCTATGGATGCAACAAATAAATGTTAGCAGGGTTGCCACTGGTGAGGGAAAACCTGGAAAAGTTAGAGAATTTCATTTTGGCCAAGGAAAGTCAAGGGAATATGCAAATTTTACCTAAAAACAGGGTTATGTTTTTAAGGTCAAAACTAGCTATTTACATGACATGTCAAAAACATGTTGAAAACTGTCAAATGTGTCAAAACTGCCCAAAGGTGTCAAAAACCTAATGCATTTTATTTTTATCTGTTATTAGTAACATTTTATTTTAAATTCCAAACTAAAAAACTAATTAAATTAAACTTAATGTATTTAATTTTGTAATTAATGTAATTGCATTAAAATTACATACTACCACTCAAATTATTTGTCCTGCTATGATAGCTATTGAAAATAGTAAATGCACTACTTAGTTTAATACATTAAAATCCATTTAAAATATTAAAAACATAACACACCAAGTGTTTAGTCTAGCACTTTTTGCTGCTTAGCCTGCAGCCATCTTCAGAACTGGCAAGAGTCTTCTCCTTCGTTCCAGCACGCCGCTCCAGGCTTCGTCGATTTGCACATGCGTCATGTCATTGACGGCGTCCTCTTGCGTTAAGATTTCTATTCATTCGCGTGTTAGACTATAGTTATGATTATTGTAAATGGCTATTTTTTTTTTTTTTTTTACGTTATTGAAATCTATTTCTAAATTTTCCTTTAAGGCTAAGCGAGATAGGGTAGTACTATGTCTATTAAATTTAATATCATTAATATGTTCTTTGATTCTGTCTTTGATTTTTCTTTTTGTTACACCTATGTAGTGGCTGGAAAGGTTAGACTCTTTATAAACAAAATTAATTCTATAAACTCTTGCGGATTCTTTTAAAGATGTCACTATTTGGCTTGATAGGGATTCTAATATTCTTTTTGCGGGCAAGGTTAGCAAGTTTTTCGGCAATTCCGCGACAGTAAGGTATGGGATAGGTGAAAGTTAGTTTAGTTTTTTGGGCATTGCTGATGAAGTTAATTTTTTCTTTCTTTCTTTAACTAATTTGTCTACGATATTATTTGGATAATTAGCATTTTGACATTGTGTTCTTATGAATTGCAATTCTTCTTTAAGGAGTTTATTGTTGTAACAGGTATCGAGAGCTCTATTAATATAAGAACGGATTATACAAATTTTATAATTATAGGGTGTTTTCGATGAGAATTTGACTATTTCATTGTTATTGGTTGGTTTTCAAAAGATGGTGGTTTCTATACTGTATGGGGTGGTTCTTATTATTTTAACGTCTAGAAAGTTTAAGATGCTGTGTTGCCCTATTTCCGTAGTAAATTATATATTTTTATCAATATTATTTAATTCCTGAAGGGCATTATCAAAGCTATTGTTTTCAACGATTGCAAAAATATCATCAATGCACCTAAACCAGTATTTTATAGGGTGGTGAAATTTCTTTTTAATTATTGTGTCTAGACATCTCATTTTCCAGTCGGCCACTATTCCAGATATCGGGGAGCCCATGAGCACACCCTTTTTCTGGCTATAAAATTTACTATTGAATTGAAAGTACGAGTTACTAAGACTTAAATCAAGAGCATTTTTAAGCATTTAATAGAGATTATTGATTAATTTTTAATCTTAAAAGTGATTGATAAAAATATACAATTTACTATGGAAATAGAGCAACACAACATCTTTCTAGATGTTAAAATAATAAGAACCACCCTATACAATATAGAAACCGCTATCTTTCGAAAACCAACAAATAACAATGAAATAGTCAAATTCTCATCTAAAACACCCTATAATTATAAAATTTCTATAATCCGTTCTTATATTAATAGAGCTCTCGATACCTGTTACAACAATAAACTCCTCAAAGAATTGCAAATCATAAGAATACAATGTCAAAATGCTAATTACCCAAATAATATCGTAGACAAATTAGTTAGAGAAAGAAAGAAAAAAATAAACTTCATCAGCAATGCCCAGAAAACAAAAGTAACTTTCACCTATCCCATACCTTACTGTCGCGGAATTGCTGAAAAAGTTGATAACCCTGCCCGCAAAAACAATATTAGAATCCCTATCAAACCAAATAGTGACATCTTTAAAAGAATCCGCTCAGATAAAGAAAAAATAAATCCTTTGAAAACCGCAGGAGTTTATAGAAATAATTTTGTTTATAGAGTCTAACCTTTCCGGCCACTACATAGGTGTAACAAAAATTAAAATAAAAGGCAGAATCAAAGAACATATTAATGATATTAAATTTAATAGACATAGTACTGCTCTATCTCGCTTAGCCTTAAAGGAAAATTTAGAAATAGATCTCAATAATGTTTAAAAAAAAAAAAGCCAATTATAATAATCATAACTACAGTCCAAAAAGCAATAGAAATCTTAATGCAAGAGGGCATCGTCAATGACATGACGCATGCGCAAATCGACGGAGACTGGAGCGGCATGCTGGAACAAAGGAGAAGACTCTCGCCAGTTCTGAAGATGGCTATGTGCTAAGCAGCCGAAAGCGCTAGACTAAATACTTGGTGTGTTATGTTTTTAATATTTTAAACGGATTTTAATGGCTTTTAAATGTTTTTAACTAAGTATTGGAAATACTACTGTGTACGATTCTTAAATTAATGGTAAATGCATTTTTGAAAGTACATTTTTTATACTTTTATTCCTTAGGTGTTCAACTTGTTTGAAATTTATGAATATAAGTAATTATTTGTATTCCTTTATGGCAGTATTTATTTATTTATTTATTTTTTGTTGTGTGGAAGGGGAAGGAGCTTTGCTGAAGCTAAATCAATATTCAATTACTAAAAAAGTTGCCTAAACATTTTTGATGAAATATTTGATTTTCAGTATAACTATATTCTGTTACTATTCTGTATAAACTGCTATTACAATATAAATATTCTGTGGTAAATAAATTAACTATATTTGCAAACAAAATAAGGATTATTTATCAATACACATAAAATTTTCTAATACTTTAAATTTTATTTTGTTAATAAATTACGTTTTTCTAAATAAGCACTGTTAATATTTGACATTTAGTTTTAATAATATACTTACATATATTTATTATTATTATTATTTTTTTTTTGTATATTTACAGTAGTAGCTTATTATTATTTTGTATTCTAAGCAGCTTGTTGAACCAAAATCATACTTGGAGATTTTGAACAAAATATGTTGCTTGTACTGTCTAAAATTGTCCAAACGTTTATTCAAGTGCCTAAAATAAAAATAAAAATTGTAAAAACTGAATATGTAATTTTGTTGCAAAATATAGTTTTACCCTGTTTTAGTTCAGAATTTTAGGTTTTTGACACTTATTGTCAAAAATTATGTAAAAAAGGGGTTTTTGAAACATAACGGTTAAAACCAAATAAAACCATTAATTGTCAAAAACTTGACAACAACGGTTAAAACCAAATAAAACCATTAATTGTAAAAAAACTTGCCAACCCTGTGAAAATCTAAAAAATATTAAAATGTGAAAATATAAAAAATACCTAAAGTTTATATTTACAGGGTTCATACACCCTCAGGGAAAACTCAGGGAATTGAAAATTAGCTCTTAAAACTCAGGAAAATCTCATGAGAAAATTTAATTTTCCTGTTAAAACGTAGAAAATCTAGCTCTAACCCTGGAATTTAAAAAATTTTACCCCTCTTATTTATATTTCTTTCTTTTTACGGCCTTCTTCACTCCATTCAATGGCCGACTACTTCCCTAAAGATGTGTGCACACGATCGTAAATGGATATATACAAGAGGGATCATATATTTTAAACCTTATTATTACTATTGTTTAAAATAGCTGTTTTTTTTTAATTATTGTCTTACATTTCCAGGGAAAGGGTGGCTCCAGTGAGGGGGCCATGACCTTCACTCCAAACTTTTATTTTAGAACTTTTGATTCATATACTTTACAATTTCACACATATTTGCATTTTGAACAATTTGCAGACCTATTTAAAAAGTCCAATGGCCTCCATTGAAAATGCAGCCTGAAGTCAGCTTTGTTTTGAAAGCCCGCCCTTTCCCCTTCCTAAATATGCCTCTGTTACTAAAGAATATGGAAATGTTTACCAATAACCTTGTGTACTGAGTACAGTATAAAAAAATTATCGTGGAGTGAAGTGGTCTTAAAAACTATTTTTTCTCCTTTGCAAAGCTTTTATATAATTCCTGATTATTTATAGGTCAAATTGAGTATGAAACCATATTTGATGATGCATTCCATTGTTTATTTTAGAATTGAAGAAGGAACATATTTTTGATTACTGTTATCATAAAATGATAACCTTAGTGAGGGGCACATAAATAAAAAGTAGTCACTTGGTACTTATGTTTATTTTCAATAACCTTAAAATTCTTGAAAAATCACTTGGAAAACTTTGGGTAAATTTCATTTCAAAAAAATGAGTATAAACCCCGATTTATAAATAATTCGGAGACATCAGCCAGAAATGCTCCAAATACGGCTTAAGATAGGTGTGTTGAGGATTAATGATAATTTGAATTGATATGATAGTTGTAAATTATGTGCATTTCATAAAAACTGAGTCTAAAATTTTGCCAAGAAAGTTTCATAACACCTGGTGTATAGTCAGAATTTCGTGGTAACCCTGTGTTTAGGATTTCCAGTGTATTCTATTTGTTATGAGCATTGACTTGTACATTTCTCTAATGTAATAATATGAATGTAGTATAATTTTATTTTAGATTTAGATATGGCAATTGCATATTGGAATATTGTTCTCCCTGGCCGTTTTAAATTTTTAGATCTGTGGTGTCAGTTTCTTGAAGTAAGTTTAAACACTTTGAACTTTTTCATATTTAACTCATGTACTAATCATAAAAAGCATTCATATCATTTAAATAAAATTTTAAATGTGTATTTCTATATGTATATAAAAGCAGAAGTCTTAGGAAATTTTTATTTGTTTGATTGATATTGGATGTCCTAAAAATAATAAGACAATCGTACAATCCATTGCATATTGTTTTTACTGAGTTGGAATAAATGAAAGCATCTTATGTATCTAAATTTGTAAAATGACTTGAAAATAACAAAAAAAAAAAAAAAAGTCTACAGTCAAAATGCACCTTTTGCAATATAATCGTAAAAAAAACGTGACGTCAGTGTGAGACTATGGAATGCTGTTTCCTGGCTGCATCGTCTGCATAGCGTACATGCCCTACTTAGCTTTGGAGCTAGCAGAAATATTCAGTGTGCGCATCCTCCAAGTTCTATTCTCCTTGGTTGGGTGTGAGTAGTGAGGATTTCTTGTACCTCCACTTAGGTGAAATAGCAGGTGCGCATGCAGATCAGTGAGTCTCTCTTTTGATTGAGCATGAGTATCTTAGCCCCAAACCCCACGTGCACCGCCTCACATCGCTCACATGCTTTTGACGTACGTTGGATGTTTGATGAGTTTCCTAAATTGTATATGGTGTCTCATGTGTTAAGATTTTATGCTTAATTTATGGTTGAATATCAACGGAGTTTACAATTATTTAACATTTACGATGTCAGTTGAATCTGTCAAAAAGAAGACAAAGCTTCCCGATCAAAAGTTGAGGCGAACTTATTCAGAAAGTGGCCCTGTTTAAAACCATCAGTGGTATCTTCCACCAATGCATTTTGCACTGTGTGCAATTCCAATTTTTCCATGAAACATGCAGGAATTTATGATTGTTCTTGCCACATATCTTCTAAAAAATACCAGACTATGTGTAAGATCCGGAGTAACACAAAAAGTTAAACTTCTATGGCTATAAAAGACGATATGGTACAGAAAATAATGAAGGCTGAAATGGTGTTTACATCATTTTTAGTGGAGAATAACATCCCACTAATCGCAGCCGATCAAGCTGGCCAGATGTTTAGAAGCATATTCTTGTGGTCACACAAAATCGACAGCTCTTGTTGAATGTATGGTGGATAAAACAATGCTGGACTTGATTTCTGTAATAAAAAATTTGCCGTTTTCAATGGCAGCTGATAGCAGTAGCGATCAAAAATCTGCAAAATTATACCCTGTAATTGTATCTTATTTTGACAACAACATGCAAAAAATTGTTACTGTATTCTTATCTATCTTAGAAAGTAGTGACAATACTAGCCTTGGAATTTTTACGATGCTGTACAAGGAAATGGAGAGAAAAGAAATTCCATGGAAAAATTGCATTGCATTTGGATATGATAACACAAGCACCATGATTGCACACTTAAATGGTGTAGCAGCTCACATAAAAAAGGTGAACCCAAATATTTTTGTTAGAGGTTGCTTATCCCATCTACTCCACATTTGTGCCCAAAAGTCAACTAAACAGCTCGACTGCAAAGTTGAGTCTTTGCTGTTAGATATTTATTATTATATTGACAGAAGTTCGAAAAGACAAAAAAGACTGTTAGATTGTCAAGAGATGTGTGGACTTAAAGCTTACAAAGTTCTGAAATCTACATCTACACTATACTTATCATTACTAGATGCAGTGAATAGATTATTAGAACAGTGGGATACAATTATACAGTTTTTTGTTCAGAAACAGTGGAATCTAGTGAAGACAAGAAATTCATTATAGCAAAACAGTTTGCGGTCTCCTGATACAAAATTATACCTGCTTTTTTTACAGGCAACTTTGCCAATTTTCACTATTTTAAATTTAAAATTACAAAGTGATGCCGAAACTGATACATCTAACTAAACGATACCTTAATCATTTCTTTACCGATTTGTTGGTAAGATTTGTCAGTCCAACAACTTTACCAGAAGTGTTACATGATTTTACCAAAGTGAAATTTCAAAAATTAAAATATCAGAAAACAAATGTAGTTATTGGTAGCAAAGCAAGAGAATATCTTGCTGAAGCTCCAATAAGTGAGGAACAAGAAAGCACATTTTTATCTTTAAAAAAAGCACATTTGGTCAGAAAATTCTACGCAACGGCATGTGATTACATCCTTAACAAGCTTCCTTTGAATAATGAGTTTCTGCAACATGCAGAAGTAGCCGACATACAGCTTTGAAAACAAGCTTCATTTTCAGTTCATGTGCAGTATTTTGTAAATCTTTTCACACAAGTAGTGCCCAAAGAAGTATTTAATAACCTGGAAATGGAGTTCGCTTGCTACCAAATAGATGGTTTTGAAGCAGATATTTTGTCTTCTAATGCTGATACAACAAGGGCAAAAATTTCGGGTATAAAAGATGAAAATGGAGCATGTAAGTATAATTTACTCCCAAAAGTCATGCTTGCTATTTTAGTCATGCCACAAAGCAATGCCGCAGCTGACTGAGTGTTCAGTTTAGTTCAAAATAATGTGACAGATTTTCGAGCTTCATTGAGCACAAGCACACTAAATGCCTTGCTTGTTCAGAAAGTGAGTATGTTTAATAAAAATGAAAAGTGTTATGAGAGAACTTTTTCAAAAGAAGATTTTCTAAGGGCTAAACATGCTGCTGTAGAGCATTTAAATGAAAAGAAGTCATAATTCCCCTTAATAAAAGAAATTTGTAATCTAGAAAATAAATCTGCTTGTGGCATTAATATTAGTGTTATTATTGAGTATCTGATTTTTTTAGTACACATATTTTTTTCCCCGCTTAATTTTCATGAAAAAGAATATAATATAAATAAGTGTGTTTTAATGTCAGTGTCACAAAATGCCTAGGCTGTTCCAGTTTTAAAAAGTGCATTATTAACAGACCTAGATAAAATGCAGGGATGTGCCAGCTGCTCCAATTGCTCCAAATTGTGCCAAATCAACCCTGATGTACCAATCTGCTACAAAAAGATCGTTTTTGGACATTTTTGCTCCAAATTCAGCAAAACTGCTGCATTTTTAATTTTTCCATACATGTTTAAACGTTTGTAAATCTCCCGAATTTTTACAAAAGTCATCACACATTCTAAGCATTCTAATTTCAATCTTTCTCTATTAATCTTAAAAATGAATATTTTTTCTTTGGCATCCCTTTGTTTAAAACTCCAATGCCTTAAGAGTAAAAATTGACCTCTGTTTTAAATTTAATTTTATATAAATTTGTAATTTTTTGTTACCAAATTTTTATTAGTTGCTGATGGTAGTTAACCCATTTGTGCCCAGATGTTTTTGAGACTTCCTTTGATTTTTGCTAATACCAGCAATAATAGATAAATTTCTGATGTCAACTTCTTGAGCAAGGGATGATTTCTTTTAAAATCATTATGTATAAAAATTGAAATGTCAACATCCTACTGGTTCATGTTAAAATATTATGTGGAGTTAAGGTTCTATACTCGTGAATAAAGGCTAGAAAAAATAAATAACGCTTTTGACTGATAGCGAAAATGCCATCCCAAAAAGGGACGCTAGGCATAAATGAGTTAATATAGTTTGACAAATATTGTATTTTTGATTTAAAATAGATATTTTGTATAGCAATGTATAAAATAACTGAATTTTTTATTTATTTCATAAGCTTTTGACTCCCACCCCCCTAAAAAACTGGTTTTATAAGCTAAGAGTTTTTAAGAACCTCCTTAATTTTCATTTTTTTGATTGCCATTCTTTGACTTTTCTCTTTCCCTCCAAAAATAAATTTTGTATTTCAAAATTGACATTCTTATTCTCCGAAAGTGACTTTTTCTTGCTCCAAATTGCTCCAAAAATGTCTTTTTTCTTGCTCCACAAATTGCTCCAAAATTTAGTTTCAGCTGACACATCCCTGAAAATGTAATAATACCTACAAATTCATGTAATTTCTTTAAAATTTTCCTTAAAAATATACTGTGCACATTCAAAGTTGTATATCACTGCTAACAACAAAATAAATTATTTTAGGGTAAGCATTACCATCTATTTTATCTGTTGCTTCTACTTATAAAGTTTATATTGTTATTGATTGTCCATTTTGTTTTGAACAGAAAATATTGTTATTCCTTTATATAATTTTGCATTCATAAAAGTCATAATTTCATTAAGGTATTTTGAATAATAATAATTTTGCTGTTTAGTAGGATTTTATTTTCCTACATAATTCATTAAAAGGAAAAAGTTTTACTATATATGTGTGTTTTATATATGTATATGTCATGCATATATATATCCCAGTCAAAGTTTAGTGAAAGGGTGTTTTCACGTTACTACACATGACCACTTGAAAATTACACATTTTTGTGGCTTGTACTACACATATAGGCTGCAAGAGGTTGGCAGTCCTGTATATTATAAATATACAGGACTGCCATGCATTCCTTGCATTAAATATAATAACTCTGGGGTCCTTACCAGTAAATTACACAGCTAAGATGTATGTCTGAATCTTCCGGACAAGCACATAATCAGTGGTTAAACTGTCACCCTACAGTGAGTCTACTAGTGACTTTTCATGACTTTTTATGGCGTCACCTGCACTGCACCAGTATTTCCTTTTAACCTGATTGGTACGTGTGTACAGAAAAAAACTTTATGGACTATGACCATCTCTTGTTGTATTCTGCCTTTCATAAGAACCACTTTTCTGTGGTTTATTCTTCTAACTGATCTGAACTGAAATGGACTGCCAAAAACTGTTCTTTAGAAACGTTTCTTAGTGTAAGAAAAAGAAAAATTACTTTAGACACCCTCCTCACCTACCCCAGCATACTGTCTTAAAAATATATACACACTGGCCTCCAAAAGTTAAGGAACAACCGGTTTTTTGCACCTAATTTGCAAATGAATGAATGTGGAAACATCAAATTTGGATGGCATGCTCAAAGCAGTTATGTATTGACTGCCCTGTGGCAGAATTTTTTCCTGCTTTCTGCGACAAACCTCATGAGTACCAATTTCTTTCTGCAACATATTTTTTAATAATAAATATGTAATCAACCTGCAATATCATAAGCACTTTGTGCATATAAAAATCTTTACATGAATAGATTAAAGCTGTATGTATATTATATATATAAACTGCATAACTAAGCAATAAATTTTGGTAGGAAGTTAGATGCAGACAAATATGTAAACATTAATGCAACAGAAAAAAAAAAAGAAACTTACCTGTATCTATAGAATTTCTGAAGAGAAAAAATCAAGCTCAAAAACATGAAAGCTACAATCGATGGACTATAAACACAATTTATTTCTCAAAATTACTTGAAACATGGTAAACATTTAGCTTATGAATTCACTTTTGTAACAACTTTTGGGGTAACAAATTTTTTCATAACTTTATTTTGGTGGGTTGTTGAAAAATAGAATGCATAATTTTGTCCGTACATCAAAATTAAGCCTGCTTTGATATATTTCCTGGTATTTTTAAAACCATATAGTGGTCCATTTATGTGAATGAAAGTTCTTTTATCATTTGTCCCAATGTCCTCTTCATTTCTGTCTGAAGATCTTAGCATTGAACTTCTGTTTATAGCGTGAACCTAACTGGTTAGTTAAATAATAAATAACTAAAATCATAAAATAGGGGTTGATTTTTATTCATATTTTGTTAGCAAGTTTAAATAAAGGAATGCTTAAGAAAAAATATTCATTCTTAAGAGGGATGGAAAAAGATTGAAAACACGATGCTTAAACTACAATTTTTCCATCAAATTTTGCGACGCTCAATCAGTGTAAAAATAAATAAATAAAATGACAAAACAGTGCATTATTTTTTATCCTATAAATTGAAATAAAAGAATGCAAAAGAAAAAAAAAACATGCATTCTCAAGAATGATGGAAAAAGATTGAATAATGGGATGCTTATAACACAATTTTCCCCATAAAGTTTTGTGACGCTCGATCCTTGTAAAAGTAAATAAATAAAATGACTAAATAGGACATTATTTTTAATCTTATTTTGTTGGAAATTCGAATAAAGGAATGCAAAAGAAAATATATGCAGTTTCAAGACGGATGGAAAAAGATTGAAATGTGTTCAAAGCGCTATTTTCCCTGTCAAAATTGTTTACGTTATTTATTTTTTTTTTCTCATTAAAATTGCCTGAGGGGCATGCGGGGCCCCAGGCGAAAGCGCAAGAACGGGGCCTCTTCTCTATCATGTGTCTTATGCGATAGCAATTAAATAGCCCAGGTGCCGGGCCTCTATAAGCGCGGGGCCTTAGGTGATCGCTTACATTCGCACTAGAGATGAGACGGGCTCAGCCCGAGTCCGAAAGCCCGAGCCCGAGCCCGGGCCCGACTCGGGCTCGGGCTCTGTAATTCACGGTTGCGTTCGGGCTCGGGCTCGTGAAAAATTTCTCCTTTGTTGAACATACTCCTTGAAACAGATTTTAAAAAGTGATTCATGGGATAAATAGACGTACTTATTTCAAAAAATAGCGGCACGGGGGACTAGAAGGTGTGTGAAGCTCCAAAAATTATTGTATCCTATTCATGAAGTAGTTAATTTTATTTGTCTTTAGCTGAAATGGCGGGCTCGGGCTCCAACTTTAATAATATTGCTCGGGCTCGGATTAAAAGTCTTCGGGCTCGGGCGGGCTCGGGCTTCAAAAAATGACCCCGAACTCATCTCTAATTCGCACCCCTCTTGGGCCGGCCCTGGCTCCTGCATACACGCGCAATGTAAGAATTCCGCGAGAAAAAGCAAACCTTTGGAAACAATTCTGCAGAAACAAAACATGTTCTGCAAAAATCTAGGGCTGGATTTTTACCCTAACCTCCATTCTTTTTTTCTTTCTGTATGGAAAATATTTCCTTTCGCCAAGAATTCTTCAAATTTTTGTTGGACAACTCAGATACGAAGTCAAGTCGCGCCTTCTTCCAATCAGTCACCGAGCGAAACTGAATGAACTGACGTGCTTGGGAAGATACATATTCATACCCAGAGGCGCAGAGAGCCAAGTCGGGGCCCCGGGGATAAAATCTTTGGGGTCCGTTTGCTATCCAGAAATCCTTTTGATGCCATATTAGATCAATCATTTATTCCTTATTAAAAGTATTAATCATTTAAAGAAATTTTAAATTAATAGTAATTGGAAAATAATTAATAGAATTAAAATTATTAATTTAAAAGAATATTATACTTTAATAAACATCCATGCTCTAAAAAATACCAACAGTTTGTTTTGAAGGTTTCGTCACCTCCGTAGAGAAACTGTATTTGAAACGTTAACATTTTTGCAAGGCATGCTTCCTGAGTATTGAAAAAATTAATATTTTTATTCATTCTTCCATGCAAGCAGGCAGCCAAAAAAGTTTCAGAAGGCCAAAAAGTGGAAATTTCAAAATTTCTCATAGAAAGTCTTGATCTTTAACATTTTGTTAAGGAAAATTCAAAATTTCGGAGGTTGGATGTGCCCATAGTCTCCTCTATGGCTGGCATTCTTCCACTATTTAACAATGTGTCTCGGAAAAAAAAAAAGATTTTTTGTTAAATAAATCTGTCCTACTTTTAGTCATGGCAAACCGTTGAATAACACCTTCAATGTCTACTTTTCTTGGAAAAGAAGACTCAATCACTAACACTCCTTGTTTTTGTCAAGTTGGTGGTTTATGCTATAGATGGCTTTTTGTAATTTCATTGAAAAATTAATTTGAAACATCCGCGGACATAATCTAAATTTGGACATTTTTTTGACAACTCACAATTAAGTATCATATAAACAGCAAAAGTGGGGCCCCTTCACAAGCTGAGGCCCTGGGGATTTTCCCCCTGCTCCCCCTCCCTCTCTGCGCCACTGTTCATACCCTCCAACATTGGCCTTCACCTCATCAGTAGCACTTATGCGATATCGCCGGGGGGGGTGTTAGGGGAGTCATACCCCCCCCCATGAGGAATTTTTTGCCATACAAAATGTATATTCTTCACTAAATTGTCACAAACATCTATACATATATATGAGTTGAAGTAGTCATAACCCCCCCCCCCCCCCCCCCGCTTTTTAGAGGTTTTCTCAACGCTGGGTGTCTACCAAATTTCTGAAAGTCAATTTCCTGACTTTTGGGAGGTCCCGGGAAAAAAACTCCTGACCAATGCATTTTACTTAGGGAAATTGCACAATTCTTATCTTTATATTTGCATATTTTGTACAACTTCTTTAAATCAATTTTGACTAAAGTATACAGGATTAAGCTTTCATCCATTGAGAAACAGAAGCAGTTGCACTTTCTGATAGAATTAACTAACTGTTCTTGGAAAAAGTAAGCTAATTTGTCTTTTACCCTCACGTCACGATTGATGAGTCCCCCATTTTCTCCTCCTTATACAAACACATCGCTTGATGCTTTCGCGGTCCGAAAAATGCGTCGCAGTTGCTTTCGGTTTCCAGTCTGACAATTAGAGAGAAAGTGTAGAAAAAACAAAGACATGAAAAAAATTGATTCTTTTGGTGAATTTTCCGGACCCATTTTCCGATTTCCCGGCTTTTACCAGACTTTCAAGAGCGGTAGACACCCTGCAACATTATTAGAGGTTTTTAAAATATCAGTAGTACTATCACGTTTTAAAAAACAATCCATGTGAAAAAAGAAAACAACGTGCACTGCACTTTCCTTCCACAAAAGAGCTAAGCTTACATCCAAACACAGGACGGAGCAAGATAGGGTAGCGGGAAATGCTAGAGGAGACGTGACGTAACAAGCGAAGGAGCAGCTAACGGCATCCCCCCCCCTCCCACGCACACCACACTTTCGCCGACACAAGTTCGCTCACGGCTGCCGGCGGCGCCGAGGGAGAAGGTTGAATTCCCTTCTTTCACGATCGGCGCCGACACACAGGAGTGTTGACTCACAACAAAGCAGCTAGGGTTGCAAACCGCATCTCCGTGCAGGCATAATGCCCTAAAAAAAGTAAACATTTGCTCAATTCCGTAGTTTTTTCGTACCATCCGTAGCTCCGTAGTTCATGCTACTTATCCGTATAAACTACGGATAATCCGTAGCAGTTGGAGGGTATGCATATTTATAGACTGCATCTGCGAGTAAAATAATCCATTGAAAAGAATTCTGCAGAAACAAAACTTAATCTGCAGAAATGAGAGGGTTTTTTTTTTTTTGTCTCCCTAAATGGAAATTTTATTCCTGTGTGGAAAATCTTTCTGCAGGAGCTCTGTGCCGTTCTGCGACAATGTCGCCGTGTCGCCGCGATTCTGCCACGGGGATTGACTGCAACATAGAAGTTTACTTAAGAAAAATAGAAAAATGATTTACACCAAAAAAGCAATCTCTGGAAAAGTCCATTGTTGGTTAAAATAATATATTACAGTTTAATGTGGTAAAATGTCATAAAAACATAACAAAAAGGAGTTTTAATAAAGGATATGCCCACCCCTAGCTTGAATGCATTGGCAGCATCCACTTTCCATGCTGTCAATTAAGTTGTCAGCTACCCAAATGGGAAGCGAAGACCAGACACGAAGTAAGCTTTGTTCCAGCTCTCCTAAAGACCTTGGAGGTGGACTTAAAGCAGTAACCTGTCTACCAAGATAGTCTCAAAGATACTCTATCAGATTCAGGTCTAAAGATTGAGCTGGCCTTTCTAGTCTCTCCAAACCAAGACCCTCAAGATATTCCTTAAAAATTACAGATTGGAGACTTCGTGCATTATCATCCATCAGAATGAAATCATTGCAAATTGCGCTAGCATATGGGTGGACATATGGATCAAGGATCTCATCCCAATATCTCACACCAGTCAGAGTTCCTCCCTGGAACACATGCAGGTCAGTGTGACTACCGAGTGAGATCCCTGCTCAAACCACTATTCCACCACCTTGGTAGCTGTGTCTTTCAACAGTGTTTGATTGATGGTATCTGGTGCTTTGTTCTCTCCAGATCAGCAGGTGTCCTAAATTGCTCTCCAGTGTGAATCTAGACTCGTCTGTAAAGAGTACAGAAGACCACCGCTGTCTGGTCCAGGAAACGTGTTCTCTTGCATAAGATAAGTGGTCCCTTCTCTGTCCTCCATTGAGGAGGACACACACAACTGGTCGCCTTGCATAGAGACCTGCATTTTGAAGACACCTTTGCACCATACTACCGTATATCTTCTCCCTGATGCTACAGAGTAGTCTCCAACAAATTGTAGCACAGAAATGCTTCTTCTCCTTCAGGCCGAAAAAGCTATAAAATAATATTCTGCAGGTGTAGCTCATGGTCGGCCTGGAACATGTCTTCTGGATACAGAAGCTTCAGTTTGATATTGATTCCAGAGGCGGTGGACCACACTGCAAAACACATTAAGATACTTAACAGCATCTGCCTGTGACAACCCCATTTCCATCCATCCAACTGCTTGCCACCTTAACAAATCGGGCAAACGGCTTCTCTCAGACATTGTGGGACCGTACTGCCTATTGTCAATGAATCTGCCAACAAAAGTTACATGCATAATTATAAAAGCCTAATATTTGCGTATTTTTCTCTCACTCATATATGCCTATTCTTTTCTATAAAAATAAGTGGTAGCTATCGCTTTTGCATAAAGTTTATTTATATCATTTATATAAACTATAGATTTTATTGTTGGTGTCATTTTTTTTAAATGGTGAGCTTTGAAAAACATTTTGTTCCTTAAATTTTGGAGGCCAGTAATACACAGTAGGGGAAGTTGGGGTACAATTAAACAAAATTTACTAGTTTCTTTTTTTTTTTTCCTGCTCACAAATTTGCATGCAGAAAAATAAAATTAATGGGCACTTAACCTACTCTTTTCCCCATCTAAATGAATTTTTTTTTTGTTTGTAAATAGCTTTTTCATATTTTAAAAATTACAAAATGTAAATGTCTGTCAGTGTTCCATTGTACCCAGATACCGGGATACAATGAAAGACTTAATAGAACTTCTCAAACATCCAAATAATATGAGTCAAAATTCAAATTTCAGCATATATGTTTTATGTACATTTGCAATAAACATTAGTAAGACATAAAGGAAATTTAAATTGGAAAAACAAATTTAGTTAAACTGTTATAGCTTAACCCTTTGCGGCGCACTACCCTTTAAAGTTGGAATTCAGGCATAATTTTTTATTGGCTTTCTATTTAGGCCTGCAAGAGTGCACAAATAAAATTTTGTAAAGATTGCACTTACTGTTGTGATTCTATGGGTGGTCGGGGACCACCCATACCACTGCGCCACTACAGCTATGAAAAATGCGGCTAAGCGAGCAATGCAGGGAAGCACAAAACGAGTAAAAGAGCTTTCGCCGATGAGTAATAAACACTTTATTCTACTTGTGTAGCAGATATAGCATTATCCAGGGTGCACCATAAGGAGGCCTGCTACTCTACTCCCCCCCCCCCCCGCAAAAAAAGGGGGGGGGAGAAGAAAAATTACCTTGATTATACGCAGAAATCTGGGCGAGATACTAATTCTTTCCGTGGTATTTTCAATAATTAACCATTAAAATGTTTAATAACTAAGTACAATTTATTTACAATATAAAAAACTTAACAAAAATAACTAGAAATATATACAATGAATCGTACCAAACTAAGAGCAAAAAAGGAGATTCAAAGTACAGATGACCCGAGTTACAGATAAAATCCTTCGACAAAGTACCCTTCCACATTCTAGAGGCCACATCTGGGTGAAACCCTTTTGCAATATAGTGACCCCCCCCCCAACTCTCCCCCACAACATTCCTTAGCATGAGCTCATTCCTATTCCTAAAAAAAAAAAAAAACAACAAACAGAAAATATATACGCAGACGTTTTCCCTTCAGCGTGCGTAATTGGAGAAGCGTAGCGGTGCAGTGGTTTAGTACAGAAACTACCTCATTTTATACAAGTATTCTGGGTATGCTTTCTACATAAAAAAAATATAATAATATTGGACAAATAGTTTCAGGTACAGACAACAAAATGGTATATTATTTTTTTTTCCAGCATTTATTTTTATACCTTTAAAAAAATTATAGATATCCTTGAGGAAACAGTGTTTTAAATAAAGTGTCACAGATGAAAATAATTGATAGAAAGCTGGGTTGCTGCCATCTAGTATTAAAAAGGAAAGCTAAAAGTGAAAAAAAAAAGAGAATTCTCTATATTTAAAGCTAAAATTAGATGATTGAGAAGCAAATTATTTTGGGTGGTTTAGCAGCTAAACCACTGAGACGCAAAGGGTTAAGATGAAAACATAATACTTTTGTTAGAGGTTAGTGTATGTTTTTCATTTTATATTAAATTTAATTAAATCAAGTTCAAAAATTAGCATTTCTGCTTTTCTTTCTGTACCACCTGAAGGAACAGGAGGTGGTAGTTTTGATATAATTTGAGTGTTTCAAAAATATATGTTTTCAAAGAATGCACAAATTTGAAACTTGGACTTAGTTGTTTGACTTACAGAACTCTGCATTCTCCTTGATTTAAGCTTATTATATCCCCAACAGAGTGCATTTCTTTACATTTACACCTTTTACTTATTCATCTTCCTTGATTAAAGCATAATCATTTAAAGCAATACTGCTTGTGTCATACATGTTTTGTGAGAATAGCTCATAATCTGTACTGTTTGGATGATTAGTTGAAAGACAGTCTTGATTGTCACCATCTTCAGAGTCTGAAGAAGAAAGAGAGTTCAATTTAAAAATAATTCCTTGTTAACTTTATGTGCTCTATGGTGATCTCAATCTAAATATTTAATAGTAACATCTTTAAGTGAAAGCATTCACCCGGGTTACAATGAAATATGTTTCATTGTATTCCAAATTGAGGCTACAAACTAAATGAATTTTTACTAATTTCTAATACTTATTCTGGCTTTGGGAGTATGAAGACCACACCATAGTGATCACAATATTTGGAAAATAAATAATTATAATTACGAAAACACGGAAGTAAAACAAATTAATTTTAGTAACAAAATTTGTTTTCAATGGTGAAAATCCAATAATTTTTTATGTCTCTTGCTGTAAAAATGACATCAGTAAACTGGAATCACATCAGTATCTCCAAATCACATCAGTAACTGGAACATATATTTGTATAATAGGTGTGTGTTTCAACTTTCTGTGACAAATCCTATTCATTTTAGAGAGCATGTTTCATTGTACCGCAACTTTTCCTATTAATCAGCAATGTAAACCTGGGTGTGAAGTTTTCCCCCCTTGAAACTTATAGGTGGAACTAACTTTTACACATGTTGCACAGATACTGTAATTTATAAATTTGTGTTTATATAACTGCTGTGCAATATAGTACTACAAGTGTGGCAAACAGCCAATAATTACTGAAACAAATTTGCCACTTGTATTGAGGTAACATAAAGTATAAAAGTGTACTTATAGTGATCTTTGTAAAAATGTTTTGGATAGTGATCGTATGATGGCTGGAAATTATACTGTATAGATTCTACTATAAACAGGGGTGATTGTGTTATGGGGGTAGCCCAGATTTCCAGATTTTTTTTGCTTGATCTCTCCAAGTTTGTAACTCTTTCTGAGTAAGAAATTATGCATGCACCAGACCAACCTATTTAGGTTTGTTTATGAAATCATCATAATTAAATTACTTCCGCATTTTTATTTATTTATTTATCCCAAAAATTTTTACGTAAAAATATTTTTTTCTAGCAGCAGAAACATAGTTAGGGGTCAGGGATCAGCGAATGGGATGGATTGCATTCTTTCAACTAGTAAGGGTGGACTTTGAGTGTCTGCACTTGTGTTAGGCATTCCTTGGGTTTGTACGGGGAGGGGAGAGAAGAGAATGGGGTGGGAATGCTTTCTCTATTAGAATAGGATGAGTCGATGTGTTGGACGTTTTAATCATTTTCACTTGGTACTCCAGTAGTAGTTTAAGCTGTTGAATTGATCAGCTGTTAGGTATTGTGCATTACACATTTATCATTGTTTAATGTGCAGCCTTTTGAATCACTTTTTATTATGAAATATCTTAAACCAACCAGGTGACAATCTCGGGGAATTAGAAAAAGAAATTACAAATAAATTAGTACTTAGCACAAACTTTCTCCAGAATTAAATAAATCCTGTACCACAAAGCGTATATACAGGGTGTCCAGCCTTAATGTGACCCAATAGCTAATTCCCGAACCGTTCGGTTTAGATATGCACTTCCAATTTGAAAAATGTTTTTAAAAAGGTAAAGAATGTTTTGACTTGATTTAACTTGATTGGTTGGCCAACTCGGGGGGGGGGGATATCAGGATTTCTCCCCCCCCCCCCCCCCCCCCGAAAAATTTTCCTGGCTACGTGCCTGGGCCAACTATCCAAAAGAATGGATGCGGGTGGATCTAAATAAAACTCATCCTTCTTTACGAATTACATATCTTGATGGACATTTATACATTAAATAGCTGATCAATGGGAGAAATTTTATTTGGAATTTGCACGCTTACTGTTATGTTATTTTAAAAAATACGATCCTTTGAAAGGAAACATTTGAATTAAAAATTTAAAAAATACATGTAATAGTTCGTGAATTGAAATTTTAAAATAGTTTTGTGCTTTTTATGATTATGTTAGCTTAGAGATTCAGCTATGAAAATAAAGTAAAATGAAATCCATTTACTAAATAGATTTTAAAAAATTTACATTTGAATGTCAAATTTTGTGTTATTCAAGAAAAAAGTTTAAAATTCAATTTTCTCGAAAACTATTGATTTTCGGTCATATATAATAGGGGGTGAAAATTGTAGCATTTTTTGGCTCACCTATCATGTCTTAAAAGGAATACGCCGTGCTACCAGTAATCCTGTATATGCATAAATAGGAGATTTTCAAGGAACCATGCAATTTTGTTTCACACCAGCCAAGTTACTTGATTTATTGGGAGACTGCAAAATTTTAATTATGTTTCCTGGTTTTTTTAACACTTAAAAACCTTACCTTTTTCTACTCTTTTGAATGCTTAAGCTTGTGTGGTTCTATATAAATGTTGAGGTTTCACCTATTTCATGTGTGAAAATTCTAGCATTTCTATTAAAATTTTTATAATTTAAATATTAATGGCTTTTTGTGGATTTGAAATTCTGCCGATAGACTGTTATAAAAAGAAACTTTATTTAAAAATATCATAATTTAGTGTGTACAAGAATATAGTATTGTGTTATTGCCAAAGCCTGAAATCGGCCTGTTTGCAAATTGGTTGGCCAATTCGCGTTTTGGCCAACGTTGCTGTAAACTTACTGGCCAATGTCTGATCTTTTCTTGATTTCGGGCTTTGGCCGGCTGATTTGCAAAGTGGCTTGGGACAATCGTCCAAAGTAGGAAGAAAGAAATTAAGAGCAGATTGTTTTACACACTGTTAAAAATGAAGTATTTAAAAATGAGTACTTCTGTGCACTGTTTTTAACGAGATAGCGCGAAAAATATTGAATTTGTGTCCTTCAAAATGACTAATTATATCTTGAGCAAATGTGTTGCGTAACTTGTAAGAATACAAAGGCAAATTGAGTACCCCATTTTTCAACTACCTTTAAGGGGTATCCTTAGTCTTTTTCTGCTCCATAGACCTTATGAGATCCCAGATCGCATTGTCTCCCGAAATATCGCTTTAAAAAAATATGCAACTTTTTGAAAAGGCAAATAGATACTGCCCAGTCTACCTTTATCATATCGGGCTTTGGCCAACGATTCCCAGCCACTTCGGGAAATGGCCAGCCAAAGTAGAATATACAATATTAATTGGAACTACTTCGGGCTTTGGCCAAAATGCAAATCGGCCAGCCAAATTATGAAGTGGCCGAAACATATGCAAAAGGTGAAGAATATACTATCCCAAAAATCTATTGGACTTTTTTTTTTTTTTTTTTGGTGTGTGCATGTGTGTGGATCTACTTGTTTTTCTTTCCCAGATGTTGGCAAGTTTGTGAAAAGTAATAAAACTATGTTTTTCTAAACTGTGCAACCTGATTTACTGTGACCTTACTGTGAATTTAAAATAATTAATAATAATGTCATTATAATCTGGTTTATTTAATGTCTATCTGTTGGTATATTAATGGGTATAGTATTGTTTGTGTATCGGTAATGTTCAGGATTTTTTTGTATGCACACCAGTAATTTTCAGGACTTTTTACTTTGGATTACAATCACCCCTGAATAAAGTTCTTTGAAAAAATTTTTGTATTGGTTTATGTAATTTTTAAGCTATTTTACAAATTATTTGCAGAATTTGATTATGCAATCCCATCCATCTTCATGGGTAATTGAAAATTTAATATAATGTAGCACCTTTTTTAAAAAAAAAATTATTCTTTAGCAACACATTCAAATTATCATTCTGTAAAGTAACTATTTCAACATTGTATGTTATCAGTAAAGTATTTAATAATTCTAACTTTCAGTAGGAGTAAGAAAATTATTATTTTTCTTAATTGTATATATTAGGGTTTTATTTAATATTTATCGGTGAAGTGTAGTTACTATTTTAATATTAAATTAACAATATGCTATTAGTAGTTTTGTTTCTTTTGTAATTCTTTGATTTAATTTAAATTTTATTTTCAAAGGAACATCATAAAAGATCCATCCCAAAAGATACATGGAATCTTCTTTTAGACTTCTGTAATATGATATCAGATGATATGAGTAATTATGATGAAGAAGGTATGCTTTTTTCTATTTACGTTATTGAATTTTATTTTGCTGTACTTTTGGCTTATTAACTACAAGAGATCAAATTTCAATCAGTTTTACTTCTAATTTGTTATCCTTAACTTTTGTGAATTCAGTAAATATTACAATGTTGCAGCTATAAGTGTGTTGTTTTTTAATAACACTAAATCTTAATGTATATTCTTTTATTTTATCTGAGAGAGAGGAGATGTGATGCTAATCACTTATTTTAGCATTGACATAAATATTCTAATTACTGATTCATTTTATTTTATTTCTGATTATAATAAATGCAGAGCTCATTCTAGGCAGGGTGAGTGGAGGGGTGCCCCCCGATGCCCTTTTAAAAAAAAAATCCTGCCGTGTTGCTTTTTGATTCACGTCAGTTCCCCCACCCCGATAGTGAAAACTAGACACCTTCTTTTGTCCACAAAGTTTAAAAAAAAAAATCTACGGAAGTTTTTTTTTTTTAGCCTTTTATTTGTTCAACTCTTATTTGGTTGCTCACACATGACTTGCTAATGATACTTGATAAATGAAAGGGAGGCATTTGCCATGGACAGGCCAACGCGAAAAGCTGATAACACTCCTTCTTATTGCACCCGTCTTTGAAAGTACTTCCATCCTACCCACATAGCTGAAAAATTCATGGGAGGGGGGTTTATAACGGCATTTTTCTGGTAAACTGCTTGACATATACAAAAAATACATCATTATGTTAAAACAAAATAATGGAGCCAACTTAGAACATTTAAATTTAAAAATAATAATTAGCTTGCGCTGCTTTTATGGTAATAGAACTCTCTTCCTCTCCTGGAAGCGTGCAGGAGGCCCTCTCAAGGTAGCAATGGCCCATCCATAATGATGATGCAAGGGTTGTCTCTGTGATGAGAAGGGGGAATGGAAGTCAACTGTAAAAAATCATTCGTCTATAATTTTTTTATTAATCTTTTACTTGCCAATGTTCCTATTTGGAACATCATGTTTTAATATTTTTTAAAAACTAAACTGGTGTATCTATCAATTTGAAAAAAAAAAATACTGTTATTACTGAAAGTGTGATTGATTTTTTTTTATATATTACTTAATAAACGTAACAAACGTAAAAATTTCAGCCTAGAAAAATTTCTAAAAATCGTCTTTTTCACTATTTTCACTGTACACAAGAAAAATCTATAAAATTGCCAAAAATTCAAATTCACTCAAAAATTCCTCTATTGTATTACCAAAGGATAAATTCAAAGAGATAATAAAAGAAATTCAAATAATAGCAAGATATATTTTTTTACAATCTTGCATAAAAATGCAGTGTTCTAAAAAAAGGAACATTGGCATGTAACAATATACAAAATCAGGGGTATCACATGTATCTGTTGCCTGTATTGGTTTATTAGATTTGATACATTCAGTGCTTATATCTGCTATACATAAGTGTCAAAGGCATTAATGGTATGTTACTTATTTTTTTTGAAGGTGAAGGACATTGCAGGGGGGTGGGGGGTAGAGAGAAGTTGCCTTATCTCTCACCCCTTTAACTGGTTAGTTAGTGCTGCATTCCTCTGATTTGAACTCTGATAACTGCTTGTTTCTTCTGTAATCGCTGAACATGTGTGCTTCAGAAGGGTTTATTTATTTATTTTAAGTCCTTTTTACGTAAAGGGAACAAGTGAGAGGGAGTAACATCAAGTTACATGCTTGAGTTTCTTTCTACACTCTGCAATTTTTGAAGACCATTTCAGTAAAAATTGTGTATTCGGTGATGGTGTAGTCTAAGAAATTTCTAACTATAGACAATGTTGATTTTTAAAAAATTCTTTATCGCAGTGGACTGAAATAAGTCAATGACATTTATTTGTCAATTGCTCCTTGATATAAATGATAATAGTTCTAAGCTGATTACACCTGGAGATATCTGTTGAAACTAAAATTTTAGAAGAGAAAATAATTTAAATTTGTTTTAGACGAAGCCTAAAATCAACATTATACCTGCACCCCGTGCCCATCAGTAAAAGTCTGCAAAAAATTCATATGCACATTACACAGTTACATAGTAAGGGCATTTTGTAGTATGAAAAAAATAAATAAACTTGCGTTTTCAATGCAACAAAACGTTACATGTACCTGTCACGTACTGTACTGTAACTGTCATGTACTTCCCACCATATCATAGACATTGAGAAATGCTGCTATAAACTGATAAAAAGAAATTAGTGTTTCAGTAAGTTTAAAATTTTTTTTATTACTGGTTGAAATCCTAAGCACCCTCTAAAGAATAAAATATTCTATGCTTTCTTGATAAGGTATTTTACATTTTCAAAATTGCATTTATTTATATTATGTGTATTATTAGTCAAGAGTATGCAAGCATAAAATTGTTTTTATTATTCTTTTATACATTTTTGCATTGCATTTTTTACAAAATATACTAAATTTAAAATTACAATTTTTTTAATTGAGTTTTGCTTAAATTTGTCATTTCACACCGTATTATCAAGTAAACCTTTATTACTCTATAAAATTTTAGATTTATCATACAGTGTTTTGTTGCTCACATGAAGCAAATGAAGAGAAGGAAAGATAGTGTTACTTGCCCATGTTCCAACAATGGAACATACAAGAAATCAGGGAAAGAATTTTTGGGGGGCAATTTTTTTGTTTTATAGTCATTATGGGTGTATTCTAGTGTAATTTTGATGAATTAATCATATCTTTTATTCCTGGATTATAGCACAGCATTTAAAGGTTTATGGACCGATTTGTCTGAAACTTTGGGGATCGCTTTTAAATGCAAAAATTTATTCAGAGTCCAAATTTTAAAAAGACATCTTAATTTGTTCAAAAGTTAGAAATTTACTGTCAAAACAATTTTTTTTTCCTTTCTTACTTTGTGGTTTTCTTTCTTAGCTAGACGGGAGGGAAGGGGGAGGAAGATTGGGCTGAGGTTCTTAACTCCTTTCCGGCTATTTCAATATTGCCAGGTGACCAGTTGATTATTAAAATCAACAGAAGAATACTTATAATGGCTGCTTGATAATCCTTAAAATTTTAGCTATTGTCCATTTTAAAAAAAATTAATAAATAACTGGAATCTGTAGTGGAATATACAGGGTTCTAGCCTTAATGTGACCCAATAGCTAATTCCCGAACCGTTCGGTTTAGATATGCATTTCCAATTTGAAAAATGTTTTTTAAAAGGTAAAGAATGTTTTTACATGCTTTTTGAACCAAAAAACCATTTAGAAAAAAAATACAAAAATTAAATTTTTAAACGGTTCTCAGGTCCAATCACTTATATTTATGAAAAGATGCAGTACACAAAAAGTTTCATTTTATTACGATAAAAACTGACCGAGCTATGCCTACATAAATTTGAAGCATCTGAATTGCTCAGAAAAGGGGGTCGTATATAAAATGAGTTTAGAGAACAGTAATTCATTATCTACAGAATGAGCAAAAGAAAAACATCATAGTAATATTAAAACATCGTAATAAACATCATAGTTCCACAATTTGTATTGCTGTATGGCAAAATATAAAAGTTAAATTAAGGAAATACAACTTGTATCGAAAAGATTAAAACAGCTTGTTTTAACAAATATCAGCAAAGGAATACAGGATTTGCCGTTTAAATTATAGCATAATGTGGAATGATGTGCCAATCATGAATCAGGGGCTTTATTATATCAGAATGACCAAATTAACTTAAATAATGTTCAAAATGACTGCCTTCTGCAGAAATGCAGCACCGAGCCCGCGTCAGAAACTCCGCCTGTAATTTGCAACATAGTTGGTGTCACAGACCTGCATGCCATGCTGATTCGATAGAATAAATCAGATTTACTTGTGGATTCACATTCGTACACTTTGCTTTTCAGGAAGCCCCAGAGAAAGAAATCCAGAGGACTGAGATCGGGTGATCGCGGAGGCCACTCCTGTTGACCTCCGTAGCCGATTATTCGAGTGTCAAATGTCTGCGCAAAAAATGTACATGGTTGTACAGATTTGTGTGCGGGTACACCATTATGTATGCCTATGTCACGTGGATTCACGAAGATTTGTCATGCATGGTACCACATGCGTGACAAATCTCATAAAGAAACTTCATCTTCTAAAAAATCGGCTAATGGTCTAGATAAAATTTCCGTGTATGATTCTGATGTTAAAAGTCCATCGAAAAAAATTTGAGCCAATTAAGGTGCTCTTCCATATTCCGCACCACATATTCACCGACCAATGCACTTGGTGGCGATTCGGTCGTATTAGATGTGGGCTTTCGAGGGGCCAATAATGCATATTCTTTGTATTAATGGTGCCTTGCCACGAGAACTGTCATTCATCTGACCACAAAAATTCATTCAAAATATCTGGATTTTCATCCAGTGTGCTTAACACGAAATTGCAAAAATCAAAACGATACTTCTGGTCTCCGGGCATTAGTTCCTACTCCAGGACTGGACGATAAGGATATGCACTGTAAGTATGTAATATGTTCCACACCATCGATTTTGAGTAGGAACAAAAGCCTTGCTAATATCCCAGACACTACTTTCAGGATGATCCTGGGCATATCCTAGAACATCCTCAGCGGGTATCCACAAGCTTGAAGGTGTAGTAGTACGAGACAAGGGAATGCATCTATGACAACTCCCAGTTTTATACAAGCAAGCATTGAACAGCACGGGCAATTGTACAATAAGATGGGTGTCTTAGACTAGGAAATTTAATGGCACAAAGTCTTGCCTCCTCTCTCTTATTTCGATTACACTGCCCATACAACAGTACCATTTCGCAGTATTCTTCATTTGTATACATCTCGTTCTCACATACTAGAATTCATATTAGAATATGACTGTATGCAATTGCAAGTGACTACACAACAGATTTTCAACGTTCGCCATGATCAGTACCACAGCAAATAAGTCTATTTTTTTTGGAACTGCTTTTGAAAAGTTTTCTTCGTCCAAAATATTTTATTTTGTCTATGTTTTACACGTACACAGAATAAATTTTATTTCTTAAGTACTCATTTATTGTATTATTAACATAATGTATGTACTTTTAAATTTAAAAACGATTTACATAAGAGTGACATTCAAGAGCGAAAGTTTCCTGGCAAAGTTCCAATTAATTTCACATTATTTACCTTTTTTAAAACATTTTTCAAATTGGAAGTGCATATCTAAACCGAACGGTTTGGGGATTAGCTGTTGGGTCACATTAACCTTTTATATGCCAATGTTCCTTTATTGGAACATCATGTTCAATATTTCTTTAAAAATAAACTGTTATATCTATCAGTTTGAAAAAATTACTGCTTATTATTGAAAGTGTGATTGATTTTTTGATATATTAAGTATTTTCCAAATGTAAAAATTTCAGCCCAGAAAAATTTCTAAAAATCGCCTTTTTTACAATTTTTACAGTGCACAAGAAAAAAAAATCTAGAAAAATTCCCAAAAATTCAAATTCACCCGAACATTCCCCTATTGTATTTCCAATGGATGAAGTCAAAGAAATAATTTAAAAAATTCAAAATATATCAAGGTATCTTTTCTCAATCTTGCATAAAAGTGCAATGTTCCATAAAAGGAACATTGGCATGTAACGATATACGAAATCAGGGATGTCTCATGTATATGTTGTTTGTGTTCCTTTATTAGATTTTGATACATTCAGTGCTTATATCTGCTGAACATAAGTCTGTCAAAGGCATAACCGATATTTTATTTATTTTTGAAGGGTGAAGGACTAGAGGGGAGGAGGGGGGGGTAAAGGGGAAGTTGTTCAATCTTTTACCCCTTTGTCAGAAGGAGGTGGATAGTTAGTGCTGCATTCCTCTGATTTGAGCTCAGATAACTACTTGTTTCTTCTCTAAGTAATGAATGTGTGCTTCACAAGGGTTTGATTGTTTATTTTAAGTCCTTTTTATGTAGGGGGAACTCATGGGAGGAAGTGACATCAAGTCACATGCTTAATTTTCTTTCTGTGCTCTACGATTTTCGAGGCCCTTTCAGTAAGAACTTGTATAGATGTTTGTAGAAACAATGTAAATGGTGCAGTCGAAGAAATATCTAACTAGACAATGTTGATGTTTTAAAAAGTTCCATGTCGGATGATTGAAATAAGTCAATCATAGAAATTTGTCAATTGCCTCTTGATGAAAACGGGTGCATTGCTGATGAAGAAATAAATTATAATAGTTTTGAGCTGATTACACCTGGAGACGTGTGGGCAATGGAATTTTAGAAGAGAAATTAATTTAAATTTGTTTCAGACGAAGCCTAATATCATTACCCTGTGCTCATCAATGGAAATCTGCAAAAAATTCGGATGCACATGCTGCCAAAAACAAAATGTTATAAACACGTGTTTTGAATGCAAGAAAATTCCCCATGTACACTTCCCACAATATCATTGTGAAAAAAAAGTGCTAAAAAATTATAAAAAGAAATTAGTATTTTAGTGGGTTTTAAAATTTTTGTACTGCTGTTTGAAATTCTAAGCACCCTCTATAGAATAAAATATTTTATTATTTCTTGATCAAGTATGACATTTTAAAAACTGCATATATTTATATTATCTGTATTATTAGTCAAGAGTATGCAAGCGTAAAATTGCTTTTATCGTTCTTTTATACATTTATGCATTGCATTTCTTATAAAATATTATGCTAATTTTAAAATTGCAATTTTTTAAATTTTTTGCTTAAATTTTAGTCACTTCGCACCTAATTATCAAGTAAAACTTTATTACTGCATAAAATTTTAGAGTTATCATACAGCGTTTTGTTGTTTACATGAAGCAAATACAGAAAAGGAAAGATAGTGTTACATGCCAATGTTCCAAAAATGGAACATCCAAGAAATCAGTGAAGGAAATTTTTAATGGCAATTTTTTTGTTTCATAGTCATTATGGGTATATTCTAATGTAATTTTGATGAATTAATTATATCTTTTATTCCTGGATCATAGTGTGGCATTTAAAGGGTTAAGGTGAACACCCTGTATATTGAATAACTGGAATAGATATTTAACCATTATATGGCTATTTTGAACAGAAGTGCATTTTCATGCATTAACTATAATATTTTAACTGTTTGTGCTATTGAATTCTTTCAAAGACAAGTGAATGATAAAAAATTGAATGAGTTATTTTTATAGGTGCAATAACTTAAAAACACGAAAACATTAATAAAAATAAAAATTTAGGTTTAGAACAACTTAATTGTTTCTTAATTTAGTTAAACTTTTATTGATGATTCCTAACAAGGTGATCAAACAAATCTTTATTAAAATCTGCTTCTTATGCAAAATGTTTACTTAACTAAGCATTTGCTTGTCTGTTAGGTATGTTTGGGTGATTATTTTTGTTATAAAAAGGAAAAAAAAAAAAAAAAAAAAACCTTAAAAATCTTTTCAAGAAATATTCGTATTAACTTAACTAATTATAATTTATTTTAATAAGTTAATCAACAAAGTTACTTAAAAAGTAATTAACTCTTTTACATAGCTTTATCAACGTAATTAATGTTATCTAATTTTTAATAAAGACTAGTAATTTATTAATAAATATTACTAATTAATTATTATTAAATTATTAATCAGTAAAGCATTGTTTTACTAAGTTTTTTAAAGTCATTTTTTTAATTAGAAGTGTTCATTTGATAAGGCAAACTGTGATTGTCAGGAAAAATGCTGACATTTGCACTCAACAAAAATTTAAGTGTTTTGGGGCATGACCTTGGCAAATAAGTTGCATATTGCATAACTGCCATATCTCCCTTTAGTTCCTGATTAAAATCAGGATAGGTACTGCCCTTTTAAGATAAGAAATGCTATGCCTATAATAAGCCCTTTTTCCTACCTGGAATGAGCTCTGATAAATGGGACCAAATTCAAGTTAGTACTGAAGTTGATGTAGTGATTATTTGACTATTACCCTAGTTTGTTAATAACAGCAAAAATATATGATTGGTATCTCATTTTTTTTTTCTCCTCTTTGTGTTGGTAGCTATCCATTGAAAGTTTTTAGCTCTAAACTTTTAAAAATTTTTGTCATAATTCATTTTCAATTTTAAGTTAAAATTATTCTATAATTTGTCACACAAATAGCATTGTTTTGATCTTTCGTCAATATTTGTACAATTTATATTAAATCTACCAGAAAGTTCTGTTTGTCTGTGAAGTGAACTGAAAGAAGATAATTCATTTTTGTTTTTCATACATTTAATAGTATTTATTATACAATATAGTTTTTGCCTTTACGTATTACATCTTATTATCCTGATGACAATTTGTAAATACAGTCAAATCTTGTTAGTACATCTCTTGCAGGGCCATTTAAAAATGACTTACTACTGATCATAGTAACTTCTTAAGCAAATTTTATATTAAACATAAAATGAAATTCCAAATGTTTATATAATATATAATGTCTATTATTAATTTACATTACAAATTAAGTAAATTAGTAGAATAAGAATTTAACCCCTTAACTGCCCCGGGCGTATAAATACGCTTTGCGCAGTCGATGTTTTAACTGCCCAGGTTGTATATATACACCTATCTCAAATAATTTCCTCCGTAATTTATTGCTAGTATTGTAAATACTCTTAACTTTTTTTACAGGTAATAACTTCAATTTTAAGAAGCGTTCGCCTTACATGTGCTTATTTCTTTGAATAGGGGAGGGGAGGTTGCCTAATATGGCAGTTAAGGGGTTAATTTTGTAAGATAGTTGACAAATTAAAGAACATATAGTTAGTAAATACAATACAAAGTACTTATCATTTAATTGTATACACATTTAATCTGCCATTGAACGGAAGTTAAAATGAAGAAAAGTCCTGAAAGAATTCCTAAAATTTGATAAGGCAAACTGTGATTGTCAGGAAGACTGTTGACATTTGTACTATACAAAAATTGTGTTTTTGAACATGACCTTGGCAAATAAGTACGTATTGCATAACTGCCATACTCCCGAGTTTACTGGGAGACTCGAATTTTTCAAAAATTCTCATAATTTAACTAATGATCAGTTTTTGATAAAATTTTCCAGAACTCATTCAATTAAAGTAATACAAGTAATTGAGATTTTATTAGAAACAAAATATGACATTTGAAATATGAATAATTACTTTTCTCAGCACTTAAATTCATCTGTAATACTGTTCAAATCAGTTTAAAAAAAAAAAAATGTTCCTTTGTTGGAAAGTTTTAAAATTTTTGAATTTCTTTGTTTCAATAAATGAGTTTTAAATGCTATCAATTTGTTTTGCATTGTACATGGTGTCTAATACATGAAGCATGTACATGTGAGTTATTTTAATTGTTAACTAGGGATTTTTAAAATCTTCCCTAAATTTGATATGATCTCCCTAATTTTCCTTCTCTAAGTATGGCAGCTATGATATTGCATTCTTAAAAGTGACATCTTAAGCAGAGTGGTTGAAAAAAGTGATGCAATAAGCAGGGCACAATCTCAGAAAAGGCGTACAAAAATGTTTGGACTTCTAAAAGATGACTTCATATTCAAAGTGACGTCTTATCGAGGTGACTTACCAATGAAAGTTGACTGTATTATTTTTGAAAAATACCTTGTCTTGAGGCAAAAAGCTCGGAAAAGGGGACCGTGGGTTCATCAAAAAGTGCTAGGTCTGGAGAGTACAGTGGATGCAGCTAGAATTTCTCAGCCCAGCTGTGCAACTTGCACTCAAAGAAGGCAGCAATGTTCAGTATGAACCATATCATAGTTCCAAATGACATGCTGCTTTGGTAACTCATAAAAAAATCAGTTTCCACAATACTACCCAGACATAGCACCTTATCATCATCACCTGTTTCTTTTTTTACAAAATTAAAAAGAAAAGCACTAAAGAAAATGACCGTCAAACCTAACTCAAGGTCTTTGAGTTCCTCATGGCAATTCATTTTTAAAATGGTATTTTGAAAATTGTTATCACATTTACACGAGTTCAGGTATAGTGAGCAAGTCTGGAAGTGTAGGAGTCTGATAGAACCCCACAAACAACAAAAATTAGATTGTACATAAATATAAATTTCTGAAAAAAGAATTATTATCTTTAACTGAATTTTTCTTTAGATTTGATATTACAACAAGATTTTCTTTTTTTACTATATTAATTTACTGAGTATTGTAAAAATTATTCTAAATTTGATCGTTTGATGTATAAATATATATTTTGTGTTTTGTTTAACTCTATAGTTTAAATATTTTTTGTTTTGTAGGTGCATGGCCTGTTTTAATTGATGACTTTGTAGAATGGGCTAAACCAATTTTAAATGCTGGCCGTAGTACACAAGTATGATGAAGATAAGAGTAAAAAATTAGTCAACACATGTAAAGAAATTTAACATCCTTGCATCATTGTATATTATTCTGTTAAAACGGTTATAAATCATAGCCTGATAAATGTCATTGTAAATAATACATCTTGTATAAATCCATTTTAGGAATATAAAGTTTTGCCATGGGGGAGAAATTATTTCATCCAACAAAGGACTAATTAAGCTTAATGAAGTTAAAGCAGAAAATATTTTCTTGTGCTTGCATTTGAAGCTTTATATTTTTACAAAAAATCACTATCCTTCAGTATTGTAAAGAAGTAAATGCAAAATGATTTTGTAAATTAGTTGGGGATGATTTAGAATGTGTTCCTCTCTGTACACTTGTTCCTAATGGTTGGGGTCATAAGTATTCTTATGCTGGTTTTGGTATTCAGAATGAATGAAAAATGATTTATTATTTTTTAAAAATTATTTTATATCTGTATCAAACTAATAAAAATTGTATTTATTTTAGTCCATTCTTTCTCCCTTATTTCTTATGAAGTATATTACTTTACCTAAAAATGTTTGTGGATTAAACTCCTATTGTGATAGTAAATGTTATCCATGATTAACTTTAGATAGTCATTTATTATATTGTAATGGTTACTCAAATCATGATAACTCATGTACATGTGGACAAAGTTTTAAGATTTTAATTATTTTTGTTTATATCATTACTATACTCCCAATATTTTGTAAATTTGTTATTGTTAATGTTTTGTTTATTACTGTTACTATGATAAATTTAAAAAAAATATATTCGATCTTTGTTATGAAGACTCATAAATTTCTTCATGGCTGTGTCATGATTTCTATGCAAACAAAGCAAATTTTAGAACTCTTATGAGTCATGAAAAGTATTTGATTGCAAATAAAAAAAATGCCAGTGGCCTAATTAAAAAAATAGATATTCTGTTGATTTCTTTATTGTCAAAAGACAATTAAAATTGCCAAAATCATATTTAATTCTGTGCCTCTCTAGAAAATTGAATTAAAATTACTTGCTGAAAAAAGAAAAAGCTGTAGATTTTTCTTTTTTAATATGATCAGGCCTATGTGTGTGATCAAATTTTCTCTTGCCTAACAAAGGGAAATTATAGCAAAATTATTTCATTATAAACAGAACAAACATAGAGGTAATAGTGTCATCCCACTACATCGAGTGAAGCATCAAGTGGGTCATGGTGGTGTCGCGATTTTAGGTGCCATCTCCATCTTTGGTAATCTCATGATAAAAGTTGTTGAAAGCAAATCAGCCTAAAATATCTTGATGATAAAAGAACCACCTTTTTCCTGTGGTGTCATGGACAATTTTCCAGAATAAATGGATTTGGCTGCAAGAATCCATACGGCAAAAAAAAAGTGTCGGAGTGCCTGAAGTCCAATAACATTGCTGTCTTAGACTGGCCCATGAGTAGCCCTGATCTGAACCTGATTGAGAATGTGTGACACCTTATGTAGGAGGTTGTGTATAGTGATATGCAATACGATCGGAAAGAAATGATTTGTGCTTTGGAGAGCTGTTCAACAAGGAAAACAGGATGAATCTATACAAATCAATTCCTAGATGTTTGCTAAAGGTCGTTGATGTTATAGGAACACAAATTCAGTAACTGTCTTGCCGTTTTATTATCTTTTATTTTTTACACATGTGTAGTTACTTGGTGATAGCCAAAGTTTTGACTTCACACTTTCATGCATTTCCTGTGAAATGTTTTAATTTTGAGATACTAAACATTTTCTTATATTCATATTTGTTCCTTATTGCCCCTTCAAGTCAGGATGGGGAACACATAGGTACATGATTTGTACTTGTTTAGAATTAAGTGGTCGCCAAAGTTTTCTCCAGCAGTGTATAATATGTCCTTAAAATGGTATGAGCCTTGGCTGTTACAGAAAATAATACTACGAAATTTGTATGTATATCTTTTGATATATAAGTATTTCTGTGATATGATTTTAATAGATGTACAACATCTTTGATGTTTATTATATTGATTGTTAAATGATTTGTTTCATTGTTATTTTTCTTTATCATATAAAATTGTTTCTTTTTTCTTTTGTTTTGTTTTATATAATTATAATCAAGAATTCAGAAGGCCAACTAATATAGATATATATTTATAGTCAATTCTCGATAAATATAACTTGAAAATTTTGAAATTTTAGGCATGATCCTAGTTTTTACAATAACTATTCAGTAATATGTCATATTTAAAAACTAATAATTTTCTAAATCTTGATTGAGTATTTATTCAGTATATTAGAAAATGGGCTATGTTTACTTTCTATATTTGTTTATACTAAGTTCTGAAGCTGTTTGTGGCCAAATATTCTTACATCACATATATTACTATTTTGTTAATTGGACAGTGGTCCCACTAGACGTGACCATTTTTCAAAGCAGCAAAATTTTACTTTTTACAGGTAAAAATTTAGGTTTTAGAGTAGAAGTTTACCTTATAGTTAGTTTTATTTCTCATAGAAGCTGAGGAGTAATTTCAAAGTTTCCAACATTATATTTGATACATTCTCTAAGATGTGACACTATTCTTCTTTTATTTATACTGTTAAGGTATAAACTATGTTTCAGTATTTTTCGTTGGTCCCCTTTCATAATCAGCATTTCAGTATGTAGGACACGATAATTCGTACTTATACAAGAACAGAGAGAAATTTATAGTTTGGATTCTCATCGCACAATCCTTGAGAGAAAAATATCACTCAATAGTCATCTATTCTTAGAAACTTTCCTGCATTGTTATTAGTGTTTTCAGAATTTCTAGCTGCAGGTAGTGTTTCATAAGTCTTAGCTTGGCATTAAAAGCTTTTTGCAATATCTCAAGATCATGGATTTACCAATTCATTTGTCAATTGAAATTAGTGTTTGTAAAGCCAAGCAGAGAGCCAAAGGTCAATGCATTGTAATAGTATGATAGTAATCAGTATGATAAAATTAATACAGCCACTTTGGTTATCAAGGTAGTGCGTTAATAAGGTACTTGGTGCATGCTATGAGCAAAGATTTATCCCAGATGAATTGATTTTTTTAAGTAAACAAATTTTTCATTGCTCTCTGTGTGTCCACTAAACTAGTTACAATCGAATTTCAACTCTTATTCAGTTTTTATTTTTAAAATTACTGCCTCTTTTATGTTAAAAGCATTTTACTATCAGAAAATGACTCATTATTTTCTTTACTTATGGTGCCAGCTCATCATATAAAATAAGTAAAATGGCCTCTCTTCTGTATTGCAATTTAAGAAATGCTACTGCACTCCTCACTGATATTTTAAATATTGTTTTGACAAAATTTGTTCTCTGAAAGGCTTCTTTTATGTGCCAAAGACATTGATTTTCCTATCTGAATTCCTTAATTAAAGGGGGGAAAATCCAATGTATTAAATTACTCAATAAACATCCTACTAATGACTGATGTGTTAGTCATCAGCTAGGAGCATGTTTTAAAATATGTTCAGATAATCAATTTGTCCCTATATTCATTTATTATTTTAATCAATTTGTCTTTGAAGACAACCACAATCTTCACTTTGATCTCTGAGTATACATCAATAAGTAAAATCTGTACAACAGCATCAAAGGTACTTTATGCAATTCGTACAGCACACATTTAGTAGATTAGAATTTTTTAGTTTAATTTTTTTGTTTGGGGGGGGGGGGGTTCAGGACTGATTAAGGCTAGTGATTTGGTCTATAACTGAGAGTTGCTAACTAATTTAAATTAGAAAAATAGCACTCAGTAGTGCACTAATTATTCTGCCGAGCAATATATCTGCAGTAGCATAACCAATATGAAAAGATTCTAAATGTTCCACAACAACTTCAGTCATTTTCACGTGTATCTAAGCATGAAATATAATCGGTTTCTCCTTTTTTCAGATATAGGGGGGTCTCATCAAGTTGAAAAGTAAAAAATGCTTTAGAAGAATTTACTTTTGCCAATTTTACTTTCGTATAAGGCCCAATGTGATCTGACACAATCTATGATAATTTGAAACACCTACAACTTAAATCTTTTGTAATTTTTGAATCTGTAAACATTCAGGGAAATATATCAGTAGACATATTCAAAAAAGTTCAGAGAGAGTTCAAACGGTGGGAGAGGCAGAATAAAAAAAAAAAAAAAAAAAAAAAAAAAAAAAAAATGCTTCATCATTAGCACTACAGTGCTATTAAAATCGAGCAGGTTTTTATTTTTTTGTTGAGAAAAATCGCAACTCGGAGGAAGGGGTATCCAGACCCTTACTATATAGAACTACCCACCTATGTATGGCTTTTAAAAATGCATTCCTTACCAATAATGTTACAAGTTTGTCTTTATTTGCTGAATGAATCCAGAAATAAACAAATATAGAAAGAAAACCAAGCCAAAATGAAAGAACAGAGTCAGGGGAGGTTCAAAGAGGTATTAATGGTAAGGGGTCTGAGAGGGCGAACGCCCCTCCCGAAAAAAAATAAGTTAATGTAACAATTCGATTTTACTTACAAAAAATGGGTGTGTATGTGAATCTTCCACTTAACCGCCTACACCAACAAAATTGCATTAATGCGTCAGTAGGCCAGATTATTCGTTAGGCTGAGTAGCCTAATGATTAATCCGGCCTCGATCATTTCAGGAGCTTTGCAATAACAAATCGAATGAATTTTTTAATGAAGTTGTAATCAAACTTTTCAAAATGACTCTATATACAGGAACTATTTGTGGCTATTTCTGAAGATTTTCTCTGGAAAGCGAGTTGAGCTTCTGCATTTCCACCAGAGCTGAGGCCCATAGGAATGTAGGAAAAAACGTGACCCATAAAAAAGACATTCCTCCTCGAAACAATTTTTATTTAAATATTGGATATAAACTTTTTTTTTTTTGTAAATATGAGGATGGTATTGAATTAGATGTTGGTCCGTCCCAAAATTCTTTTCTCTTAGAGTAAAGGAGGTGGCTTTGGGGAAATTCGAAGGTTTTAGAAATAGGGAGTAAGCCATCTTTAGAAAGCTTTCAGTGTATGGCTTGATTAATTTTTATGTATTTATTTATTTACATTTTACAGTGCTTGAAAACAGTCGATTTATTATTTCAAACAATAATTAGATATAGAATGTACGCCATTTTTTATATTTTGAAAATCAGCAGTTCTGATAAATTATAGTAGTAATCATGGAAATTAACAGCATTAAATATAAAAGAATTGCTTTTGGCCGGTCCACAGGTCAAGGTTGCAAATGTCAGTAAGTCCATTCGGATAAAATAATTAGAATGAGGAGAATCTTTGCACAAAGACGGTCGGGGCATCCGGGAAGCCATAACACCAGGCAAACTGAAAACAAAGGGTGTTTTCTGATACTCTTGCACCACAAAGGAACTCACAAAATACTTGATCACATTTAAGATTATTATATCTTGCGAAAACATTTGAAAGTAATACGACCATGAATGTTTTATCCAAATTTTTTATTATTTATTATATCGATTGTTCTATTTAGAAAAGATACAATGCTTTTATTGAGATTTTTTAAAACAAAATATTTTATACCATTTTTATGAAACTAGGTTGAAAAGTAATGTACTCATGCTTGTAGAGCTTGAACGAAATGGCGTTTAGAAGTGTTCCTAGCTGTATGTGGAAATAAGTCCCCCTCTGTACGCATGGGCAGTTCGAATGCGTTCCGTTCATGCAGTGTAGTTTGAAAAGCGAAAGTTGTGCTAGATCTGCTAATCCGCAATTTGATTTCTTATGAATTAATCCATTAAATACATGAAGTTAAAAATATGCAAACAAGTATTACTAAAGACCTTTCAAATAATATAATAATTGTACAAGTACGTACTTTTAGAGGGGGAAAAAACTGTATTTAAACTCGCAGTTTAAAGTACATTTTATTTTCGAGATTCTAAAAATTTTACAGAAACGATTATTATTGTATGTATGTAAACTTGTCAAGTTATATGTTTGCATATGAGAAAGGGTGGGGAGGGGTATTAGAAACTCAAAATATGTACCCCTGAATATTAACATTCATAAAAAAAAAACCCTGAGTTGTAGATATAAATGTATCTTTAAACATCGTCAGTCTCGCTATCTATTTAGAGCCCCCCCCCTGCCAAAAAAAAAAAGAGAACTTTATATTTTGAGGGGCATTTTTTCCGCATACAAATTTACTTGGAGAAATTGATTTGTCTAGTGTTAGCTCAAATTTGCTCATATTAATTCAAGAAAACTTCGTAAAAGTTGTTTTATTTCATTATCACACAAAACCTACACATTTGCGCAACCAAGTGGAAGGAAGGCCCCTCCCAGATCTAACGCATGGGAAGTTTTAGTTTTATTTACATTTAATTAGCATTAGCAGTCCCATTAACTAATTAATTCACACTAAAAATAAATTATGATATAATATGCGAGTGAAATCCTCCCCCACCAAAAAAAAAATCTTTCTGGGTGAGTTAATGAACATGAGGCTCCTTGATAACATTTGCTACAGGCCCAGTGCTGTCTTAATCCAGCACTGCATGGGATTAGATTTTCATTCAGTATAATTTTGCATTACTCTAGAGAAATATCTGCTATGGATAGAAACAAGCAAGTAAATACAATTAAATACTTTTAATAAACATGCATGAATAAATAAATTAGTGTCTCCAAGCCCAAAAGAATACCTATTAATAAGCTACTACGCAAAATTGTCAAGTACAATTTCAAATGTTTATTAAATAACTAAAACACAGCTTTTAAATTAAAAAACATTAAAAAGTTTTATATTATTTTCCATATATCATCACAAAATAACTATTATGACCAGTTTAGTTTCAGTTTTGTCTTGTTAACGAAATGACCTACAATTTGCAAAATTCTATAATCTGCACAACCCTTAGTCCCAACCTGTGCGGATTAGAGGGAGTATCTTACTTATAATTTAATGAAAAAAGAAACTCGCATCAATATAAAAAAATTAGAAAATGTTTAACTTCAGAACATTTAATATAAACATGTATGTAACACACTTTGAAATTTTTGTAGTCAAAATTACGCACGTTGAATAGTGAGAATCCGTGAACACTGTGATAAAAATTAAAAAACAATTTTTTTTTTTTCACTATCCGTCATTTGGAAAAAACAAACAAGGAAATACTTCAGTTTTTGTAAGTAATTTTAATTAAAAAATCTTTTAAAAGTGTAAATGAATTGCACAAGTATATAGCTATATATTTATTTATATTAATTTTTAAAAGCTGTACAAATTTTATTCCAAATTTTTCTCTCTTTTTTTCATTTTGTAGCTCCCCCCCCCCCCAAAAAAAAAAAGTATTTTCCTCATAAGATAAAACATACTTCTGAACATAGAATATATGTTATAAAGCAATTTTTATACAGTTTAGGCTAGCATATATTTTTAATAATTAAAAAAATCTAAGCAAGTCTCACTACAATTTTTATATTTATGATAAAAAGATGGCACCACCTGGTTGACATCTGACGTCATCATAGATCGGCGATAAATTTTCGCTTTGGCAAACCCTAAAATACTTTTGTTATATGTTAGTTTCATTTGAATAAGTCTCTTCTGTCGTCTGTCAAAGTGATCGAACTGTGGGAGGAAAAATGTTCGTTTAGGAGAGGATTGTTCGTATTTCGTTTGAATCAGGCCCTTAGTGCATGTAAAATCTATAAAAAGAGGAGAGAATAAATGAAATTTACAATTTAGGAATGGAAAGTCACCTTGTAACCACTCTATTACCTATTGGCAACATTCACTTGGATGTATTGGAAGGTGTGCTTCCTTCCAAAAATTTAACTAAATTATTACAGCTAACTTAAAAAAATTTTCAACTGACCTAAAGTGAAGTTTTAAAATGTGCCTCGCCCAGTAGTTAAAAGTAAGTAGAAAAGCGCAGTAACAGAATCGGCAGCAAGCATTAGACCAGGCCGGCTGAGGGGCGTGTGGGGGCGCAGGCGGAGTGCAACAGCGGGTCCTCTTTTCTATCGTGTATTATGTTACTACTAGCACTGCTAGTACATAGAGAAGAGGGTATTATGGAATACCATTTACATTTCTAACTATGACGTTACAGGTTTTTGAATAAAATCATCATGAGTACATACTATAACTAATTGTAATGAAATGTCACCTGTAAAATAAAACTACTCATTTTGTTGTTATAGAAAAAAATTATTTAAAAAAAGTTACGAATGGAGTATACTATGGAATAGTCAACTAATATGGAATAGGTGGTTTAAACCGTTGAAAAACTAACTGTACTTCATAAAAGTTATTTTTAATTATGAACCACTTTATACCTATGCTCAAGTCACTTCTTTTTTGAGTCTATTTAGATAAGTCGCAGATATAATCTTTTTTTCTCGGATCCGGTACAGGTAAGCCCACAGAGAAAATCTGAAGCATTGAATTCAAATTTCACCTCATTGATCTTTGAAGAACTTTCCGTTGAAGATGTATTTAATGTGTTCGTTTTTCGGTTCTTTAGTTGATGGAATGAAATTCAATACTCTTGTTACCTAGTATTCTATAATACTCGACACTAGGAAAATGAACCTTTAAACTAATGAGCAAAACACTGTCAGCTACAAAACAAAAGCAGTACAACAAACTACAATTCTTTTAGTGTACATTATTCATAAGATCAATGTCAAGTCACGTGTATATTAGTAGGTTAAAATGTTTGAAAGCTTATCTGCAAAAACTCTTGAAAATCACAAAACACACTTTGTTCTGTAGAGAGTGCTACGGCAACAACAAGGGGTCAACTCTCAGTGCATTGTGACTCTGTAATCTTTCGTGAATAGTTCGTGTTATTCCCATACGACAACAGCACCTAACAGAGCCGAAACCTCGGTATTCCATATTTCCTGACTATGCCATTCCATAATACCTTCGTCTCCTTTATTAGTTTTATTTCTGGCCTTTTTTCGGGATATATCGCAACCATCTACCAAGCTCGGTCTAATGTGATGGGAAAAAAAAGGGGGGGGCCCAGGAGTGGGGCCTTCGGCGATCACCTACATTCGCACCCCCCTTGGGTCGGCCCTGATCGGACACAGCATGCTGAAATGGAATTCATTTTCTTGGAATTCAAAAAAGAAGAGAAACCACTACTATTAAGCCACTGGTAGTCGAGGGGTTGTTTAACACTTCAACAACCAAATAATCGATGGGATTACTTTCAACATTTCAACAACTACAAACAAGTAGCTTGCTCAAAAAGAAAGCAGGCAAAATGAAGAAATCACTCAAGAAAATGCTTCTTGAATTCAATTTTCACTCATCATGCATTCAAGGGGCAAATGTACAGGGGTATATTAAAAAGTTTTTCTGACAGTACTGTACTGATAACCGGGGGAAAAATTTATTGATAAAAAGGTTGGAAATGGCCCCAGTTCTTCATATTTTTTTTTAAGGTAAGCATTAATGCACTGATTGGTAACGCACAAAATGATCTGATTAGTCCATGGCCAAAAAATTTCATTCTCGAGCAATAAATTACAAGTGCCATTGACTTTAACTTAAAAGTAGAGAATGACTTTTAAAGAACTGAAAAACTCAGAAAACTTTCCAAGCTTGATTTTCATTTTACCTTTTTGTAAATTAAAATTATTATTCTTTAAAAATAATGCATTACATTAAGAATTCAAGAACTAATAATGATTTTACATACTTTTTGAAAAGGGTGATTTTTGACCTTGCTTCTGACCTTTTTTATTGCATTTGAGTGTTTTGCTATTAAAAGATAAAATTACTAGGTTCAATTCTTTATACATTTATGTGTCTATAGGAGCTTCAATTCATCTAAAAGCTTTCTAAAATATATTGTATTTGAGTTTTATTTGCTAGCATTTTTCCAAGGGAACATCAACAATTTAGGTGATAATTTGCCAATATTTCTAGGCGTCTGTACAGTTTATTTTGAAATAATTGAAAGAAAATTCTTTTTTGATTATTATGAGGGCTGTAATATGTGATTCACGACACAGCGTGCATGCAAAAATTGCATAATTAAAAAATAAATGAGCATTGTGTTGAGCAATTCATATCTAAGCATGATATGTTCGGCTAGGTTAGCAACACTACTTTAGAGAGAAAAATTCTAGTATGTTGTGCATGTGAAATATGTCCTTGTCACAACTTTCAGTCTATTAAGATGTGGTTGATTTCTAAATATGCTAGCTAGGTTATAGCGTATAGGGGCAAATTTTTAAAGGCAGTAGAATAGGTAATGCTTTTGTTCAGCCTATAGGTGGCGAATTTTTAAATCTGTCTCTGCTTTCTTTTTTGTGACATTGTACTCTCAAATAAGCTTTGCTGTTTTCAGATCATAATGTTCCATATTCACAAGTTAGTGAGTTATTATTCTGCACATGATTATGCAGCTGCGATTGTGTTTTTGAAACAATTAGTCATTGCCAGGGACTAATTTCTGGCAGGGCATACTGGGCAAGCACTTAGGCCCCCAACAGAAATGGACCCCCAAAAGTATCCAAAAAAAAAAAAATCACATTTTGATTTTAATTTAAAGAGACTGAAAATCCATGTATTCATTTGCAAATATTCTGTTTTAAGGTTATGTTGCATTAAGAGAGTGCTAGTCATAACTTTTGATATAGCCATCCATAATGATTATATCTAGCTACATTTAAAATTTTTTAAATTCTATATTGTTTTTAGTTTTTTTAAATTAAGAAAATTACACCTTTTCATGTTAATTTGAATAAAAAGACAAGTTCTGCATCCCCTCCCCACCCAAAAAAAAATCCCTAGTCTTCTACACAATCAAAAAAATTAATGTTCTGCTGAAAACATTCGTGAAGTAAATACAAAAATACTCTTGCATGTTACTTGAAGAATACAGAATGAAATTAAGAATTTAAAATTAAATAATATAATTAAAATATCCTTCATAATATTAACATTGCTGGGGTATTCCATTTCACTTTGCATCTTGATTAAATAATCATTTTCATACCTTACACCTTTTTGTGCTGTGTGATATGAAAATTGCTTCAGAGCATGTAAAGAAACTTTTGTGATTAAAGGGGCCCCACTGAAATAAATGTTTGTCCTGGCCTCCATTTTTGTAAATCGGTCCCTGGTCATTGCAGTAATTTATTTTATTATTTACAAATACAAACTTACCAATTTCAATCACTCTTTTGTTATTGCAATGCTAATCCAAACACCATTTAATTCATTCACTTGTAGTGACAAATATATGGTAATAAACGAACCATCTAAATTTAATTTAAATTAGCATACAAAAACATAAGCTTAAACAACAATTTAGCACCAATTTCAATGGGCTATTTTCTAATAGTTAAACTGTTTTGTTTATGAATGAACGCAAGACTAAATGTTACTAATTTCTTTTATGAATTTACCTTTTCCGATTTACTTTTCTATGAGAATAGCAGTCGTGTATTTGAAGGAGGGTCGTTCTCTTTATTTTCAAACTCATTTAAATGTCTTTAATAAACTGTTTTCACCACATTAAAAAACCTTATTTGTGATTCTATGTCAGAATGAAAAACAAAACTGGCTTTTTATTACATCAATCTATTCTCGTACACTCCATCTGTGAACTAAACATTAAAAGTTGTACCATAAACACTGTGACATCGCAACATGATTTGATGCAACAGAGTACATAAAATGCAGAGAGGTAACAATTCTTCATGGTATCACATGGTGACCATCATGGGCATCCTTGTAAGCAACATGCTTGATTATTATAATTAAAAAAAAAAAAAAAAAAAACATTCAAAGGGGAAGGATCCCCTCCCCCACTGATATCCCCGACTTTAATTCTTTATAAAAGAAACTTCAAGAAAATTAATACTTTTTTATGAAATAAAAAAATAAAATAAGGGTGCTGTGGGGTTTAGGATGGGGTTTTTGCTTGGTATTAACTAAAAAAAGGCATACAAGCCCTGCTAAAACTTTAGTTTCTTTAGGACTTACAATTGCTTAGTTTCCTAGTAAATTGAAAAGGAATTTAGTGCTCTTTTGTCATCTGTTTTCTTATCCGTATTCTTAAGTTCTAGTTAGTTTGATTAATAAATATATGTTTCATTTGATACTTCAAAAGTAAAGAGCATGATTATAAAGAACTGTAGTTGATGCTCGTTTCTACAAACCTGCAGAGTCCACTCAAATTAGTTCATAAAAGAGTGTATGGGAGTGTGTTTGAACCTACTCGCTAATTCTTAAAATCGTAGCTGTTTGTAGAAATGAAGCTGGTAAAAACGAGCATTGACTGCATATATTCAAACCACACAATTTTTTAAGTTGCTTTTAAATATTTAGTAAGTTAAACAAAACTCCTTATGACTTATTTTGAAATCGCTTTATTAATTAAATAGACATTAAATAGAATTATTATATTGTGCTAATAAAGCTGAGCAGTTGCAGTGGTTATTCTGAATGAAAATACTGTGGAATTTAATGAAGAGCTTTATTTTGAATGTTCTTTGTATTGAGAATTGTTAATCTTTGTAGCTTTTTTTTGCGGGTTTAGTATTATTTTATTACCCATGCTATGTTTATGGCTATAAACTGAAGTGACAAAAAAATCTTGTAACATTCAAACATGTTGGCAAATACGTACTTTCCAGTGAAGCTAGTGGGAAAATGTCAGATGCCAATGACGATAGCTATAACTCTTGTAACCTTATCTGAAGTACAAACGTATCTCTCAAGCAGTAATACAGTGATGGAAAAATTTGAACGGAAAGGTAACAGAGCTTGCAAAAAGATAAATATAAGATATTCATTGACTTTCCTTACATTTCAGTATGTGCCTTCTCTTCATACATTGGATTTAGAATATTTTGAATTGTACTCTCAATTATATAAACACACACAAGCAAGACCTGATAAAATATTGATTTCAGCAATTCTGCTGATTCTTTTGTTGTCAGTAGCTGTTCAGTTTCACATGCATTTATTTGAATAAACAGTGATTTAACAAACAAGTGTACAGCATTAAATGTAGTTATTGATGACTTTTTTAAATACTAAATGATATATTCATCAACTAATGTTATAAACATCCACTTCAGTTGAGTGATGTTTTGAAAATCCAATTCCAGGGTTTTAGCACATCTTCAGAGCAACATAGACAAGAACATACTTTTTTAAGGTGTACTAAATGTAATAGTACTAAAATTTTTAGTACTGAGAAATTCAAGTACATGTTATGGAGTAGACTGCTGCAATAAGCATGGGCTTATTATACTATTACATAAGCAACTAGGGACACTAGAATTAGCAGTATATTTTGAATGTTAAACTATTAACTTTGAAAATTCATTCGTACTCTTTTTTTTTTAAAGTAATGTTCAATTTTTGTTTATATCTGGCTAACAGAAAAATATTTTTTTTTTTTTTTTTGTGAGATTGGTAGATATGTATGTAAGCCAACTTCCATAATTTAGCTTTAGAAAGAATTCCAAAATTTCTCTGCTCACATGTATATGGAAGTATACAATACTTATTAATACAGTAAATTCTTGGTTGTTCACAAGCTAATTAACCACTTAGCAAATTATTTATGATTCATTCTAGGTTTTATCTAAAGATGACATATCGCTATGTGACAAACACGACATTAAAAAACTATAAAAGATAAAACAGAAATGATTTAACATGGGAGAACAAAAATTTTCAGCTTTTTTTTATGTTTGAAAAAGTAAAACTTTTAAGTTCTGATGACTGTTTGTGTGTATTGTAGCTATACAATTAAGCATTCGCCAAATAATTACTGAAATACATTTTAATTAAAATTATTATTCTGGTGTTTAATTCTTTGTAAATGTAACTATTGTATAAAAACTAGTTATATTATGGTTCATGTAAAAAAAAAAAAAAAAATTAAAAGTGGCACCATTGACAGTTTTTGTTTGGAGATGCACAGCTGGCTAGGAAAGGTACTCTACAGGGTGAATCTAAACTCTTGGGCTAAACTTCCATAGGGGTGATAGAGCACATAATAAGGAATCAGAATCACATAGCAATGTGGGGTCAAAAACGCAGTTTTCACTTACCCGGTAATAACCACTTTGTGAAAAGTATTGAAGTGTTCGTCTAAATTCTTAACCAAGTTTCATAAATAATAGGCTCATCTCCAAACATTTCATCCATGAAATAAAATAGAATTTTTAAACTATGAATTTTAGTTTTCTGTTTTCAGAAAAAAATACATTAGTTTCTGACGAACAATGGTCCGAAAGTACTCTGTTGTTTCAGCACTTTTTCCAAAGTGATTATTAACAGCTACATGAATACGATCGTGCTGACCCCATATTGCTATGTGATTCTGATTCCGTATTATGTTCCCTACCACTTCTTAAAGTTTTGTCCAAGAGTTTAGATTCACCCTGTATATACTGGTTGTTAAAAACAGCTTGACCAATGTGATAATTTTTAAACTATCGACTTTAGTACAATACTTCTAGTAAGAAAAAGTATTCTAATGCCATGCAGTTTTATTTTATGACACAAATTTTATAAGGGATGACTGCATGTAATAGGGGTTATTCAAAAAGTAAGTTACACTTGAACAATATAGGTCAAAAAACACATTATATAGAAGTACACTACAATACAGTAAGGATACACTAACTAGATCATTGGCTCCCAACCACTGGTTCACATGGATTTCGCACCAGTGGCTCAAACGGAGTTTGCATCGTGTGTAAAGGGGTTCACTAAAGCAGCATACTTACAACGACTACATAAGGGGTCGAATTTCTTTTAGACTTTAGAAGGGGTTTTTTTAAAGAAAAATGATGGGAAGCACTGCTCTAGATGATTTATTCAATGCAGCAGGAGCGTAGCCAAGGGGGGGGGGGGGTTTGGGGGTCATAACCCCCCCCCCCCATGAGAAATTTTTTGCCGTACAAAACGTATATTCCTCATTATATTATCACATACACGTATACAAATAGAGTTGTAGTAGTCGTAACCCCCCCCCCCCATGAAAAATTTCTGGCTACGCCCCTGCGCTGCAGACATCTGCAGTAATCGTTCGATGATCTGATGATAAGAAATTGTTTCTTTTCTAGAGCCAGCTTAACACAGCTGTCTGAATAATCATTTGAATAGTCTCCCACCCTCCCAAATGTTTTTCCAGATTGCCCAAAGCATGAAAGTCACTAGGTGTCGGGTTGGCACTGATTGGTAGATGCTGCTAAAAAGCTGTAAAGCAAACCTGTGCTGTGCATCCTTGTGAGGAGTTGCATTGTGTTGCAAGAGGATAATGCATTGCTTAAATTATTACATCTCTTGTTTTTTTAAAGGTTTGCACAAAAATCCACGTACATCAGTGAGACAGTGTTAGTTTTCAGCTTCCCCCTCCCCCCTTCCCGTATGAAGCAATTGCAGTAATGATTCTCTTCTGAATAAAATTGTTACCGTTAGAAACCATGGATCTCAGTTGTCTGTCATCTGCACTGCTGTTTTGCAGCACTGCCATCTCTCTCCCTCTCTCTGCGCGCACATGTGTAACTTACTTTTTGAACACACATCGTAAAAAGTACGATTAGAAAAATGAAATTTGATCTTTGAAAAGTTAATTTGCAAACAATTTTAAATTTTTACTGCTGTTTATTAGTGTGTTTTTTTTTAGCCCTTAAAATGTTTATTTGAAAGGTTATGCCGAAATTGAATATAAAGTTTCTTTTTTTTTTGTTTGTGCTTTTCTTTCTGTTTGATCATTTTTTTTTTCCAATTATGAGGTTAGTTTTATGAATATTTACTTATTTTAATTTAGTTCTTGTTCATTTATTTATTACTGTTGTTACAGCCCATAATCAAACATATCTTTTAAAAACAATGCAAAAAGAATCCTGTCTTGCATTAATGAAATCCAACAAAACAATGATCAGCTATTTGTATCAGTTTTATTTTAATCATAAGTAATGTTGGTAAAACTTGCTTGAATTTAATTTTTTGTTTGAGAAATTAAGAAAAATTTAGACTAAAGTGAAAGATCTTTCAACTGCTGAAACAGTTTTATGATCTAAACAAAGTAAAATATTGACAGTAAAGTTACGATAACTGGGTACTGATCTTCACTAGCTTTTCCATAAAGTCCTGTGGATCGTAGAAATATTTTATTCACTTTGTAGTTAATTTATGTTTTTGCAGCTTAAGAATTTACGCTCGGCGGTTGATCTAACGGTCTGGAGTTTTCCCAGACAGCACATCAAACTTGCAGCAAGCTTGATTTATCAAGTCAATAAACTTGAATTAAGCTTGAAAATTTCAAGCGTGTAAGCTTAATGCAAGCTTGAATCAAGTGTTCTAGTTTACACTTGCCCAGCTTGCATTAAGCTTGACATAGCAAGCTTAATTTCAAGCTTAAAAAGTTTTCCTAAAAGAATTTTTTCTAAATTTACGGTGCGCCCGTCGGCGAACTCGCCTTCCATACTTTATTTTTCCACGCATTTTCCCCTCTATTCTGAAATTTTAAGTTATTTTAATCTGTTTCCATCAAACTTCCACGGCTGGGTTCGGTCTCGGGAACTGTGGGCTGGGATGCCGGCGTGCTAACCGTTCCGCCAATAAACCTCGGGAAGCTATGGCTAAAGTTTGAAGTGACTGTTGTCACGCCAGATCGATAAGTATGGGCGATGCTGATAAGTTTCTTTTATTTTTCCATGGGATGAATCAAAATTTAAATAATGTTATGTGTGATTTATAGACTCTACTAATAGGGAAATAAGCATAATATAAACTTAAAAGCAGGACACGTTTTAAAACTTTCAATATCGCAACACTCATCGTTGAGCAATACTGCTGGCCAAAATCGAGACAAATGACTGATTTTGAAATCAATTTTGTAGTATAATTGTATTTTATTTTGAAGAATTTCCATATTTGGAAATATAGAATCTTTCTTTTTTAATTCTATGGTCAAGTACATTTATGACTGATTAATTATTTTGTGGAGGCTGGATTACGCCTCATTCTACCACCCATAAAGTGAAGCTTGTTTAACTAAATTGCTAACTAACTATAATGCTAAATAAAAGCTAACTAACTGAATTGTGTTAATTATATTAAAATTTATTTTAGGAATAATTAATTAGTTAATGGAATTACTAATGTTAATTAGATGTAAATAAAACTAAAACTCCCCTCGTGTTATAATAAAATAAAAAACAACTTTTACGAACTTTTCTTTATTGAGCAAATTTGATAAACGCTAAGACAATTAATGTCCATTCTCTTTCACAGATGGCGCCATCAACGCACGCTTTCGAAAGGGAAAATCAAGCTGTAATCCAGCTTCACAATTCAACTTGACTCCTGCAAGCTTAAATTGGATTGAACTGTCAGGCTTGTATTAATACGTCAAATTCAAAGAAATGTCAAGCTTGATTTAAGCTTACCTGCTGTCTGGGTTGGTCATTTTCCCCCAAATGTGCACGTTAGAACCCCTTAAAAAGTCCTCCAATCAAGCAGAGCTCATTCTAGGGGAGAAAAAGGGCAGGGTGCGAAGGTTTAGAAAGAAGGCATTTAATTTGTTAAAAAGGGCACTAAACATCCTGATTAAAAGCACTTCCAATTTGTGAAAATTTAGCTTATTAAAAACTGAGTAAAACAATTGATAAATTAATTAACAACCTTATTAATACACTGATTAACAGATTATAAATCTATGTGATGTTAATTTGTTAACTTTTGCAGTAACTCTGTTAATTAACTTATAACACAATTTATAAATAGTTAAGTTAATGAAAATATTTCTTTGAAAGATTTTTAAATGAGGCTTTTTTTTATATTTTTAATAACAAAAACAATCACTCAAATATACCAAACAGGCAAGAGAATGTTTGATTGAGTAAACATATTTTGCATAAGAAGCTGATCTTAAAAGATTTGCTTGATCACCTTGTTAAGAATCAATAAAAATTTGACTAAATGAAGTCGGTGTTTTCGCCACTTTGGAGAAACGGGGTAGAAAGTTCCGGCATTTTTGTGCATGTAAACTACCGGACCATTGTGAAGTTGGTAAATTTTTACTCAGCTCAAAATACTTCAGTTGGTCAAAATTTGAAAACTGATAACAACGATAGCTAAGCACCTTTTTTTTTTGGGGGGGGGGGGGAATATCATACAGCCATTAAAAGTATTCTGTTGTCCCGTAGTGGTCTAGGTGCTACGTTCTAATAAGAACACGGGAAGTGAAGCAGCACCCGGCTTGGCCAGTGCTTGGGAGGGTCAACACCATCTCGGCTCGACTGCTGTGGGACCATGCACGCTATGGGAGCTGGTGCACGTAAAATCCGTCGTGGCTTCAATGTCCTCCATGTTTTTAAACGATACCTCTGGGGGTGCCGATTTCGGGAGGATTGATCCCTTCTCTGGAATAGGTTCAAAATTAGGGACCAACTCAGAAATCCAACCCCTTCAGGACAGTGGCACCCATCTTCCGGGGATAGTGCAATCTTCTATCCCTGGACACGACAACAATATATAGATATATATATGGTCAGTTTTTTTTTTTTCCATCAGTATGCTAACTTGAATCAAAGAGCAACAGGGTGCTGCCCCCGCCTAAAATGAGTCCTGGACCAAGGCACCCTCCATCCTTGGCAGATAGTCCTTGCGTAGTTTTGCCATAACACAATACAATAAGAATTTCCCTTTAATCATTGATTATAATTGCTAAAACTTCGAATAATTTAGCAAATATTACATTTACACATGTCTTTTTTTTTTTCTTTTTTTTTTTTTTTTTTGTAAATGACATTTTAAAAGCAGAGCTTCATGTTCCTCATTAGCGCTTTTTATTTGCAGGTCGCCTTAAAGTTTTGTTCTATAATTTAAATAAGTGGCATGAAAACTAGCTGCATGTCATTAGAAAACCTTTTCTAATTTGAAGCATACTGCAAAATTCAATAGTTTAAAAAGTGTTGAAATTATGTTAATTTATGTATTTTTTTCAGCCATTATGCAGATTTCACTGATTTCAATTTCATGCAAATGCCATTTCATCCAATTCTGCAAATAATCAGGAATTTACTGTATTAAGGGGTGAAATCTTATGTGTTATGTACATGTACACATTTAGTTTTGTTTAAAAAATGAATGAGTGATAAATTTTAATGTTGTAATTTAAAGTTTTCCATTAAAAATCTTGTAATAAATCTTCTTGACTGACTTTGTCACTTTCTAAAAGAATATTATTATTATTATTATTATTTTTACAGAGGATTTTATATTCTTTGATGATGGGGTGGATAGGTTAAATTTAAAGGCAACTCTTTCCATTTGTAAACTAAAACTAAAATTTTGAAAAACAAGTAAATGACACATTAACTTGGTGCTGCTGTCTGCCACATCACAGCTTATTGCGTTAAAATGTATGTATATTGAACTATTTCGAATTTTTGTTAAAAATTATAATTAATGTTATGGGAGTAGAAAACTTTCAGAAGCACGCAGAATCTATCATGGGCACTAAAATTTTGATCTCTTAAGGCTGCAAGTATGAAACAAATGTATCAATCACGGAGGTATCAATTCTTTGCTTCATGGCCTCAAGATTATCTCTTAGGCCTGCAACAGTGGCGTAACTATAGGGTGGCAATACAAGCAAGATGCCACAGGCCTACAGGCTGAGACAGCCGCAAGCACCATAACATTCATTAATACGAAATTTAGTACATTTTTATCTTCGTATTCAATCGGTTTATCTACTGAAGTACATATACTAATAAAACGAAAAAAATGTATCAAGTTTTGAAGGTATTTGTGAGAGAGAAAAAAAAAAATCGCCCAGTTTTAGAATGCATGGTAATAAGGGGTGGGGTGTCATCCAATAAATTAGCCACGGGCCTGCAATCCTTTTTCCTCCCGCCTATGCATCAGTTCTAAGAGTACTTGAGAACAAAGTTATTACTGGTGCCAATGAATAATCACTGCATTAAATATTTTAAAAGTATTAGAAACAGTTATCTCTTTTTGATAACAACACGGACGGCAAACAACATAACTCAAAAAGAAAAAAAAGTCATACTCCATCAGAAATAAAGATTATATTTTCAATAAAATTAGAATATTATTCAATAATAGTGTTCAGCAGCAATATTAATGCAGATTTACTTGTTATTTATGCCTACTTGTGTGCTAGTGTAATACTAGCACATATTGGAAATATTTTCAATCAAATATTTGTGCAATAGTAAATAAATGTCGCTATTTCAATAGAAAAAATTTCACTAATATTAAAGTGAGGAGGAGGGTCATAAATATGATGAATAATTTTATCAGAGATTAGTCTTTTTTTTTTTTTTTTTTAACGCCTCTATCGCTGAAATGATACAGCAATAACCAAGGTTTGCCCCACCAGTGGCCGAGTGCATAGCGTTCTGAGCTAGGAGCCGAAGAATGCCTGGTTCAAACCCAGGTCGCCCCCGTCGACTTAGCCTTTCGGAGTTTTCCGTGGTTTACTCAGAAACTTTGCGTAAATACGGATTAGGACCCCTTAGAAAGACCCCAATGGAGGGCAACCCCCCATCGGTCTATAGAATTCAATAGTGTGTGTAACTTATGCATCGGTCTAGATCCCTAGCGTAGATAGTTGGCCGTATTCCCACAAACAAGCAAGAAATAAACAATGTTGGCGTTTTGTCCCCTTTTTCGTAAAAGTTCAGGGTACTGGACGAATAGCGGAAAAATGGATAAAATGAAAATCAATTAAACTTTAATAAAACACATTGCACTAGCATGTTAAAATTGTGTTCTTACACTTCATCAAAAATAAAACTGCGTTCTTTCACTTCATCAAAAATAAAAAAATTTAAAAAGCTTTTTACACATTAATTTTAATCTAATTAGTACATCAAATTGGGAAAAGATCATAAATATTATAGCGGTATAAATCAATTTTAGGCCTAACTTTTCTGTAAAATCAAATAAATTAAACAAAATAAATTAGTTATTTAATATTAATTATATTGTTACATTTTATGTGTATTCAACATGAAAAGTATTTCTTTCGATTTTATTAATCCTATAGAAACCTAATATTAATTGTTAAAGATACCACAATCAAGTACGTATTTGAGGGTGTGTGTGGAACCCCCCCCCCCACAAAAAAAAAAAATGTTTTTTGATTTTTATTAGTAAAATGATGGAGTCTTTGTGAAAAATTCTGCTTTGTTTACCGTTTGGACTCCCTCCGAAATTTTTTTCTGGATACGTCCTTGACCACAATTATATCGAGGCTCTGTCAAAAAGTTAGTTGCACTGCACTGCTTAAGAAAACAAAAGAGGATAGACATTTTACAATAACTTTATTTTACCTTAAAGTCAGTGGCGGCTCGTCATTAGGGGCCAGAGGGGCCTGGCTCCACCGACTAACCACAATCTAAATCAAAGCTTCTTCCTATTATGCAACAGACTTCTTTTAATTATTTACCTTTATTGAAAAAATGCACGCATTTTACTCTATTTTAATACTACTCATTTAAAAAGCACATATAAAAGCGATAGTTACGATTTTTCCCTATCTAAACCATAAACGGCCCATGTACTTGTTCGCTTTGAATTTTGCGTCTTTTCTCCGTTTACCGGGTTGACGTATTTGACATTGAGCACAAAAACCATATTGATGCACCATTAACTTGACTTCCAAACGGCTTATTTGGCGCTGTCTTTGGGGCCCAGATCTTCGGGCCCTCGCATAGTACTAATCTAAAGGACTGTACGGAGAAAATTCACCAGTCGGTAACTAATGGCGAAATTTTATGCTCAGGAGGAAATCATTTTTACTTTCCGAACATGTACCATGTAAGGAAAGTATTGTAATCATGAAAAAATTCGAATTCGAGATTTTGGTGTTTTTACACGTTTTGAGGGCTTCTGAATCCATTTATGCTATTTTTACGAGATGTATGTATGTATGTGTGTATGTGTGTGTGTGTGTATGTGTGTTTGTGTGTATGTAGTGAACACGATAGCTCCTGAACGGAGCATTCGATTGAGCTCAAATTGGATATATATCTCATAAACCACCGTCGCAAGACCGGTATTGATTTTGGTGTGTATAGGACTTATAGTTTTTCTACAGGGCTACGACAAAGATTTCTTTTACATTATGGCCTATGGGGGGAATTTCTTGAAAGTGCGCTAGCGTTTAAACGATACATTCGATTGAGCTCAAATTGGGTATGTATGTTATAAACCACCATCCTAAGACCGGTATTGATTTTGGTGTGTGTAGGACTTATAGTTTTTCTACAGGGCTACTACAAAGATTTCTTTTACATTCTGGCCTATGGGGGGAATTTCTTGAAAGTGCGCTAGCGTTTAAACGGTAGATTCGATTGAGCTGAAATTGGGTATACATGTTATAAACCACCGTTGCAAGACCGGTATTGATTTTGGTGTGTATAGGACTTATAGTTTTTCTACAGGGCTACGACAAAGATTTCTTTTACATTATGGCCTATGGGGGGAATTTCTTGAAAGTGCGCTAGCGTTTAAACGATACATTCGATTGAGCTCAAATTCGGTATACATGTTATAAACCACCATCCTAAGACCGGTATTGATTTTGGTGTGTATAGGACTTATAGTTCTCCTAAAGGGCTACGACAAAACTTTCTTTATGTTATGGCATAATGGCACATGGGGAGAAATTCTTGAAAGTGCGCAAGCGTTTAAACGGTGCATTCGATTGAGTTTCAATTTGGTATATATGTTTGAATTATTCATCGATTAAAATTTATTTAAATGCTTGATAATGATCTTAATCGTAAGTGTTCGGAAAGTCGAGTGGAGTCACTCCAGATTTTTTATGTGCGTGATCGTATTTTTGAAGTCTAGTCAGATATTTTTCTGTTTATTTTTCTAGATTTACGAAATGCAATGTGCAAATGTATTTTAAATGTTAATATTGTTTTTAAATTAAATAAATCATTTAAAAATTATGAACAAGCAACTGTAAAATATATAAATACTAAATAAAATGAAACGTGGCATTTTGATTAGTAATAGAGTAAACTTTTCAATATTAACCCATTAAGCGCCAAAGCTGCCGTTACGGGAACATGTATTATTATTTTTTTTTCTTGAAATATTTTAACGCAATTTACGAAATACACATTTTATATAAACATTTACACTATAGGGTGTGTTATATAGTGTAAATGTTTATATGAAATGTGTATTTCGTAAATTGCGTTAAAATATTTTAAGAAAAAAATATATAATAGATGTTCCCGTAACGGGAGCTTTGGCGCTTAATGGGGTAACATAGGTAGGTAAAAAATAGCAAAGTTGTATAGTAATTTTGATGATCATTTGCCAGTTGAAAAACTGTAAATATTTACACTGTGTGCACGTGGGGATAGGTTGTTCTGTATATATGTACTATATGTATATTTTCCCGGTTTTAATTGGCACTATTTTTTTTTTTCGGGCCCCACCACTGAAACTAGTTACGAGCTGCCACTGCTTAAAGTTACATGCAAAATCTACTTTTCAACGTAATTTCCTCAGTTAATTAAGCATTTGTAAGTATACTCAGTAAAAAAAAAAAAAAAAAAAAAAAAAAAAAAAGAATGAAATAAAGGAAGTCATGATTTTACCCGCTGATGGGGGGAAACGTTTTACCCACAAAAAGAATACTGTTTCGCATACTTAAAACTTTGAAGTAAGTATGCAACTGACATGGTATTTTTTATTCGTACTACACTGAACGATTGCCACTATCTAAATGAAATTGCTAATATTTGATGAACAAGGAGGAGGCATGGCTTCAGGGATACGGATTTGAATGATCTTTGGCACAGTGGTAGTACACCACGTGAATATACCACTTATAAAGTACTAAGACGCAATAGTGAAATACAGTCGAGAAAAATTAATATTTATTTTCGAACTTAGCCCAAACTTTAAATATAAGTTGCTCGCAATCGTGAATCCGCGGCGTGGCGAAATGGGTAGAACGGTGGACTTCTACTCTGGCGTCCCAGGTTCGAATCTCGTGCTGAACAAACGTTTTTTCCCCGCTCTTTCTTTTTTAAAATACATTAGTACTGTTAGTTAATTCATTTTTTAGTCCAGTAAATATTTATTTACTTTTCATTTATTAATTTATTTAAATTTTATTTCTACTAATCAAAGTCTATTTTTACAGTTGATTATAGTTATGGCTATTTGAATATAGTAACTATAATTAATAATATCGTTATTACTATTTGAATTTCTTTTTTTTCCCCATCTGGTGCATAGTCATCAGACGAGTTATCTTTAACTGATTCGAATTTTTCTTCTATACGCTCTTTTTAAGCATGGATCATTTTCTCATCAGTTACAAACTTCATACTCAACACATCCAATGTATTATTGTACAGTTGCGGTGCGGAAAAAGGAAACCCCGCCCACTTGCTCTTTATTTGGCCATCGTTCATCGTACAGCAAAGTTATATATACTATTTGTTTGCAAATAACGTATACTTTAATTTACTATTAAGTTTAATTTGCATAAGGGGCCTTCTTCTCATATTTAATTCTGCATCAACTTCGTTTTTCTGAATGGCAACGTTCTATTTTGACTTTATTAAACGGAAGAAAACCTTCAAAGTACCCTAAATATAAATTTTCACCAATTTTCTACGATAATTTCTGGAGATATTGCGACTTCTTTTTTGCGCAATTTTAAGGGACTTTCTGCAAATTTAAAAATGCTATTTGTAGATGGCGAAATTTTTGCCATTCATTAATTTCGCTTCCAACTGTTAAAAAAAGTAAATATTATTTACAGGTAAAATACTGTTTCTAGTCTTAAAGTTCTTTGTACGGAGATTATCAGTGGTTGAAGTTAAAATATTTAGTCAGTGGTCCAAATAAACCGTGACTCCAAAGCTTCCTTGGTCCGTATCACGCTTAAATCTATTGAGTAAAATAATAATCATCGGAGTATATTTTTACTCAATTTTTGACTTCAAACAGCCATTCTCCCGATTGAGTAAAATTTGCTCAATTAAGCGGACAGCCTACTTTTAAAATGCCCAAAAAATCGATTTTGAGATTTTTATCTCATTAAATAGCTTACTTTATTCTAAAAAGATTGATACCAACCATTTTTCTGTATGACATTTATTTGTTGAGATAAAAAGGAAAATGTAAACGCAAGTTGGGCAGCATGCTGTAGAAGCTGCAACTAAGGTTGACACTCAAAGCATAAAAGAGGCAGAATAGAAATGTACAGAATTTAACTTAGAAACTCGAAGAGCCAGAAAAATGCTCATCAGTTCTCAGTTTGAGGCAATAAAAGAAAACGAAGGCATTGTGCATGAAAGCGGAAAATTTTAAATCGAAATTTCATAAAGTGAAATAAAATCAAATTTTTATGTTGCAAAGTAAAAATAAATATATATATATGGATATAATTATTAAAATAACTTCAAAACATGTACTTTACCAATATTAATGCCTTTATATCCTAAAAATGTATCTTTTGTTAAGGTATGTACATATATTTTCATATTTACAATTGTCGAGCTTTTCTTTAGACTGATGTTTCTTAAGCCATATTAAAACATATTTTGGGTTAATCATATTAAGTACTCCGTAAAATTATTCTTAAATAGTAAATGTTTCATTAGAAAATGTTTTTAACTTTTAAAAATTTAAATTTATGTTCCAAAACAACAATTTGAACTTTAATTGGCGTTTTCCCAAAACACTGTTTTTCAAGTTTGCGCGCATGGTATTTTAAAAACTATTTAAGATATCAACTTGAAATTTTTCTCAGGCATTTATTCTAATATAATGAACAAAATAAACTAAAATGAAATGGTTGTGTTTCATAGAAAAAAAGTTATGATTTTAAAACTATCAAAATTTTTATGGTAATTTAAATTTTCAGATTAAATGATTTTTTTAATTTAAATTATGAAAATAATTAAACCATTTTAGTTTAGATTGTTAATTTGAATGTTTTGTTTAATTTAGAAAAAAATTATGAGATTCAAAGGAATTATAATTGAGATATCTTGCGCGCAGTGGGAAAGTACCCTTGAATTTTTTTTTCCAATATTGTGTGGTAAAATAATATTTTTAAAATTATCACCTTTATAATAAACTAAAATAATATTTTTAATCAATAGAGTAATGTCATAGTAGTTAACTGAAAAAAAAGTTATGTTTCTGCATGCATTCATTATTTTTTAAAAAATTATGAAAGTTGATCTAAAATTTATACATTTTCCCATTCTTAAAAGTAGGCTGTCCCCTTAATCGACAAATGTCAATGGAGCGAAAAATTCTCAATTTTTGAGCATTATACAACAGCTTCATTTAGGCTAAATAATAATCAAAAATGAGGACTGTCTGTCCGTTTTTGATTAATATAACTGTACTCAATTATGATTATTATTTAAGCTATAGAATGAGCGTTTTTGCAAAATCAGCCCTTTTTTAATTAACATATCTGTACTCAATTAAGATTATTATTTTAAGCTAGAAAAAGGGTGTTTTATTAAAATTTGCTGTTTTTGATCAATATATTGAATGATTCGTTTTCTTCATTTTTTATTATCAGAGCTGTAATCTATTATTATAAGCCCGAGAAAATAAATTTTAAATCAAGACAAATACATTACATATATCTTAATACACTATAAAAAAGTATTTTTTTTAATAGATAGAATATAATTTCACTATAGTCTCTCGTTATAAAACAAATTCACAGTACAGTCAGAATACAGAAATGCAATCATGATTAAACCAGCTGTGAGATTTAATTAAAGAAGCAACCCAATTTATTGACATGAAAAAGGTAAAATACTACTTACTCACTTTGGGTGGAGATATGATAACTTCATTTGTTTTACAACAGCTTTTTATAATCCAATCGTAAGAAACTATGTCATTAAAGCGAAATCTTTACCTAAAGCATCTCCTCCATATCTAGGCTGAATTTATTTCACAACTCTGAATATAAAAAAGATGCATTTGGTATTCGGATATAACATAAAATTATCAACAGCGAATACACACACAACTATGCCCGACTATGAACCGTTAGCCGTTGAACAGCGTGGGTCACGTGATTGTAATAGGATATGGGTCGTGGGGGAGAAGAGACAGACAGAATACTCAAATAGACAAGATTTTTGCGGAAAATGAGTTAAATAGAATATAGCGGATGGGGAGTGCTGGGGCGAATTGAGGCATTCACAAATTATTGTCTTGAATGAGTATTTTTTGGCGTAAAAGGATTTAAATCGGCCGATAAGAAATTTAATCAATAAATGAGTGTTAGTTTTAATCAATAGATTTAAGCGTGACATGATTTAAAGAAAAAATGCAAAACGAATTTTTACGATTTTGAAAATATTTCTAATTTTGAAATTCTTATTGAGTACTTGAAGGTTCTCTCAGACAGGTGAAATATTGTCAGGAATGAGAATCTGTTCTCTTGCTCTTGGAATATATTTTATTTGGGGTGAAATAGTAGCGGACGCGACAATAGACGCTTTATAGCACACATGGGCAACACCGGCTCGGATGTGGCCCGCCACGGCTTTTAATCCGACCCGCGAAACATTTCAAATTCCCATAGAAAACCCATATAAATTATTCAAAATATATATAAATCCCACATATAGGACCCGCGACTACTCTAACATCCTAAAATTTGGCTTGGAACTTTCCAAAGGTTGTCCATACCTGCTTTATATAGAATCACAATCAAACTGTACAAACCTCTAATTTATTTGCTTCAAAATTTGCTATTTTTTAATACCGTTAACTTTTACTATTTTTGTTCAAAAGTAATCTAATATATGTTTATTTTACTCAATTTTCAAAAAAAAAAAAAAAAAGTGACTTAATAAATATATATATGGTCCCTTAACTCATGAAAATAACTCATTTTACTTAATATAAGATAAACTACTGAACGTAAAAATTTAAAATTTTGCACAGCCATGTAATATTACTTTCTGCATCTATTTCCACCGAAATTTGGCTAGGTCGCTATTCATAATTTTTTTGAATGTTAATTTAATAATCCATAATTCATCGTAATGGTAAATTACGTGTGGGTCTTTTAGTTCTAATGGTACGAATAAAAATCAGCTTCTTACTATCAATATTATATGAGAAATGAATTAAAGTATGACAAAATATTTTAACATGAGGGAGGGGGATTTGGGGTGCTCATAACTCACGCATTTTCTGTTCAAATTTATTGAAAACTAGCTGAAGTACCTGTTCTTCGCACGGGAATGAATGGACTTTTTGATATTGCGATTTGTTGTGATTACTGTTTATTGTAATAAAGAGATATAGCAAAATGGATATCGCGTTATATTGTGTTCAATAATCATGCATACCGAATTTCAAGGCAAACGTTTGTACGGCGCAGAAGGCCATGCGGCGTAGCGCAATTAGTGGCGAGTTTTAGCAAAACGGATACGGGGAAAATATTCTTCGCATTCAGAAATCGATGTATACGAATTTTCATGACGATCGGCTGAACAGTCCTGAAGTTCATGTATTGACGCGACATCTAGTGGCAAGTTATAGGAAAATGAATAGCGCCAAACGCTTCCTCGTGTTCAAATATCTGTGCATACCTATTTTTCATAGCGATCAGTTGCACAGTCAAGAAGTGATACACTGCAGCGCCATCTAGTGGTTAATTAAAGTAATCTAGTGGTTAATTAAAGTACAGCGCCGTCAAGTGGCGAGTTATAGTAAAATGGATAACGCCAAAATATTCTCATTGTTCAAATAGCTATGCATACTGATTTTCATAGCGACCGTTTGAATGGTTAAGAAATTGGACTGCTGCAGCGTCATCTAGTGGCGAGTTAAAATAATAATGCATCGCAGTGCCATCTAGTGGTGAGTAACATCAAAAGGAACACAGTTAGAATATATTCTTCGTGCTCAAATGTGTAAGTATAAAAAATTTTATGCCGATCAGTCGAACGGTATAGAAGTTGATGCGTTGCAGCGCCATTTAGCGGCAAGTTACAGCAAAATGGATACTGAAAAATATTCTCCGTGTTCTAATATCCGCGTGTACCAAATTTCATCGAAATCGGTTGGACGATATTCGCATAGCAAACGGCTAAACGGAATAGAATTCGACGTTGTGCTGCGCCACCTACTGCAAAGTTAGAGGAAAACGGATAGCATAAAAACCTTCTCCATGATAAAAGACTTAAATGAACCAAATTTCGTGGTGATCGGTCAAGCGGTGCTGGAGTTTTTCAACCTCATACACACATACCAACATTCATTTTTAATCTATAACCAGTGTTATTATATATACCAGTCTCAAATAAAATCCAGTTTCAAATCTAAGCCTCGCCAAAGTGCCAACATACGCCATTTTGCAAGAGTTTTTTCAGAGAATCATTCGAAGCATTGACTTAGCAGCAATCAATATGGGAAATGGTTCGACCACCAAAAAGTAAAGCACGCATTTATTTGAAAAGTGGAATCCCTTAATACAGCCGCAATTTTTAAATTATCAACTATATAACGTGCTTTATTCATCGTTACTCCGATGTAATATATGCGAAGATTTCAATTATCTGAAATTTGGCGGAATTCCCCGAACTTAAATCAATGTACTCAATTGGCGAGAATGCTGAAGTTAGATCGCTTGAAATCCCTTAATAACTGCATTATTTCCTCACGGATCATTAAAATTTAACGCTGTATTCTAATAAAACCTTGGCACTTGTTTTCAAAAATCCATTTCCTTAAGCTCTCAGTAAATTGCGCCAAGCCGGAAACTGTGCAAACCGCTAGAACTCACTTTCTCGGCATTTGAGCCATTTTATTTTTTCGCCAAACTAAAAAATTTTACATATTTTCCTCGGAAATCTTCAATTCTTATTGTTTTGCGTATAAAACATTTCATTCCTGCTCTGTTTTCCCATGCACACGATATTATAATTAAAAAAAAATAACCTTACGAATATAAACTAACAAAAAAAAATCATAATTATTCTTTTATTTTTACTTTGAGAATTTGAAACATTTTATTGGGCAAAATCGCCACACATGGCAACCACGATGCGTATTTCACACTTTTTTCATTACAGGGGTTACAATTACGGAAAGCTTTTTGCGTGGACAGCATAAAAAATCTCTTAAATTCCGGGAACGTGTGGACTTTCAAAGTTTTAAAGTAGACTATAATTTATTCTATATTATTTTACATATCTATGCAAAATTTCAGGCTGATAGGTCCATTTTTGTGGATTTGTATACAAATAAATTCCACAAACAAACAAACAAACAGAATTTCATTTTTATTTATATGATTGGTATCCGAGGTTAAAATGAGCTAAATTTTTGAAATATGAAGTGAAATCTAGGGTTTGCTATTGGAAAAAAAAAAGTTGGCGCGAATTTTAATATGGAGATTGCCCCTCATGCGACTTTTATGTATAGCAAATTAAACTGTACGTCAATCGTAAACGATTGGTATATGTAACTTTGCTGTACGACGAAAGTCGGCCGAATAAAGTACAAGTGGGCGGCTTTTCTTTCCGCAGCTGTACAATGCTGTACCTATTATCATAGCTTCTTCAGATAGTGTACCAGAAGTTGTCGTTGCAATTATTATATATATATATATATATATATATGCATGTATGTATGTATATATATATTGTAATGCGCTACTCCATTTTTTAGTTTCTGCTTCAAAACATCACTGTATGTAGAACTATCAATAGTTTTTCATCTCAACAATAAGAACTTGCTTGGCTTGATGGCATAGTTTTAACTGCAATATAATTCTTCAAAATAAGTTTCACTGCTTAAATATGTTTATTCGAAACTTTAACATGTGATATTTTAAATTTGACAACCCATCATCAGAGGACAGGCGACAAAAAGAAATAATGCTGTTGCTGTGGCATCACGAACGGGGGAAAATTAGAAAAAAAATCTGTCTTATGATTGCGACAAAAAGAATTGTACCTTAATAAATATTAAGATTTGCGAATGTCAAAAGTGAATTATTTTGAATGTGTAAAATTCTGATTCCAAAGTAAAGATTTTACAAGTAGAAATAAATTTAAATAATAATAAAAAATAAGTAGGTAGTAAAAATAAATAAATAAATAAAGGAATAAAAAAATAAGTATATTATTTACTTGAATAAAAAATTAATTAATTACCAGTAGTGATGTATTTTTTTAAAAAGAGAAAGAGCGAAAAAAAAAAAATTGCTGGTGGAGCACGAGATTCGAACCTGGGACGCCAGGGTAGAAGTCCACCGTTCTGCCCATTTCATCACGCCGCTCAATCACATTTACGCGTAACTTATATTTAAAGTTTTCGTGAAGTGGTTCGAAAATAAATATTAAATTTTCTCGCTGTATTCGAGTATTGCGTCTTAGTATTTTACACACATATTCACATGGTATACTGCCACTGTGCTAAAGATCATTGAAATCCGTTTCCCTGAAGCCGTGCCTCCTCCTTGTAAGTCATTATCTGCGCTAGCTTCGCTCTTGTTTCGTAACAAGTGTAAGCACTAAATAAACACCTAGAAGATTTACTTGGAAAAAAAAATAAATATGATAACCAAAAGCATCTAATTTACCTTTGAAAATGAATATAAAAATACCCTAAGCACCATGATGTTAAATTAATCATGGATAAGCCACATGTAATAATAGTAACCGCAGTTTACAGTAAAACCTACGAACAATATTGATCTTGTAAATTTGAGTTCGAACACCCCTTATAAATATAAAATAGTCGCAATGAGTTCATATTTGCTTCAAAAGAGGCAAAAGGCAACAATAACTCATAAAATGTCAGTGAAAGTAAATGATGTGGTGGTAGTGAGTAAGTAAAAAGTGTGTTTTTAAGCAGTTGAATTGTTTTAGAGACGAAAACTAAGTTGTCGAGGATGAGCCTCTTTAGTCTCTACTCTCCATATTCTCCAGATCTAGCCCTTCTTGTTTCACTCCACAAAGAAGTCTAGAAAGGCCTATGCCCTGCCGACAACGGTGTTTCGACTGATTCCATGACAGTTTCCAGCAGCTATAGAACCGGTGTTGAACTACTGAGTTGTTGTGTGTATTAATTACTGAGTTTTCTGAAAAACACACCTAGGGATGGACGCGAGACGAAAAATAAGCGTCTCGCGTCTCGCAAAATAGCCTAAAAGCTTGTCTCGTCTCGCAAATTTCCCTATATCGTAATGTTAAAAATGTGTGTCTCGTCTCGCAAAAAAGCTGTAAATCTCTGTCTCGTCTCGCAAAAATGTCGTCTCGCGTCCATCCCTAAACACACCACCCAAAGGAAATATGAAAGGGTATATGTAGTTCCACTACGAATAACATGCTATGTTGAAATACGCAGCAATATTTATATACTATATGTATACATAATTATTTAGCAACAAGCAATTTTTTGTGTGCTATAAAGATTTTATTGAGATTCATGCAAATTTTCATACATCAGAGCTTCCATAAAAAATAATAAATAATTTGACTTAATATTAAATTCAGAAATATAAAGGCTGTTAACTGAAACGATATCTTTGACCTTGGTTGTTTTATTGTTAACTAAGAAATGTTTTTATGTAAATAAAGTATTCTTAAAATGAAATGTATCTTTATTGGAACTACCTAGGCTTTCCACCTGATTCATTTCTTATCAAAATCAAGAATGAAAATTGTTTAAAATTTTAATTATTAAACAAATTGAAGTAAAAACAATTCGTGGAATAAGATTTTATGCGGTTAGATCATATGACTGTTCCGTGTTTTGCTAATTAGAACTAATTAATAATGGGCCATGAATGTAACGAACGAAAAATGAACATAGGACATAACCATGGACATAACCCAAACTCAAAACATAGATAATAATACCAAATGTAGAATGGCAACTTACCGTTTACATCCTTCAGTCGTAGTAATATTCGAATCCATCGAGAGTCGTAATTTACCGATTCCGCATCTATACTTTTCCTTATTCCAAAAACTTTGCAGTTTTTAGAAGTGTAAAAAAAAAGCAAAGTGGACCTTTTGGTTGTTGTTATATTTGGAACATTTATTTCCGGATTTGTTTGCTTGGTTTCAAGAATCGAGGATGTTGTAAATCCTCGGCGAATAAAGTGGACAACACAATAAGACTTTTTACTACCACATAGAAAGGAAATTTAAACAACCAGGGGATGAGTTGGAATCGAACCCACGACCGCACGCTTAAGCGATTAGCGTACAGATGGACTAGCCTTTAGCCTCTAAGTTACCGGCTCTCCGGGAGCGACATTGTTACTATGGGTTGTAAGCAACAGCTTTTAAACGTTTAAATTTAAGCTATTTTTACGAGATAAACAAATTTTCTTTAAAACTTTATGACTTAACTACAGAGTGGTCATAAAAAACTTTGCTGATATATGGACTTCCATTAAACTGATCGAGATGAGATATCAGATGTAGTTATTCAGTGGTATGAGCTCGGGATTCTCTGAGTAAAATGGCGCTCACGGTTACGGTTATAGGTACAAAAACGTGAAAGACACCGCCCACTTTTCCCGTTCCAAAATGCTCAGAGCATGTGAAAACCCGTGAAAGAGTTTGAACGGTACGTGTATCACAAAAAACAGACGCATTATGTAATCACAAAAACAGCTCTGCAAACGGCCAACGAAAACACAATCGGGGGGCGCGTGGAGGAAATTTCCATATGATTTTCTTTATTCCATATTTATCTGCCTCTGGCGTAGCCAGGGGGGGATATCGGGATATATCCCCCCCGAAATGTTTGGATTAGTATGAAATTCCGTCTATTTATACACATATAAGTTCATATCCCCCCCCCCCGAAAAATTTTCCTGGCTACGCGCCTGGACAGAGGCATCATAGAATGCCTTTTGCTAGATATACATCATAAAAAACTTACTTGTATTCTTCAAAAGTTGGAAACTCTTTCAATGTTTAAAAGATAGAATCTTCTGATAAAAACTTTAACACTAAAAGCATTATTTATGATGTATTTTAATCTTTAACGGAAGCCATCTCAGGCCATTCTCCTTTTAAATTTAGTCTGAATAATAAGATCTTCAATTTTGCAATAAACGGTGCAGTTTAGTTGAAAGTGGTTTTCTTTGGCTTATTAAACAGACTTTCAAATCAGCTTAGAATGCATTATGCGCTTTTTGATGCAAATTCCTTGAACTAAATCTTTTGTGGAAACTGATTAAGTGATTTTGTGGAAACTTATTTTTGTGAAGTAAATACTCGGAAATAGTTTTTGCTTTCAGTTTACTTTTATTAGTTAAATAAATAAAAAATGCAATTGAATGAATTCTCTAAAAATAGATAGCGATTTTTTTTTCGTAACCATTACTGGAGGCTTTTCACATAATGAACGACTGGTTTTTAAAATATCTTTTTTACAAATAGTATAAACTAAATTGTCATTTATTACAGGCAGGCTAATGATCACAATATCTTTAACGTCGATACGTATCCATGACCAGAAAGGTAGCTAGAGAGAGGTACCCTGAAAATTAAACATTCTACAATTTTAAAAATAATACTAATGCATTAAAATAAATAAAAACTTTGTGAAAAATTACACATAAAATGATGCTTATAACGAGATACGATCGAATCGAATGAAAACTAATTTAGTCTTCAACTGTCAAAGCACTTCGTCTCACAAAACAGTGGTAACTGGAAAAAGCGATCTAACGATCTAATTAAAACTCTAATCTAAGCGATCTAACGATTTAATTAAAAAATCTAAATGATCTAATTAATCGATCGTATCTTGCTATAAGTATCATTTTATGTGTATTTTTTCACAAAGTTTTTATTTATTTTAACGTTTAACATCAGTATAACCTTAAGGACGACTTAAAAAAAAAAAAAAAAAATGTGAGCTGAAGAAAATGATGAAGACAATTCATCTCATAATGTTTTTCGGGTTCCTAGCGAATATTTTTTCAATTTCATGTTATATAAAAGTCATTAAACGATAACTGTGACTTAACTCACTCCTTCTCTTAGCGATAAAAAATATACGGGGTATCCCAAACAGGTGGTAACATTCTTTAATTCTTTATCTGTTAGAGAAAAGAGGGCAATGTAAATTGAAAAAAATATCAAAATGAAGTAGGATAAAAGACTACGTTAAGAATAAAATCCTGGTGTTAATTTTCAAAAAGTTGCACTTTTGAAATTTGTATACGACCCCCGTACGAGGAAATTCCCAATTAGTAAAATGTGCCCCATATACTCTTGAGGTGATGTACAAAATTTGAGAATTATATCCTAAAAGGTGTCAGAGGCATGTATATAAGTACTGCATGCTAACTTAAACCACTTTTCGATGACTCTCGAAGGAAAAAACTCACCTCGGATGATCGCGGTTCAGGGATCGTACAGAAATTACGAAAGACTTTTTTTTTTTTAAACTTTAACAATAAACGTTTACATTCGTCACGATCACGTATAGCCGCTGACCTTCTTTGTTTACCTCTGAGACGTTTTATGATGAAAGGCTGAAATTTTATCCATCACCTCATTAGTGTATGAGCCACATTTTAGTAAGTGGGAATTTTTTTTGTACGGGTGTAATATACAAATTTAAAGAGTGTAACTTTTTGAAATTTAACAAGGGGATTTTTTTTCTTAAAGTACTCTTTTTCCTATCTTATTTTGAACATTTTTTTTTCAACTTACATTGATTATTTATTTCTAATAGATAAATAATTATAGCGTGTTACCACCTTTTCGGGACACCCTGTACATCCTTTATTTAGTTCATTTAACACGATTCACATTTTTTATTTTTATTTATTTCAAGTTACGTGGCACACACAGATAACCGAAGGAGGTACGATTTCACTTAAAAATTTGTCTGAATAATTCCACATTTCATTCTGATATTTAACCCTCTCGTCACCCTGAACCTCATATGAGGCTCCTACTTCAAATAGCAATATTAAGAAAGAAAACAATTGAATTGAGTATTTTTTTTCTTTCAGTGATATTAATATCATTCATTCATGTAGAAAGTATATGAGGCTCTTCACTAGATGCATAAATCGTGCCTAGATTTCAGTACTAGTCCATTTAGATCATTTTTTACAGTTTTCGCTTCGTTGTTTCAGGAGAAAAATTAAGAAAATAATTACGCTGCTTTTTTACCGTTTTTTTTCCTTTTAAATGTAAGTATATATTTTTTTCTTATTCCTCAACCTTTACCTAATATGTGCATTCTTTTAAATTAATTTTAGCATAACAAAATGCTTCGAAAATGCAGAAATTAATATTAGAAAATCTAATATTAATCGACATTAAAAAAAATATTTTTGCATGATTTATAATAGTATTTCAGATGCATTAAATGCTAGACAGATTTTTTTTTCTTTGATTTTTCATAATTCGGTGACGAGAGGATTAAGCTGTCCCCGTAATCAGTGATTTTTTTTTTTTGTATACTAACAGTTTTTCTGCATCATCTTTTAATGTAAACATTTAAGTAAAAACATCATATCTATGACACACTTGAAGATAGGACTTTTTTTTTTTTTATAAATTATCATTTCACGGAGCCCAATTTAAATGTATTAAAAGCTGAAAAGTGAAAAAATAAATTTTATCAGTTTGTAAATGACGTTTCATATAAATATTATGAAAATACCAAATCGGAAAGCTGTTAATCGAAGATCACGTACCATATTTTATTGGATTATGAATACCGCAACTTCTTTAACACTTTAGAATACATTGTTAGGAAGAATAGAAAGACATTACAGCTTGTATGAATTTGAAACCAGTCGTGCTAGAGGTGCGACACCGGAACCTTGACCTCGTATATACAGGGAACCCCGCCTGATTGTCTTGACGCCGTTACCAGCAACTTATATTAGCATTTAGTGTTGTAGTATTAAATATTTTAAAGTTGTGCATAAGCGATACCTCGATAAATCGAATAATTTGTTAACTCGGCTTCTGTTCCTTCCATAGTTTGAACTAGTATTAATATCAGTGTAACGGAATCTCTCTAACTTGTTGTTAGTTACCAGAGACTTGTTTAACCCCTTAACCGTCGTATTATTTTCAAGAAAACGGTCATAAAAGTGCTTATTTCTTTTATTCCAGAAAATTGTATAAAACAAGTGCATATATAGTATATTTATCCATTTTAAGGTTTTGGACATTGTAAGCACTAGAGAAAAAAAATAATTTTTAGGAAAAGCCAACATTCAGGGTCATTGTGACTGAATTTGTGTTTTGTAGTAAGCAGGGAATCATGAAAAATATATGCTTTAAAATCTAGAAAATTTTATTAAACTTACTACGTAAAATAAGTAAACATTTCTAAAATTTTCTTTGAACATAAATTAAAAAAAAAAGTAAGCTAAGATTGCATAATGCATATCACAAATACACGTGTGTTTGAGTACTGCTACCATGTATTTAAAAATAAACTATCTCCGAATTAAGTTAAAAATACTCTGGTATTGTCATCTGTTATGTAAAATTATATATTACAAAAAAATCCGTGCATCAGAATTGGAAACGCTCTTATCTTTCTGGTGCATTTTTTTGAACAGTATTGCCCGGAAATTTGACGGGCACGAGAAATAGAGGGAGAAAGCTTAGCCCGTGATTTTGACGGGAGCGAAGGTTGAAGGGTTAAGCAGACAGTATTTTTCATTATTTTATTATAATTGATTTTTAAAAAAAGTTCATGCATTAGCCGAGAAAGGGAAATTTTACTCAGTAGTGACGACGTTTGCTCTAATTTGGCTTCCAACCAAGCTAAAGCTATCAGATTCTTCGAATGAGATGCTTAAGTTCTGTTTTTATACGTGTAAATATAGAGTAGGAAACGTGTAATTTATAAAATTTGGACGTTTTAAAATTTTATCTAAGCGCCGTTTCGATTAGAGCGCCTTTTTGAAATAGATACCGGATATTTCGAAGAAAAAGAATTAAAATAAAATTTTACCAATTTAAAATAAATAACGTATTTTCCGGAAATCAATTAAATTTAAAAAAATAAACATATTTTTAAAGCAAAATTCAATAAAAAAAACTAAAATTAAACATAATTTTTAAAGAGGTATGAAATTCTCCCCTCCCCCTCCCTTCCTGTTTTTCTGTAGGTTATATTTCTAATTAAAAATAAAATAAAAATATACAAATAAACCGCAAATAAAAATCACTATGCTTGAAATTATATCTAGTATATTACGAAGAAATTAGATTCCGTGCTGTATCAAGTTACGCTAGTAGATATTTTTTTCCCTCTGATTATTTCAACTAAGTATAACACTGCTGCTGAACATCCTTTAAGGAGTAAGATGAAGTCCGAACATCTTGTAGTCGCGGGTATTCTAGCACTAAATGAACAAGTGACAATGTCATTCTAAGGCGAATTTGATTACAAACACTTTTAACCCATTTGTGCCTGGATATTTTTGCGACTTTTACTGATAACAGAAATAATAGATAAATTTCTGACGTCAACTTCTTGAACAAGGGATGATTTCTTTAAAAATTATTATGCATAAAAATCGAAATATCAACATCCTACTTGGTCATGTTAAAATATTTTGTAGAGTTGAGGCTCGATGCTCATGAATAAAGGCTAGGAAAAATAAATAACGTTTTCGACTAATAGCGAAAATGCCGTCCCAAAAAAGGGACGCTAGGCATAAATGGGTTAAGTTCCTGGTTCCGGAGTTCACGAAGCAAAGATTGATAAAAATAGCATTTGAAAAGAGACTTCGAATTGACTATTGGATTTTAAATAACCTTATATTCCCTTCGCCTAATTTTCAGTGTATAATACTTTCTCGTATGGCATGATTAACCTTTTTTAATGTGTACTTATAAGTTAGTTTATTTTCATTTGTGTATGTGTATTAGAGCGGGCCGAAAATGCACATTGCACCGATTTTCGAAATTCATGAGAGCCTGGTGCGGAAAAGTTGACCCTTAGGTTGGTTGATAATCGTGTACATTTTTTTTTTAATAATAATAAACGGACAATATTTTCTGGTGTCACCGGAGCCTTTAAAATCGGGATTTTGGGCCAAAATTGACCCCTCCATCCGGAAACAAAATTTTTGCGAATTTTCGAAATCGATATCAGAGTGTGTGAGGAAAAGTTACCTTTGGGTTGGTTAATAACCGTGTATTTTTTTTTCTTTTTAATCAGACAGTATCTTCAGGTGGCAAAGGCGCCTTTAAAATCGGGAATTTGGGCCAAAATAGACATCCCCCCCCAAAAAAAACCCACAGTTTTTACGAATTTTCGAAATCGATATCAGAGTGTGTGCGGATAAAATATCTTTGGTTAATAAACGTGTATTTTTTAAAAATCGGACAATATCTTCAATTGGCACTGGCGTCTTTAAATCGGGAATTTGGGCCAAAATGACCTCCCCTCCCGCCCGACAACACAATTTTTGCATATTTTCGAAATCGATATCAGCCGAGTGAGGAGAAATTGTCTCTCGGATTGGTTAATAACCGTGTAACGTTTTTTTCTTTTTTTCTTTTTTCTTTCTTTCTTTTATTTATTTATTTATTTATTTATTTTTTACTACTTCTTAGTAGAAACTTTATCTCACGGCTGTTAACGATGTCCAAAATCGGGCAAACTTTTATTTTCGGGGAAAATGGCTGTTTTGGCCAAAATAACCGATTTTAAATGTGCCGGCATCACCCGAACAAACTGTCTGTTAAAAAAAAAAAAAAAAAAAAAAAAATTACACGCTTATTAACCAATACGAGAGACAACATTTCCGCACTCGGCTGATATCGATTTCGAAAATTCGCAAAATTGTGTTTTAAGAAGAAAACGTCTGTTTTGGCCCAAATTCTCGATTTTAAAGGCGCTGGCGCCACCTGAAGATATTGTCCAATTGCAAAAGAAATTTGCATGGTTATTACAAGGGAAGATTTTTCCGCACTAGGCTCTCATCAATTTCGAAAATCGGAGCAAAAGTGCGTCTTCAGCCAGCCCTAGTGTGTATGCCTCCATTTTATCAGTTTTTACAGATATTAAGTTTTATTTCCATTCAATCTCTACATATGATATTACTATACATTTTTATGTGACCTTATACGTTTTTCAGACCCTGTATATATATATATATATATATAAACATATGCTACGGCCAAAGCCCAAAGTTCGGGCATTTCGAGCCTCACCATGGCACAGTGGTTATATCACTGGAAATGGTAGACGGGCGAAGTGTGAAGGTCCCGAGTTCGGGTCCCATCGCGCGTCCGTCGATCTAACCGTTCGGAGTTTTCCGTGGTTTTCTCCGAAACTTAGCGTAAATACGGGTTAGGACCCCTTAGAAAGACCCCCACGGAGGGCACTCCACCCTTCGACCTAGAGCCCATTCGGAGCTAATCGGTCGTAATCCCACACACACACACACACTCGGGCAGTTCGCAATTTGGCTGGCCGATTCGCGTTTTGGCCAAAGTCCGAAGTACTTTTGAAATTAATATTGTATATTCTACTTTGGCTGGCCATTTCGCGAAGTGCCTGGGAATCCTTGACCAAAGCACAAAGTGATAATGGTAGACTGAGCGGTATCTATTTGCCTTTGCAAAAAGTTTCATATTTTTTGAAGCGATATTTCGGGAGATAATGTGATCTGGGATCTTTAGCATTAGGTCTATGGAGCAGAAAAAGACTAAGGATACCCCTTAAGGTAGTTTAAAAATGGAGTACTCAATTTGCCTTTGTATTCATACAAGTTACGCAACGCATTTGTTCAAGATATAATTCGTCATTTTGAAGGGCGCAAATCCAATATTCTTCACGGTATCTCGTTGTTCCAGAGTATACGCTCACTGAATTTCCAAAAGTAAATTATTGTCGGACTGTGTCCTGCCGGCAAAAGTCTGCGCTTTTTTTCCAAAATGTCAGTCGTCTATTATCTTTCATGACAAATTTAACAAACAAATTCAAGCTGTGAACCTAAGAATTTGCAACTTTTTTTCCCCACCCATGGTTATAAATCCTGTCATTGAGCAGATTAGCAATTTATTTAAAATTATTTGAAGAATTTGAAAGGATATATATAAATGTGATATTTAAAAAGATAAGAAAAATTGAATTGGGATTTTTTTTGGAAAGGGGGGGGGGGCAACATTTAGCGGCCCTAAGCCCGGACCTGCTGGGCCTAATGGAAAATCAGGGTCTGGATTACAGTCTTATCTAACTTAAAAATACATAGTAAAAATGTTATTTAAGAGCATTCTATTTCGTATTCTGTTATTCTATTCAAGACAGTGACAAATAATTCATATTTTCCACAGCTTCTGAAGAGGACCCAGAATTTGGAGGCCCAGAAAATCCTCGACGCATTTGCTCACGAAGAAGTCCTTGTTGTTTGATTTCATGGAAAAAAAGTCGTATGAACTCTATGTGGCAAAAGGCCTGATACCAGAAGAACACCGGTATGTTTGAAAATTTTACAAAAATGTCCACCGACCACCATATCTGGAGATTTCAAGAAGCGGAGGAGGAGGCAAGGTTTTTTCCTGAAGATATCAAGATAACTTCAGCCAAATGATTGCGTTCAAAGATCTGCTCATTTCAAGGACATGAAAACTTTTGTGAATGACATGAGTCAATAGAATTTGTATTTAATCTTTTTCTCATTTTAAATACATTTTTTTCAATAAATTTTGATCTTTCTTAAGTTCAAAGTTGTTTTCTAATTGGAAAACTATTATGCATTTACTTGTATCGGAAATAAAGGTTTTTGCTTGCTATGTGTTTCTACTCGTCCCTGGTCATTATTATTTGCTTTTAATATCCCTATTAAATGCTAAATTGGGAAAAAAATGAATATTTTAACAGGCGTTCCGATTCACGCCTTTCAGCGGAATAAATCAGAACACCACTAAAAAAGTTTTAAGAATATAAATACAGTTAACAATGTTTTTGTTTTTGCTAAAGACTAAAAGAACAAAACAAGACCGAAAAAAGTTTCTAGTCAAAAACCAATTTTAAAATATATATATATATATATATATATATATATATATATGTATATATATCTGGTTACTTACTGTTTGTTACGTTTACAGTTGAAAAGTTTACCGATTCACCTCGTTTTACGGTACGTATACATCAGAACACAGTATGGAGGTAATATAATTAAAAATTAATTTATTTATCAGAAGAATATCATCAATAAGAATATCCGACTGCAGTTCACAATGGAAGGAGGGCATTGTACAACATGAAAATTGGGTTACTTTTCGCTTGCCCAGAAGAACAGGGGGGGGGGGCGATAATTTCTGGAGATCTTACACAAAAACTAACATTATTTGTACATCAAATAGAAGAAAACCTGGAAGAAACACCAGGCAAACCGACGAACGGTGAACCTATAAACGACTTGCTGGACACCGCCGGATCGACTCGGTTTTTTCAGCGCGGTGGGCATAAACAATGTGCAATGATAACTATAATAGCTACAGCCCTACCAGTGGCATAGCGCCCCAGCGCTCTGAACTGGGAGACGGAAGGTGCCTGGTTCGAAACCAGGTCGCGTCTGCCACCGTTCGGAATTTTCCGTGGTTTCCTCCGAAACTTCGCGTAAATACGGGTGAGGACCATTTAGAAAAGTCCCCCACGGAGGGCAATCCCACCCCGTGCCTAGATCCCTAGCCTAGATAATTGGTCGTAACCCACATCTCCACATTTCCATTTCTATAATGGCTACAACAATGGTCACTATTACTAAAATGCCATTTATACATTATTAAGGTCTGTGTAGGAGCTCCCTTTAAAAGATAACTCCGAGAAAAATATGACGTACTCCCCAATAGAAAAATGCTCGTCTTCGACAATTGTGGTTGCAATTGTTTATTGATAGCAACCACATGGATACGATCCTTGGGGGCAATACACTAGCGCATTTCAATTCAAAGCAAAAAGGCACCACTTCCCGCTATTCTCATTAAAAAAAAAGAATTTGGATTGATTTTTTCCCTAGGTTTTTAACTGTTGTTAAAATAATCCGACAACTTTATTTTTGTTATGGCGTATTACTTAGTATCTCTCTTTGAGAACAAAATATCAACAATAATTTGAAGGCGCACTGTGTTTCAGACAAAGTATTCCAAACCGACGGGGAAGAGAGAAGCGGCTTTCCTTGGACACTAGCCAAGGGAGTACAAAGATAATTTATCGCGAGCAGAACCGAGACTAAGTAGCCATATCTAACATGTATTTTGAAAATATGTTATTTAGCACTATAAATGACAAAAAATGCAACTGAGATGCTTGAAAAAGATTGAATATCCTATAAATATTAATAGTTTGATTGATTTTTTTTTCCAGGCGTGTCTAACTTTTTAGTATGATGAAAGAACTTTAAAAAATATAATATTAATAATCGGATTAGTTTGAACTTAATGATTATAACAGAAAGTTGTAAGATTGTGCGCCATTTTCCGCACTTTTACATATTTTATGAAATAAATATTTCATTGAGGGCCCTAAACATAACGAAAACGATGGCATTGTACAGTTTAAGTTTGACACTTTTGAATTCTGTGTTCAGGGGGGGGGGGGCAGCCTTTCTCAGTCGGCGGGCCAAAAAAATAAATAGGTACCTTACCTGAGGCCAATGCAGGAATGCATTTTTTAATGGGGGGGGGGGATTGCATGTTATAAATGAAAAAAAAAACCACTAGACCACTTTGATGAAAATATACATAAACACAATTACATATATGTATATATAAATTTACAAATTAAATAAGGAATAAGATGACAAATATACATACAATATAATTATTTCACAGATTGTCTAATTAATATGAAGACTATTTACACATTAGAAGTAAGAAGATATAAAGAAGTATGAAGACTATTTACAAGAAATTTTAAAAAGTGAAGCATCAACAATTAATGTGATGGTTGCAACTGTATTTTTAAAGTTCCTTTTTCATATTAGGTTTGAGAGAAAAATGTGTGAAATGTGTAGTGCTGTAGAAATGTGTAAAATGCGGGAAAAGTTATGTCAGTCTGTTCCTAGTCTGATTTGTTGAGATTCATCAAAGAAAAGGTTTGTTCACAAATAAATGTACTTCCAAAGGATCATAAGCGTAAAGTTTTCAACATTATTGGGGGGGGGGCGGGCCCCACAACCATATATATTCACGTCAATGGCGTATATACATATGAGTTGAAAGTCGTAAACCCCCCCCCCCCATGAAAAATTTCTGGCTACGCCACTGATTCACGTACATATAACTTACTCATAGTTGCCAACTACTACGGAATATAATTAACCACTTTTTCTACATGATTTTTCGGCTTAAAATATAGAAAAAATTTTTGATGCGCGCGCGAGCTGGTTACTATTTTGAAAAAAATAATTAAATATACTGTTTACAAAAAGTGGTTATATTCCGTAGTAGTTGGCAGCTATGACTTACTATATATAAGTGTAAATTATTGGATGCGCTCGATCTCTATGGGTCCATAGAATTCTACACCAATGTAATGTAAGTATCCATGTTAGTATCTTCCTACCATGTTATAAGTTAAAAATAAAAGCAAAGTAAAAAATCCAAAGGGAAAAAAAAAACATTTTCTATGAGATAGTGCATTTTAGACACATCTGAACTTTTCTTCATTTCATACTCTACATTGCATAATCTAATTTTAATTAACCAGAGCCTGGCGAGGGAAGCTTATAGAGATGAGTTCGGGCTCGGTTTTTGAAGCCCGCGCCCGCCCGAGCCCGAGGACTTATAATCCGAGCCCGCCCGATCCCGAAATTTCAGCTTTAATTTAAGCAGCAAGATTAAAAAAAATTCAATTACTTCATTGATAGAATACGATAAATTTTGCCGTTTGTGCAAATTAAAGACAAATATAGTTGCAAACTCTCAATGCACTTTCTAATTCTTTAAATCCATGTTTATCAAATATTGTCGGATCTCATGACTAACTAAATAATATAAGCCGCCGTTCTGAAATACCCAAAGAGCTTCATGCACCTTCTGGGCGCCCGTGCAGCTATTTTTTTTAATGAGAATTTTTTTTTTCTTCATGAATCACTTTTTAAAATCTGTTTCAAGGAGTATGTTCAATAAAGGAGAAATTTTTCACGAGCCCGAGCCCGGGCTCGGGCTTTCGGGCTCGGGCTGAGCCCGTCTCATCTCTAGCAGCTTATAGTAACATTTTGTGTTACAGGGCGTCACAATGAATACTAAATCATGATTGAAATCAAAAGAAGAACATTTTTAAAAGTACAAGTAAAGGTTTTTTTTTTTTTTTTTTTAACATTTGTAAATGTCGTGAATACTTTTTTTATGTTAGTATAAATTAGTTTTCTGCATTTAGTGATAAATTATTGGGTGGGCTCAGCCCCTATTCACAATTTATTGGTCGGGCTCGAGCCCCACGGGCCCATATAACTCTACGCCTATGCAAAGGATGCCTCTCCCCTCCTTATTTTGATGAACGCGTGACGTCGTTGTAAAACAGAGACGAGAATATGATGTTCCTGAAAACAGGAATGTGAGGCGAAAGAGAAAGAATATTATGCACAAATTCCTTTTTTAGCGCTACAGTATGGTGATGGCGGGCCAACGAAACAGGCGCCGAGGGCCAATTTTGGCCCGGGGGTCATAGGTTGTGCATCCCTGGTTTAAATAAATAACCTACAGATTTGATGATATTTTTGAATTTGTATATGCTTTGGATTGCATCACTTAAAAATAAGTTAAATTGATAAGTATCTTTTAAAAAATGTGTAAAGATTTATGATATTGGAGTAGTATTTAAAAAATAAAAATGTGAGACGGACTCAATATGTTTACTGTTTTATTTAAATATTAATATATAATATTAAATAATAATATAAATATTAGTGACTAGGTTCTCCCATTTTCAAGATTTTTTTTCGGATTTAATATAAAGATTAAATTAATGTATTTTATAGTACATTAATTTAATCTTTATTTTTTTCATTTTTCTAATAAACACTTCCAGTCTTTCTTTCCTGATAACATTTTACGAAATATAATTGATACTAGATGTTATTCACGCTTTTGTTTTTTTCTTCTAAACATGCACACTTCTCAGACTATCTGGTATAAATACGTCCTAATATTTTAAGGCTATTATGATCTTTAATTAACAGCAGATGTTTCCGTGAAGTACTTTTAATGTTTTATAGAGCTAGTCTAGTTTTATTGATTTTACTGCAGTCTTCGGTTTTGGAACTTTATAGTTTGAAAATAAAAATCCATGTTTTTGTTCTAACTCTGGGTTATATGTGAGATTGGAACATCTGTTCTGCAAATATGTTTAATTTACAATCTTTTTCATGGGGTTCATTTTTTTTCCCTTTTCGAACAATTGATTGAGGTAATAATTGCAGATTACGCCTTCTGTGGTGGAAGAAAATTAGTTGTGATGACTTTTTGAAAATAATTATTATTATTATTATTACTAGCTGAAGTACCCGTCCTCGACGGGTTAGTGAATGCAAATTTCCAAAAAGCAAGAACTTTCGTCAGCATTGTAGGAGTACACAGAATGGATGTAGTATGTTGCCAAAGTAAAGAAAGCGAAGTTATGATTTTATGTATTGTTAAAATATTACAGGTTAGAGAGTAACTAAGTAGTATCATTTCATTCGCTTTAGTCGTAATTATGTGATGCGCGAACGAATATTTACGCATATTGAAATAATTTTCGCAAAATCTCAAAATTTAATCAACATTCTTGAAAAATTGGAAGCCTAGAATTTAAGTTGAGTGACAACCTATCATGTCACCCAAATTCGTTTCATTCCCTGCAGTCTTTATTTCGTGATGCTGGAACAAATTTTCAGCATTTTGAAACGATTTTCGCAAAATCTCAAAATGTAATCAAAATATTTTAAAAATTCTCTCTCTCAACACCTATAAATTAAGATTAGCAACTACCTATCATATCACTAAATTTCGTATCATTCGTATTAGTCGTTATTAAGTGATGTTTGAAGAAATATAAACGTATTTTGAGAGAATTTTCACAAAATCTCAAAATCTAATAAAAATATTTAAAAAATTGGACTCCTATAGTTTACGTTGAGCAACCATCTATCGTGTGACCAAATTTCATATCATTCGCTTTAGTTGTTATTACGTAATGCGGGAACAAAGATTCACTCAGTTTTAAACGACTTTCACAAAATCTCGAAATCGGATCGATTTTTTTTTAATTAGATGCTTATAGTTTAAGGCGAGTGACCACCTATCATGTCACCAAATATCATTTTTTCACCTTTGCAGTTATTACGTGATGAGCGAACACAAATTTACGCAGTTTGAAATGATTTTCGCAAAATTTCAAAATCTAATCAAGATTTTTCTTTAATTCGACGCGTATATTTTAAGTTGAGTGACCACCTATCATGACACCCAATTTCATATCATTCGCTTCAGTTGTTTTTACGTGATGCTTGAACACAAATTTACGCAGTTTGAAAGGATTTTCGCAGAATCTCAAAATCCAATCAAGATTTTTTTAAAATTGGACGCCTATGTTTTAAGTTGAGTGACCACCTATCATGACACCCAATTTCATATCATTCGCTTCAGTCGTTTTTACGTGATGCTTGAACACAAATTTACGCAGTTTGAAAGGATTTTCGCAAAATCTTAAAATCCAATCAAGATTTTTAAAAAATTCTACACCTATGTTTTAAGTTGAGTGACCACCTATCATGGCACTTAATTTCATGTCATTCGCTTCAGTCGTTTTTACGTGATGCTTGAACACAAATTTACGCAGTTTTAAAGGATTTTCGCAAAATCTCAAAATCCAATCAGGATTTTTTAAAAATTGGACGCCTATGTTTTAAGTTGAGTGACCACCTATCATGACACGCAATTTCATATCATTCGCTTCAGTCGTTTTTACGTGATGCTTAAACAAAAAAAGCGTCACGGACAGAATGACAGAACGACAGAATGACAGACAGACAAACTTTTTTTTGAGGGTCGCATCGGATTCCCGGGTGCTTGAAACGGATAGAAATCGCAAAATTTTTGAATTCCAAGAAATGTACAGACAAAAGTCTAATTTTATTTATATAGATTATTATATTATTTGGAAGAATCAGTTATGGGCTGTAAAGTTCATAAGCAAGTGTTTGTCTGTGATGCCTATCTCTAGACGGGTGCAGACTATCACAATAGACCCTTTTTACAGATTTTTGTTGTAGGTATTCTCTTATTAATACAGACTAATTTTTACAAAGAGAGTTCAGCAAATGATTAACTAGTTTCATACACTGCAAAATGCAAGATGTAATTTATGATACACATATATCATAATAAGATTACCCTATTCATAAATAATTTTAGGAAAAGTAATTAATTGTTGTGTTTATTTAATCAACGTCGGAAAATTATTCCTGAATACAAGCATATGCAATAAACGGGAGAATGTGAACTAAAGGATAATGCTGAAAGGATAGTTCAAAAGTTGAATAGCAGAAGCGTTTTGACAGAAAAGTCAAAGGCCGTCACTTACAAACGAGATACCAATTTATTTCCCATTCAGAGGAGTACTACAGAAATTAGACGATAAAACATATTTTTTTTTATCAATTAACTAGCTGAAGTACCCGTTCTTCGCACGGGAATGAATGGACTTTTTGATATTAATATTTGTTGTGATTACTATTTATTGTAATAAAGAGATATAGCAAAATGGATATCGCGTTATATTGTGTTCAATAATCATGCATACTGAATTTCAAGGCAATCGTTTTTACGGTGCAGAAGGCGATGCGGCGTAGCACAATCTAGTGGCGAGTTTTAGCAAAACACGGAATATTCTTCGCATTCAGATATCGATGTATAAGAATTTTCATGACGATCGGCTGAATAGTCTTGAAGTTCATGTGTTGACGCGACATCTAGTGTCAAGTTATAGGAAAATGGATCGTGCCAAACTCTTCCCCGTGTTCAAATATCTATGTATACCTATTTTCATAGCGATCATTCGCACAGTCAAGAAGTGATACACTGCAGGGCCATCTAGTGGTTAATTAAAGTAATGATTTGCTACAGCGCCGTCATGTGGCGAGTTATAGCAAAATGTATAACGCCAAAATATTCTCATTGTTCAAATAGCTATGTATACTGATTTTCATAGCCACCGTTTGAATGGTCAAAAATTTGGCCTGCTGCAGCGTCATCTAGTGGCGAGTTAAAATAATAATGCATTGCAGTGCCATCTAGTGGTGAGTAACATCAAAAGTAACGCAGTTAGAATATATTCTTCGTTCTCAAATGTGTAAGTATAAAAAATTTTATGCCGATCAGTCGAACGGTATAGAAGTTGATGCGTTGCAGCGCTATTTAGCGGTAAGTTACAGCAAACGGATAGTGAAAAATATTCTCCGTGTTCTAATATTCGCTTGTACCAAATTTCATCGTAATTGGTTGGACCATATTCGCATAGCAAACGGCTAAACGGAATAGAATTCGACGTTCTGCTGCGCCACCTAGTGAAAAGTTAGAGGAAAACGGATAGCATACAAACCTTCTCCATGATAAAAGACTTAGGTGAACCAAATTTCATGGTGATCGGTGAAACGGTGCTGGTGTTTTTCAACCTCCTACACACATACCAACATTCATTTTTATCTATAACCAGTCTTATTATACGTATATACCAGTCTCAAGTAAAATCCAGTTTCAAATCTAACATGGCAACACATGGCAACCAAGATGCTTATTTCACACACTTTTTTCACTACAGGGGTTAATATTACGTAAAGCTTTCTGCGTGGAGAACATAAAAAATCTCTTAAATTCCGGGAACGGAAATTAAGAGAACCCTTCAGGAGGAAAACGTTTTTAAGTGGAGTTTCAAAGTTTTAAAGTGGACTATCATTTATTCTATATTATTTTACATATCTGTGTAAAATTTCAGGCTGACAGGTCCATTTTTGTGGAATTGTATACTACCCAAATCAACAAATTGACAAACATAATTTCATTTTTATTTATAAGATAACCTACGCTTGTTTTTAAAAATACCCTCTCATTAAATTGCGCCAAGCGCTAGAATCATAGAAAATCTGACACACTTTCAGATTTTTAAATACGCACTAAAGTGCTATATATAAAAAGAGTTATAATCCATGGGTCTTCCCTATTTTCGTTCCTTCTTTCATTAAGTTGGAAAGTGTATCATTATTCATGAGTGTGATTAAACAAAATTAAAATTGATATTTCTAACATCCTTTTTTCTGGATGTAATACATTAGATGCAGAAAAGCTGCTCTGAAAAATGCACAATTCCAACTGAATGAAAATTTCAAAAACTTATACGCAGGTGTATTCATAACCCAAATAGCAGACGATTAAATTACGATAAATAGCGCCAAGCGTTAGAATCCTCCTCAAAATCGCGAGAATGCTGATGATAGATCGCTTGAAATCCCTTAATAACTGCATTATTTTCGCACGGATCATTAAAATTTAACGCTGTATTCTAATAAAACCTTTGCACTTGTTTTCAAAAATCCGTTTCCTTAAGCTCTCAGTAAATTGCGCCAAGCTGGAAACTGTGCAAACCGCTAGAACTCACTTTCTCGGCATTTGAGCCATTTTATTTTTTCGCCAAACTAAAAAATTTTAACATATTAGTCTCGGAAATCTTCAATTCTTATTGTTTTGCGTATAAAACATTTCATTATACCTGCTCCGATTTCCCATGCACACGATATTATAATTTAAAAAAATATAACCTTACGAATATAAACTAACAAAAAAAAATCATTATTATTCTTTTATTTTTACTTTGAGAATTTAAAACATCTTATTCGGCAAAATCGCCACATATGGCAACCACGATCCTTATTTCACACTTTTTTCACTACAGGGGTTACAATTACGGAAAGCTTATTACGTGGAGAACATAAAAAATCTCTTAAATTCCGGGAACGGGTGGACTTTCAAAATTTTAAAGTGGACTATGATTTATTCTATATTATTTTACATATCTATGCAAAATTTCAGGCTGATAGGTCCATTTTTGTGGATTTGTATACAACTCAAATCCACAAACAAACAAACAAACAAACAAACAGAATTTCATTTTTATTTATAAGATTACATATCGTTAGACTTAGCAAATGGCGCAGTGGGAAACGAAGTTATTTTGACGCACGATAAGTTCCCAAAGATACGTAAATTGGTAGAATTGCACCCAAGAAAATGACACTTTAAATGACAGAAAAATGAAAAAATAAAGATTAAATTAATGTTCTATAAAATACATTAATTTAATATTTATATTAAATCCGTAAAAAATCTTTAAAATAGGAGAACCTAGTCACTAATACTTATATTATTATTTAATATTATATATTAATATTTAAATAAAAGATACGTAAATTGGTAGAATTGCACCCGAGATCCTGCATAAAAGACCTTTCAAACAAAAAATGACACATTAAAGTTAAATCTCACAGTTGTGTTTTGCATTTTGATTGGCTAATCTCATGGTTGCTTTATTAGCCCTTGCGGAAGTTTCCAGCTAACAATATCTATATTTAGGGTGTCCCAAAAACATTGAACAATTTTTTTGTTCTAAACAACCCATTTCCATCATACGTGTATTGTTCAAACGTCATTTATGGTTTTTGAATGAGCTAATCAATTTTCGAAGGAATAAGGTGGATGCTGCCATCCGAAAATTTTCAAGTTTTTTCACTGTAACTGTGAAAGCCCGTTTAAAATTATTACAATCTCTAGCGTGTACCTTCATATAACAAAATCTGAAAATTGTTTTCAATTGTTTGAGCATTTAGGCTGTTAGGTGTTCATATATTGAGATAGCGTCGCCCAGGTGGTGTGATGCCTTAAGAACCATTTTATCATGCTTTAGGTCCGGGTTCGAATCTCGGCTTGGGCATGAATATTAGCTTGTCCGTCCCTTCATAGGGAGTAATGTTGGCCGCCCACTGGGTGCCCCCATAATAAAATGGCTACAAAACTGGCTACAAAATTCGGGCCTTACTAGTGGCAAAATGCTTGATGCGCAGAAAGTGTGAGCGCCCGTTGGAATATATATATAGCCTTTTTATAAACGCAACACCATGCAGATAGAAATCACTAAAAATCAAATTACACTTTGACGCATTACTTAGCTTATTTATTTATTTTTGAAGAAGAATGCACGTACAAAAACTATTTTTTAGTAGTTATGTTACTGGAACAGAAAAAAGGGGACTATTACTCACAATGCAAATGCCTTTAAAAAAGAATATATTTTTTGAACATCCTGAGTTTTTATCGCTAAGTGTTATGAATCATAAAAAAAATACAATAAGAAAGTCTTTCCGGTGCATTCCTATTCATACCTCAAGCGCATGTGGTTCAATTACCTTCATATTAAATTCATAAAATGGACACCTAACTGCGAGAAGGGGCATTTCCGGGCAGGTTATAACCGACCGCAAGCATTAAGGTAATGTAGTTTTTTTTTTAAAGTAACATTGAGATAAGAAACATTTTGCAGTTGATGAAACCGCAACGGGCAACAATCCGTTGAGGGATTCCGATGCTAAATTAGCCATTATTTTCTTTCTAGTTTTTTCTTTCTGGCTTTTAACCTTTATGTATGAGTCATGGCATGACTTTCCCCCTTCCGTTGCGCATACCTTGAAGCACCATCTTCATATATTCTGTCACTATAAGGAACAAAGAAATCTGTTTAAGCGAATGACGTCAGAAAATTAAGACTTGAGGATATTCAAAGTGAGCGGTTATGACGAACGAAAACGAGATAAATGATTTTGGTGAAATAATGAATTAGACAAAAATAAAGTAAATTCGCCTACTTTTTAAAAATGAGTAGGAAAATATAAAGTAATCTTTATTGATTTTGAAATGCTTATATAAAATTTATTGGAGCTAGATAGTTTAGGAAATTATTGCATTATTTTGTCACTTATTTCAGCTTATCACAATTATATATTTTTTAATTAATATATATTACGAATAAGGAATTCTTTAAACCGAACTGCACGAGCTGTTTCTGATCTGCAATTTTAACTGAAATAACAAGGGAGGAAAAATAATTCACTACTAGTTACCATATTATTTTTTTTGCCAAAAACATATATTCAATGACTAAAATTGCTGCAATGCATGACAATTAATCTAAGAATAAATTTTGCGTAACACAACTATCACGTATAATTTTGACTTTACAATAATTATACAAAGGACAAACAGAGGCAAAAAAAAAAAAAAAAAAAAAAAAAAAAAAAAAAAAAAGACTGAAGCAGCATTTGGATATCTAATTATTGTACAAGAGAGAGAAAGTGAGAGAAAAAAGGTATCACTTAATTTAGGTAAATTATTGTCTATTGTAGTCTATTATTGTAGAGTAAATCTTATCTAACGTGGTCATGCATTTGTTGAAACAAAACCAAAGTTTTGAAAGTACAATGACAACGTTGTTTTTCATATCATTTTTGAATGAAGGATGCCAAGAAAAAAAAATCAAATTACATACTACAAAAATTTTGATGCCACTAGTTTAAAAAAAAAAGAGAGAGAGAGGAAGAGAAAAAGAAAATCAGTTGATTTTTTCTTTTTTTGCAAATTTCTTCAACTGTATGAATCATTAATTTTCTGCATGAGATGCAATAAAAAAATAAATAAAATAAACCGCAGTCTACTCCAACAGCTCAACTTTAGCTCACAGATATATTATTCAAAGACTTAAAAAAATGGCAATAGAAGCCAATTTAAGGTACTGAAAATAATAGATGTTCAGTCATATATTGTTATCTTCCCAGCATGATTATATTTTGATGTCACAAATAAACCCTTTAGCTGAAACATCGCGTGCTTGAGGTCCTTAAAATCTGTGTTTCGACTCGAGCGTGCCGTTCAACACGCGCATATCTTGTTCTTGTCTGCATTTTCACGGCAGACAAATCTTTACTTGAGACAAACCATCCTATCTCTCTATTCCATCTCTGAAGTTAAATGGAAGCTCGCGCCTTTCGTGTACCAAGAGATTAGAGATAAATTTTACAATGGAGAGAGCGACATAGAAGTCAGACAGCCGCTACTGTTCAAGCAATGTAAGTATGGAGGAATCTTTCGCGATCTGATGTGCAGTGACATCTCAGTTTAAAGAAAACTTGATGGCAACAAGACTAACAAATTTTTACTGATAAAAACGGGAAAAAGTTATTAAATTGAATGTAAGGCGCATTTTAAGAATGAATTTGGTTTCAACGATTTTTTTTACTCTAATTCTTAATCTCTCTCTCCCTCTTTTTCTTTCTTTCTTTCTTTTCTTTTCTGTTTTTTTTTCACGATAAAGAGATTTTATCGTTTTATCATTTTAAGGACGTAAGGAACATAAAATGGCTCGAATTTTCATTTATAGGCCTAAAACATAGAGCAGACTGAGACGATTCCATACATATGTAATTTGTGTCGGTTTAGAATATATATTAAACACTCAAAATATGGCTTTCAAATTGTAAACGTATTTGTTCTTTAAAATTACCTAACATTAGAGATCTGAGTGAAAAAATTTGGAAAATAATGACTTTCTTTGTTTGTTTAATTGTTAGGATTTTTAATATTTTTTTTAAATAAAATATACTTAACTTCATTTCTTTTTATCCGAAATGAAAATCGCTCCTCGTAATTTTCAGATGGTATGTTTTTCTGATACCATACCAAATTTTAAGTGATAAACTCAGTAGTTTTTCAGAAAAGTGTACCAAACTGATGCACTGTTCAAAAATTTTCGTTCTTATTAAACAGTTCTTAAAAATTAATTTATGAATCAAATTAATTATTTTTATTTTATATGTAGACTATAATGTGTGTATATAGAGTGTACAAAAACTTTAATTTCTATTTCTATTTTTAAATGAAATACATGATGCTAAATCTTTTGTAAAAACTGCCTCTTTCTTCTCGTCGAGATGTTCCATGTGTCCGTAAGTGAGGAGATACACGTTAACGTGTCTCACAATAAAATAAAAATAAGAAAATAATTTAACTACAAAAATAAAATGTACCAGATTACTTATCCTTCCCACAGAGTGTTTCAATAACTTTTTTTTTTCTCTTAAATCTTCACAGTACCTTCCTAATTTAATTTAGAAATTCTCTTTCGGTTAGTTTAAATATTTAATTTAAACTAACTGAACTTAAGTAGGCGTTTGTTCAAGGAATACAATGTTAACAGGGAGTACAAAAGATATTTGTATGTTACCGAAGTTGTAAACAATTGTCTACCTACGCAACTCAAGATAAAAGTGCTTCTCTTCAGCATAATCATTCTCTTATACAATACACACGGCATAATTGGGCGTTGTAATCACAGACGAAAGCTGTTAATCTATGGAAATGAGCTGACAAAACATACCGCGATGAAACTGCTCATTATGTCATTGAAATTATACAAAATGTTTTATGTCATTTGTAGTTCATTAGGATGTGTAGAGATCTCTTTATTTTTTTCATAAATTACTATCGCTTACTAAATGTCTGTTGTCTTATGCGTAATTTTTTAGAATAAATTAACATGTTACCTGAATTTTAACCATTAAATGATTAAAAGTAATACCCGAAAAATTAGAGCAGCTTTAGTTTTAGAGAAAATTAGCTAGAGTACCTGTCGCTGACAGCTTAGCATGTAATCCAGATTTCCAAAAAGCCCGAATTTTCGTCAGCATTGTATCAGTACAAAGAAGGGAATTAGAGTATTGGCAAAAGTATAGAAAGCAAAGTTATAATTTTTGTGTATCGTTATAAGATTACAAGAAAGAGAGTAACAAAGGGCTTAGTAAAATTTTCAATAGAGAAAACATTTTAATTTCACAATTAAGGGTTTATTTTGGTGTAATGACCTTTTAAAGTCAAGATGTCCCCGCCCGTAACGAATTTATGTTTGATTCACTGTAGGTATTTTAATGTTATGCCTCAAGAAAATTTTGCACAATTACTTCTAAGATGTGCAGTGAAAACTCACTTATCATCATTGTATTTAATATCAGTTAATATTCAATCGATCCAGAAGCTTAAAAAAGTTTATTCAAAATAAAAGTAAATAATTTTGTACAAAGAACATAAAAGCAGTTTTATAATTCTTATGTTTGTTTTACTTTACTTTCATTTGATTGTAGCACCGGCAGTTTGGAGGGCATTTTAATACCTTTCTACTCAACGCCAATGAATAGATCAACTTAAACAATTTCTAAAGCTTTATAAGCCGGAACAGCAATTATAATTAAATGAAATAAATCCTGTTTATTTAAGCAAAATCCATTTCTACTTAATAGAATCAGGAAAGCCAATACACGCCAACGTTTTTGACCAATCTCGACAAATCAGCTAATGACACCGCAGAAAGGCTGTCACTATCACATCGTTAGGACAAAGACGCTTAGCTGCATAATAAATCGGCATTATTTCGAAGTGGCAGTCTGAGGAGAGACAATTATTATATTATTAACAAGATCTTCGAATTAACCGCTCCATGCATTTCAACACCAGCTAACCGAATTACGTTAAAGCAAGTTACTTTTCACCTTAATGCATTAAAAATAAGAGTTTCAGATAAGATACTGAATAACTCAGCACAGAGGCGTGTACATACCGAAACTTGCCGAAATGATGCTGTGGAAGAAATGATAAGCGGATGTTGAGTGGAAAAGCATGTTACGATCGATTGCTTTCTTCCTCATTTATAATTTACTGAACGTTACGGAGTTGCGTGAATTTCAAACAGCTACTTTAATAAACTGAAACAATACTAGAGTGAGTTTTATTTTATTTAATGCCACTCAAAAATTGTTGTTGCTTTTTTCTGGGGGGAAAGATATTTTGCTTTTTCAGGTGAATATTCAATGTGGTGTTGCTTATTTCTCTGAAATTTTATATCTTGATTTTTGCAAAAGTTTGCGTAAGGTCTTCTTACGTTCCACGGATTTTACTTCCTTAGTTTTTCTTCCAAACAAGCTGGTTTCGGTCATATGGTAGCCCAGTGGTTAAGGCGCTAGACTGGAAACTGGAAAGTTGCGGGTTCGATAACCGACTTACCCCTGAAAGCCAACGTGAACATGCGGCGTAGGTACGCGTTAACCCAGTGGTTCTGGAAGTCCTCTTGGCGTTCACTAGCAGTTTTCGAGAGATGCCAATATTCAGAAGTTCTTCCTTCTGATGAGGATCCAAGTTATGGCGGGAAACTCCGAAAAGGACGTGTGTACCTCTAAATGACACAATTGGTGACGTGAGCAGTCCTCTCCTGGCAAACAAATTATTTTATTTATTCACTTGAATATTCCGATACGGAAAGTTTGGAGGTTCATAGTAGATAGTTTTCAGGTTTTAAAATTTTGTATTAAAACTGATTGCACGATATATGTATATATATCGCTTTAAACCACCTCTCTGACTGTCCAAATGACTGCCCAGCAATATACAGGGTGTAAAAAAAACAACAACACTGAACTAGGATTTCGTTCCTTAAATATTCGTATAGACATATATAATTAATTACAAAGTTACGTAAAAAACGTACAGAACTTCAAGGAATCGATTAAAATTTCAGGAGATTAAATCTAAGTAAATATAAAATTAAAATTTTGAACACAACCCAGTACAAATATTTTTCCAAATAATAAAATGGGCCCCATGCATTAATTAGGAGGCGCACAAAATTTCAGCCTTCTTCATAAAAAGGCTTAGAGATATACTTAAGCAAAGTTAGTAAGGGACTGTACTATACAATACCAGTAACAGCAAAAGTATTATGCACTCATGCAATCATTGGTTTCTTTCGTAGCTTGTGCACAACAACTGAAACGCAATCATATCTCGGAATTTTTCCGTTCGAGACACTAAAATATGGTTAAGTCATCATATATTTTGTTTCATATCTCCGTCACTTTTAAAGGTATAAAAGTTTCAAATTTTGTACACCATTTTTTTTTTGTGTTTCACTTAGTTTAATCTCCTGAACATTTTAATCGATGCCATAAAATTCTGTTTTTTTTTGTGACTTCGCAATTTATTGTATGTATCTATATATAAGGAATAAAAGCTTAGATCAGTGTTTTTGGTACATTCTGTATAGATGAGATCTTATATCTTTGTCAATTGTGTTTTAGTTTTTGTGTTGTTTTTTATGGACTTGTCTGATTTTTGGCTATTGTGGTTCTTGCAGTTCCTTCCTTTTGATCTGCTTTGATATTTGAGTGCATTGATTTTAGCGCCCTATATTCCCCCCCCCCCCCCTTCATTTCTGTTTATTCACATGTTCGCATATAACATTGAAAATACGAAAGCTGATTTTCCTATTTTCTTGTTTTTTTATAGGCTGGAATTATAAATAGGCAGGGTATACCCATATTCTGTTTACAGAATAACTATGGAGAAATGGAGATCACGTTTCGTGGAGGAATACAAATGCATGGAAAATGGAATGAAATAAAAATTCTGTTCGGGCTTTTTCTTTACGGGATGCATGTATATATTCTGCATATTTGATAGTTTGCCTTTAGGGGCGAGTGTGTGAAATATCTATATATATATATATATAGATAGATATATATATATATAAAGTGAATTAATCCACGTCTCACAGAGATGTTGAGTAGGAAGATGTTAAACAAATACCCCATATTCTTTAAAAAGTAAATGAGAATGGCTTCGATATGAATTTTTCTTTTCTGAATTATTGCACCAGTAGTTATTTGTAGAGGTGCCTTGTATATTCGTTTTAGCTTTCGAAGATATGATCACGAAAGAAAAAGTCTAAGTCCGTGACCGTGTCTGTAGCTTTCCTTTCCTTTCTTTCTTTTTTTAATAAGCTTGGGAAAAATTCTCCTTATTTGTTAAGGTTCATTTAATTATTTTTGAATAGTATAATGTAGTACAGAAGAACTTCATTTGTTAATTTATAAAATTTACAATCAGGCTTTTTTACTATTTATAATTGGAACAGATTCTCCCTAACTATTGTTAATTTTATCAAAAAATTAAAAAAAAAACCCTCTAAATCCTTCACTGCACGATCTAACAAAACTCAAAATACAAGTTATTTTTGGAATGGTTGGGTTACATATGAATACAGAGAAAAAAAGAAAAATAAATAAAACTAATAGAATGAAGTGAAATTTTGTTACTGTTTTAGAATATGAAGGCACTTTCCCATGTAGCGTAATAGTATACTTCATTTATGATTTCGGAAGCCACTTAAATGAACATTAAGAAAAGAAAAAATGTCTTCAATGATAAACGACGCTATAAGATTAAAAATGCTGCACAATTTCATACTTGTCTGAGCTGAAAAGGCGAATTTCAGTCACAGCTTTTAAGATTACTTCAGTCCTGCATTCTTTTAAGAGAAAGGTTCAAAAAAGCAAACTGTACGCACATTTTAAGCAGCAAAGTTGATTCAATATGTACCAGTGAAGGAAATGTACTGGCATTTTGAAAAAACAATAAAATCATGTATCAATTATGATATACCATGCACTTAGTAGCATAAAGATGATTTTTCCAAGGGAAGGGGTTATCCTTCTTTTGAATCTGTTTTGAACCCAGGTTTAACAGCGGAACGCTGAGCCTCAGCGGAGAGTTCAAAGACCAGTGCCGGGACAAAAAGAGAAACTTTTTCTTTGCGTTTCTCCAGCGAGATGAGATGGAGTATGTAAAACCTGGGTACAAGAAAGGGGCGTCAGACAACATAACTGGCCAGTTCTTGAAAGTATTATGGCGGGGAAAAAATGTACTCCAGCCGTGGTAATTTTGTTTATAAGCTTGAGCTCAGTTTAAATATGTATCGCGTAATAAGAAACAGTAAAAAAAATCTGATGCTGAAAGATAAAATTAATAAAAATTTTGTAAATAACACACACAAATTAAAAGTGGTACATAAATTGTTTTGGGTGGTACAAAATGTCCACCTTTTCCATATTTAATTGTTTATACAGGATTTTAGAGTTTTGTGATATTGTTGATTATGTTGCAATGCAGAGGCGTAGCCAAGGGGGGGTTTTAGGGGGGTCATACCCCCCATGAGGAATTTTTTGCCATACAAAATGTATAATCTTCACTAACATTATCACACACACGTATACATATATATGAGTTGTAGTAGTCGTAACCCCCCCCCCCCCCATGAAAAATTTCTGGCTACGCCCCTGTTGCAATGTAATTTACTGTTCGGTTTCTAGATCCTTTTTTTTTCTGAGATCATAGTTAATGTTTATTTATTTTTACCTTGTTTTTAGCCTTTGTGCTTTTCTATTTTTCTCATTTACAGCAGAACAGTGTGGTTTGTACATTAAAAGCGCTTTCAGCCTCTTTGTGTGATCCAATGCTGATATAGCATTTCTATAAAAGAGATACATCTTAAATTTGTGTATTTGCTTTGTCCTGATTCTGGCGTATTTCTGCTTTTAAAATATTTCTAGTTTTGCTTATTTTAGTACTATGTTCTAATTTGTTTATTTTCTATGTATTTATGTAAAATATTTTATATGAATTCGTGTTAGAGAAGTATTATATAAACAAACTTAAACAAATTTGCTTTTGCGAAGACTTTATGAGAAACATAGTAACCTTTAATTAGGACCTAAACATTTCTTTGGCTCTAGGCCCAACATTGTGTGAATTGAGAGCTGGTAGAACGTTGACTTTTTTTAATGGTTTTACTTTTTTTTCTTTGCTTTTTACTTGAAAGCAACTGTTGTACAGACACACATTGTACATTGAAAAACAATAACAACAAACAAGTTTATAAAAAGTATAATCATTCCCTATTTCAGGGCAAAAATGCTGTATTGATAAATTTACTTAAAAGTAAATAAACAACATCGCTTACGTATAGATTGACGTTTTTTCTTGTAAATGAATTTGTTAAATAATGGCAGTGGATTTATTTGGAGTTATTAAACATTTAAATATATACTACAGTTGATGTGAAAACTGTTAAAGAGCAAATAAAATCATTTGTTTATGCAAGGTGGTATATGAATTTATTTAAAATTTGGTTACACAGGAGACCGGTGGAATAGCGTCACATTAAGGCAAAATGATTTTTTCTGTATTGTAAAATAACTAATATTATAAATGAAGGGATTGTTTTTCTTACGCAGAGCATAAATATGTTAACAAAATGAAATAGGGTTTTGGTGTTGCTCAAAAAGGAGTTTTAGCAGAAACATTACTCCGTAGCGTCATTACCCCTGCGTTTTCTTAAGTATATTTCATTTACACTATAAAACAATTTAAAAAATACACACAATGCATACTAATAATAAATGAAAAACACTACAACGCAAATAATATATATATATTAACTTTAGTTCTATTATTAGTACTAGAGTTTTGAGAATTCGAAAAATACCGATAGAAGTACTATTTCCACTGTCATTCACATCCTACCTCTAAGATAAACTAATCGAATGAGTTGACTGTTCTGTTTCTCTATCTCCTAGTACAAGCAACGATTTCTTTTTCTTTTTGTTTGTCAAGGAAATTTTCTTTCCTGATTTTATCTTCCTTGTGGCACGCACTTACTATAGTTTATTAGTAAATGCTGCTAACGTCTTGCTAAGGTTATGAAATAACCTTTCTGTAATTAAAACAACTAAATAAACAAAAAAAGCTTTGTTTCTGTTTACACCTAAAGTATTGTAAGTTATTATGTTTATACTGTTAATACCTACATACGCGATGTATAGCACATACGCATAATATATAGTTAACGCTAAAGCACGCTACTAATTTATTTTTATGTCTATATCAAGGAAATATTTCCGAACACCACATAAATGCTGATTAAATAATTCCTCCGTATAAAAGTGGATTAATAAGAGATTGTATTTATGTTTATTCACATGCTTATTTTTAAGTTTGACTTGTAATTTATATTTAAGCATGTAATGTACTCGTTTATGACGCAAATGTACTTAAAATTACGAGTATATTAAAGTATTCGTTTTCAAGTACGTTTTTTTAACAGTGAATATAAATGTTTGATAATAGTGCCTTTTTCGAAACTGAAAATTTTTATTTACCGCTACAATAAAGCCTTATTTCTCTATCCTATAGGCCAAAACATGGGTATAAATATTAGAACAACTATTTTGTCTTTTTAAAGTATTTTTTCGATAGGTTGTGCTTATTCATACGACTGAAGAAATTGAAAGCTGGCTTTTTGTTTGAAATTCTCGAAAAATATAACAATTAATCTGCTTTATGATTTTTTTTTTAAGTAGAAAAGAATTGCCTGTAAAAATTTAGGATTCCAATGTAGAATTGCTTGGAAAATATCAGAAAAAGTTTCATCTTGGTAGTAATTTAAAAAAGAAAAATAAAGTTTGAATTGATTTTTCAAAAGTACATCATAGCTAAAGCGTGACATAACAACTCGGAAGTAACATTTATTACAATTAAACCGCTGGCGAAAAAAGTTTTAGATTTTTGTTAAGTTGCCAAGAGATATTAACAGCCAAACTTTCTTTTTCTCTTTTCTTCTTCATCAAGACAACGTACTACGATTCAGTTGACATTTCTTAATAGTTATACTTATTTGAATATGAACGATATATATAAGTATTTTATGTAACTGAGGTTCCTTAAACTCACTTTAACAACGCTAATATATAAGGAGTTTAGTAGTAAGTGGCAAGTTCTTTTTAAAAATCCAAAGAAATCTTTCAGTTTTTTTTACCACAGAAAGAAGATCGCTGTTAATCACCGTCAAGAGGCTGTTCCACTTTTATGTAGGTGCCCATTGTGAGCATACACGACTTTTACCGACCCAGTCGGAAAAAGTCGCGAGTTTGATTAATTTTCCGTCGATAGCCAATCAGCGGGAAACGAATCGGAGGCTACCCTGGCATCACAGGTTCACTCACTACTCACTTCGAGACAGCACCCATCCAGCATGACGGAATGGTGCTCCGAAATGTAAGAAAATTTATGAAATATAAAACCCCCTCTACAACCCTTCTGCCAAGCAAAAAAGATTAACAATTATAAAACTGAACAGAATCCGCCGCGTTAACCCTTTAACGCGCAGTGCCCCCGCTCTGGGAACACCAAACTCTGACGTTTTGACTGTTGCCGGTCACGAAGAATAGATTTGATTTCTATAAAAATAGTTGCGGGTGACATAGCTCCACGAGAATCCTTTACTTTTTAGCACGTCATTTCTCCCTAAAAAAATGGTCACGATTATTTTTAACAGCACTGACATTTGCTGAAAAATCGAAGAATGCAAGAACAGCTGGATAGATTGCCCAATGCTGAAAAAAGGGCAGCCGTTGCCATCGCTCGATTTAAGTACCAGCAAGATGGCGGACGATCGAAACGTTCATCGCGTGCCACAGATCTAGAGACCCTTTTTTGACGACAGCGGGCTGTGCCGCACAGCCAAAAGGGTCTCTAGATCTGTGGCACGCGATGAACGTTTCGATCGTCCGCCATCTTGCTGGTACTTAAGTCGAGCGATGGCAACGGCGTTTTTTGAGCATTGGGAAAGGGTTGCGCCTCAAAGGTTTAAATATATGAGCTAAAATTGTACGTTTGAGTTACAGCACCATTGTGTAATTTTACGTATAAAACCGAGCTTCTTATGTTCAACTTTCACGATTATTCGTAGTGATATTTTCCAAAAGTTCTCCCTGCCAAACAAGTCGCGCGAAAAAATTTAGAAGAAATTAGCGTATTTCTGGAAGGTGTGATATGCGCGTTAGAGGAACAAGGTTTTATAAACGCGTTTTGGTAAAATATGACTTTTTCTACCTCACACATCTCCCCGAATTTCTTCACTATTATTTTTTGCAGCAGTCGGTAAAATTGAAATTAAAACAGTCAAAATAAGTAAGCACTAACGTTTGAACGATGTGATTGAGGTGGAGATCGTGGGGAGGCTAGAAGCAGGCCAGTCGTGTCCAACTAATGGAAGCAGTTTCAGGATACCGGATGTATTGAGAGAAAATCCGAGCAAGATTGTTCAAGCCACGACGAACAAAGGCGAACCAGCATGCTACAGCTTCTCAGCTCTCTCGTGACTTCTATGTGATCACAAAAAAGCTAAGTTTGAAGAGTTACTATTTTCAAAAATCATCAAGAGAAGTGGTTATTTGCAAGAAGCCCTCCTTTTTCAGTCCCGCTCAAGTCTGAGAGCAGGAAAGTTCGTTTAGCAAGATGCAGAGATCATATGCCCCGTTTATATTCAGCAACTCGCGCTGTCTTTTTTTTTTTTTTTTCTCACTGCCCAGGAAATTCTTCTACATCTGCTCTAAAAGACAGTGAGGGATTGCATTCTGCTATACTTCCCTTCTCTCACAACTCAACACATACACATCAATCAGAATCCCGACCTAGTATTGGTACATATTCGTCCTTTTGAAATTCTATTACTGCTCTGGTAGAAAATATTTTGATCCAAAGAGCCAAACGTTCCCCTTTGCACGCTTGGCGACGAATGAACTAAGGTGCTGAATGTAAACACTCACTTCTTCTCGTTCTGTCAGTTCACCTGGCTAGAGATGAGCCGGGCTCAGCCCGAGCCCGAGCCCGGTTCGGGCCCGGGCTCGGGCTCTGTAACTCACAATTGCGTTCGGGCTCGGCCGGGCTCGGGCTCGTAAAAAATTTCTGTTTTATTGAACATACTCCTTGAAACAGATTTTTAAAAAGTGATTCATATGAAAAATAAAAGTATTTATAAAAAAAAAAAAAAAATAGCGGCGCGGGTGCCTAGAAGGCGCGTGAAGCTCTTTGGGTATTTCAGAACGGCGTCTTATATTACATAGATCATGTATAACTGTATAGCAGATCATGTATATGTGATATTGCATAGATATATTGCATAGTCATGAGATCGGACATTATTTCATAAACATAGATCTAAAGAATTAGAAAGTGCATTGAGAGTTTGCAACTCTATCTGTCTTTAATTTGAACAAACGGCAAAATTTATTGTATTCTATCAAGGAATTACTTCTTTGAATTTTATTGAATTTTATTTATTTTTAGCTGAAATTTCGGGCTCGGGCGGGCTCGGGCGGGCTCGGGCTCCGACTTAAATAATATCGCTCGGGCTCGGGCGGGCTCAGATTAAAAGTCTTCGGGCTCGGCCTTCAAAAAATGAGCCCGAACTCATCTCTATCACCTGCTCTCGAAAATCCTTTCTGGAGGGAGCTCGGGCAGTGGGCATGGACAAGACGAGGAGCAATGCGATATGGATGCTTACATTCTTGATTTTTTTCATCGCTCCTGCTCATTGCCGCGGAAGTGGGCTGAATGTAAACGAGGGAATAGAGGTTGCATCACGGATCGATGAACGACCGTTCCCTTCACTGATGAGTTACACTGATGATCAGACTATCCACTGATTCTCGACGTACTTTCATACGGAGGGAACCGCCACGGACCCGATACTTGCCCTTCAATGTCCGAGAAATCGACCATTAGGGCGACGGCGGTTTGATGGTCTGGGCAGGAATCGTGTTCGATGGGCGCACACCCTCCATGTCTTTGAAACAGGCACTGTGACTGGTGAGAGGTATAGCGTTGAAATGTTGGAGTCCTAGGTTCCCCTTTTCAGGGGTGCAGTTGGTCATGATTTCATTTAAATGGATAGACCAACCAGTTGCTATAGGAACTCTTAAACTGCTTTATTTCCCATATAGAACCGTGGTGAGAGGTTTACATATCTGTAAGACGAGACGATATCCCCTAATAACCCCCTAATAACTTAAATGGTTATGTAATTATTTATTGTATTGGCGCATATGTTAGAACGGCGAAAAAAGCGCAGAACCAAGAAAGTAAAAATTTCCGAAGCGTAAAAAAAAAAAAAAAAAAAAACTGAGTATCATTATTATTAAGTCTTTAATAGCGGGTGAAATCTTTATTATGGATTATCAAAAACTTTTCAATACAATATGTTGAATAAATGAAAGAAATGTATGAAATAAATTTGTAGCCACTTAATAAGGATTAAAAGTGCTAAAATTCCGGATTATCTTATGATAAATTAAAAAATCGTTAGAAAAAGTTTACGATGTTGAAACAGAGCTCACATGAAAATAATTCTCAGGACTTTTCGATGATATTAGCCTTGTAGTTTTCGGATGAAAATTCAGCTTTCCAGAGTCTAAAATAAGAGAAAAATCGCCTAAAAACGGACAAATAATAAAATAACTAAAAGTATAAAATGTGATTATTATTTTTTTTTCAGCAATAGCTATCTGTTTTGTTAATAAGTCAGTCTTCCGAATTTGGTCCAGCTTCAACGAAAGGTCTAAGGCACCTATAGCAAGGGACAGGTAGACACCGAAGCTTTTTATACATAATGATTTAAAAAGGAATAAAGCAACTTAATTCAAAGAGTTTTATATTTCGTATAAAAACAGTCCAAATTAATGGAAAGGTTTCTTTTCAATTTCATAAACAGTTTATGCCTAAAAGAAAGACATTAATTTTAGAATTTTGTGTATGAAAAGCGAACTAAATAATACATAGCATTTAATAACTCACATAAATGGTTTATTTTATTAACCTCCGAGAAGCGAGATTAAATTTTATATACATAGTTTCTTTAGTACAAATTATTTTTTAAATAACTACTTCCTTTTAGTTTTCTCTGGTGTAAGAAACCGTTCGTTTTAGAAAACTAGAAAAATAGCATCATAAAATTCCCAGAGATACGTGACTCTTGGCAATGCTTCTGTTACAGCGCTAAAATGGGCATATTTCTCCACTAAAATTTCAGGCTTTGCGTTCGAGATGAGCTAATTTTTATACATGTACATCAATATTTAAATTGACCGAAGTAGAGTTTGTTTAAAAATATTATTTGAGCAATTTCTTCAAAGATGTGGTGTTTTTACTATCCATTTTTTGTTAGGCTCTTACAAACTGTACCCAAATTGCCGGTGATTGTCGTTAAAGTTACTACATTTTTTTTCGGGTAAGTCATGCTCTAACGTCATCAACTCTAACGTTCATTTGTGGACACTGTAATGATAGTTTGAACATTCAAGAATTTCTTTTGAAGTTGATATTATTATTTTTTTAATAAACCATCTATACACTGAAAAAAAATGATTACAACACAACGTGTGGGTAAACGGAACGCCAACACGTTGTGATGTAGACAGTTGTATGCAGTTGGAATACAATCATTGCCATAGGTTCTTCGTAATTGGCTTATCAATGACATTACGTCATTTTTGAGTGGATTTACCTCACACAGTGCTGTATTATTTTACAGAAATATGTGTGGTAAAATTACAGGTCTTTCTTATAGTGTACATATACAGCATATTTTATGTTACTCTAACCTTACATATTTTAACAAACACTAACAAAAATATTTATTTAGAAGTTATTTATTCCCAGCCCATTTTTTTAAAAATCGTGATCGATATATTAGTGTAAATTTTATTACCCGATTTTAATATTGCAAGTTAATATGCCGTGATTGTTCAAGCTATGAACCACTAAAGGCTTGCTCTTCCCTGTAATAAAAAAAAAAGAGAAAAAACTATAAAACGCACGAAAGATTAAAATAAGCTAGCTCTAGGAACGTTTTGTGAGACACAAGGGTTTCACCTTTTCCAGGAGCAGAATAATTATTTATAAATTTATAAACATCGTTCTGCTTTTAATTGCCTGTTCTGATGTAAGTTTGAAGAATGTATTTTAATCTTATCTGAGTTTTGTACAAAGTCATTTTATTTACCGAAACACCCATGCATTCGAATTTGTGCTTAAAACTGGTTGCTATTTTTAATTAAACAAATAAAATATGTACTTACAGTAAAGAAAAAGTTGGATTTTTTTTTCTTAATTAGCGGGCGCTGGCCATTAGCCTTCTTCCCAATACTAAGGCCCGAATCACTGGCCATTTTATCATGGGAGCACCTAATGGGCAGCCAGAATTACTCCCTATGAAGGGACGGACAATTTAACACCCAAGCCCAAGCCGGGAATCAAACCCAGACCCAAGGTGTGATAGAATGGTTCTTAAGTCACTACACCATCTGGGCGGCAATTTGGAAAATTGAAGTACTAGATTTGAGAAAAAAGTATGTAGATTTGTTAGTCCTGCAAGAACTTTAAATTATGAAAACATTTTCACATTTTGTGTCAAACTTAGAAGAATATCTTCATGGTTCGAGGATGCCTGGTTTCAGTAGCGAAACATCACATTTTTGACGCACCTCTATGAATACTTTTCGGGTTCCCAAATTCCTTCCCTTCCTTAAACACTCGTGCGATAAAACATTGGTTACATATTTCGTAAACGACAAACTCCTTGCACGAGTTTTCGTAATAAACTGGAATGCATGTGTTTAGTACTATCAGTGGCTATCATTTTTTTTTTTGGCCTTTAAGAACAACTTCAGTTCATTTAGTTTTGTCGCCTAGATGAGGTGTTTGTTTACAATTAGCCTCTTTTGTTATTTTTGCTGGAGAGAGTTTTTGGTACATACTCAATATAAAATCAACATGATTTTTAAAAGAAAGGGTGGCCATAATTGAAGTGCACACATCAAAATTTAGAAATTTCAACTTTATTATTTCAAAAGTATTCAGCAACAGTAGTTCAAATTTCTCTAATAACGGTTTAAATCAACTTCAATCTCAACACTAAAATATGCATCTTTTGAATTCTGAAATGAAAAATACAAGAAAATGATTACATTTGAAAAATTATGTACCTTCGTTGCAGTTTAAATCAACTTCAAGCTCAACACTAAAATATGCATCTTTTGAATTCTGAAATGAAAAATACAAGAAAATGATTACATTTGAAAAATTATGTACCTTCGTTGCAGTTTAAATCAACTTCAATCTCAACACTAAAATATGCATCTTTTGAATTCTGAAATGAAAAATACAAGAAAATGATTACATTTGAAAAATTATGTACCTTCGTTGCAGTTTCTAACGCATGCACGAATTTCCTCCTCGAAAAAATAATATTTGCAGATTCAGCAAGCGTAAAATAATTTTCATAACAATATACTTTTCCATAACAACGGACGCCATTTCAAAACAACAACGATGTGCAGCAAGTGTATTTTCTAAACAACTGGATGAACCTCCTCCGTGCTCATTTTACTGAGTTTGAAACTAACCGCACTTAGTTTTGTATACGAATGCTCTAGTTTATAAACTGAAAGCACTCAGTTTCTTTTACGAACACCGTAGATGGAAACTCGTTTGGCGTTTACGAATGCGGTCATTGTCAGAGCATTAAAATAAAAAAAAAGAGAAGGTAAAGAAAGAGAAAAAAATATTTAAAACACAATCGAGAAGTACGAAAAGAAACTATATTTCTTTCATCTTAATATATCGAATTCTTAATAAATCAGAATGCATTAAAACAGGTAAATAGTTAAAAATATGTCATTTCTTTTATTTAAGCTTAATATAACTTAAGCTGACTATATACAATGAAACTTCTAAAAGTCGAACACTTGCGGTTCCCTCAAAAAGTGTCCACCTTACACAGGTATATTAAATTATGTACGTTCTTTTTCCTAGGAAAGTGTCCAACTTGGGAGATTTCACTCTCTGTATTAGAAACGTACTTAACTACTACATAAAAATACATTAAAACTTTCAGTAAACTAATCCTGTTTGAAGAAAATAATAATTTTTTGCTTTTTGCGGGAAAACTTTTCTTGTAAATTCAATTGTTTTTTCTTAATCGGAAGACGTGAATAAGACAGCAAACAGTACAGTTTTTGTTGCATCATTTGAAAAAACAGACGCAAATTGAAATAGAGAAAGCAGAAATATTATTTTTGGTCGAAATAAAATCTTGTCGCTTCTAGAAGGAGGCCACGTGAACATGATCGTTCAGTAAAGGAAAAATTATGAATAAGTTCGTGAAGAAAAAAGATCCATTTTTTATAACGCCTTGTTCGTCTTTCAAGATGGTCGTTTAATAGAGGTAATCACTCAAAGCTTGCTTCTTTGTTCTAGGAAGGAAATGAAGATGTCCATTATTACATACCAGGACCATAATATCTTTAACTAGAACTGATAATCTTTCATTTATTATCGTAATCATAATCAATGCAAACAGAAATAATTGCGAAGATCTATAAAATAGCATGGAATTTTCTAACAATTTAGCTGCGAGTCTCTAAAGGTGGATATTTCCAAGTCTCACGTATTTCTCGAAGAAATTTTCATCTAGATAGGAAAATATAGGGTCAAGCTATTGACTCAGGCATATTTCCTGCGTCAATTTGCTAAGAACTTATTTTCCAGATCGCCAAAGATACGATGAGCTGTGTTTAATGAAATCGATTTATTAAAATACTCAATTGATATAGAAGGTGTGTGTGTGTAGTAGTTGACTATCACAGTTTTTTTAATCTTACTACAAATATATCAATAGTACAATGCAGATATAATATGTATTCAATGGGCACAATAATTTCGAAAACGGTGTTCCGGTTGTGTCGCTGCTAGAGATTCATTCTAGCCTCACCATTACCAATAAACTTTTAAATAGTACCTCACAGGATTGTAAAACATTGAAAATCCAAACCAGTATTTTTACCAGCAAGTTAATAATTAGCCTAAATGTATTTAAAATGTATGCACAATATTAGGTAAACATTTGTAATATTTCTAATGCAATCCTAATATTGACAAGTAATTATCTTTAGATATTTTTAAACGGTTTTTTTTTTCGTGTTCATATACTTAATTATTCAAGATATTCATTAAATTGGAAATAAATACTAATGTAAAAAGTAACAAATTAATATTAACCCATAGTTTGGTTTACCCATTATATTGTCAGTGTTAATGAATTTAAATTAAATATATTTAAAATGTATCCACAATATTGGGTGTATCCACAATATTGTGTTAGCATCTTAATATACTATTATTACTAGCGAATTGTAACTGTTTATCTGTTATACATTATTTTTGCACTTAAATCTGAAAAATAATTTTCAGTGCATTTATATACAAATTTCTGAAAATTATATTTTAATAAATAAGTCAAATATTACTGAAAAATGTAATGTGAAATGATTGCTCCCTGATTATCATGGGCAAGCGGGGTAAATGCCCCAGTCTCCAAATTTAAGGACTTTTTAAATTATTGCAGAATGTGAATTTTGAGTAGTAAATTTTCCAAGATAGTAAATGCTTGTTTCTTTTCAAAAGTTTGACTCTTAGTGACAAAATAGATCACAAACGGATATGCCTAGTTTTAATATGGTTTGTTTGGTTTAAAGATTGTTTAATCAGGATGTTTCTGAACTATATTGGATAATATTCACTTCGTTTATCCCTTTACATAAAACTTGCTGTTCAATCTCAGACAATTCAAATAATTATTGTCATTCCATTGATTTTAACTGCAGAGTAATCAGTTACCGGTAAACAGATTTACCAGTTTCAGTAATATCATGGAAAAGTCAGAATTTTAGTTGTAATTTTCACTTCATTTTTAATAAAGCTTGTTTCACTTATTGGAAAGAAAATGTTCATGAACATTCACATTTAGTGTGTGTGAATTTTATATTATTATTATTATTTGCATTGGAACCATCTCATTTTAGAACCATCATATTTCATAGAACCATCATATTTCATGTTAAATTCATTTAATCATGACATAGATTTGTACTAGAACACTATGGAAAATACAGAAAAACAAATGCCAGAGTCAGTGAAGAAATAAAATGTAAGGGGCCCCCATTTAGACCCATACTTCTGACTCAAGCCCCGGTACGTCGTAATTGGTGGCTGGATATGAGATGGAAGGGGGTGGCGGATTGAAGGATTGAAGCCCTATAGCCACTCATTCCCATTCCCCCTCGATCTGCCACTGAATCATTTGCTTTTGTGATAATCTTGAAATGTAAAATTTAACTGAAGACTCTTATATTCATATAAATTGTTTGCTTTAGAAAACTAAACTTTTAGAATGCTTTTTATGTACTGAATACGCATTTCTTGAAATATAGGAGACTTAATAACAGCGATGACTGGGTGATTTTTCAAGAAACTTTGATAAAGATGAATACTACTTTGGATGTCTTAAGATATAAGTGTGTATTTATTTTTAATTATTTACTGTTTTAGTGCATTTTTAAATTTGGGAATTAGTATTATATTCATATCATATGTTATACTCGTATATGTCCCTTATATATGTGTGTGTGTGTGAATTTTATATTATTATTATTATTTGCATTGGAAGCATCTCATTTTAGAAGAATGTATATTTTAAGCTCTGAATCAGATGGGTAGTAGATTTCTCACAAAAAATTGTGTCTCTTTAAGTGTCCAAGTGAGTAGTAACAAATGGTTTTTGTCAAGTACTTTTTTTTTTTTCTTTTTTCAAGAAATAATGCAATTTCTAAACAGGTTTTAAAAGAATTCAACTGTGTCAGACATTCAAAAATTTAGAATTTCTCTTCACAAGCTGTATTTATGCATTTTTACAAATGGTTAATTTATAGAAGTGAAATACTCAGAGAAAAATCTGTAACATATTGTATTGCCCAAAATAGAGGAAAAATTAGCCATCAGATGCAGTTTCCACTTTTGCGAATTTCTCCCAAAAATGGGATAAGACCTGCAGTTTTGTTGTTTTATAAAAGTGCATCGTGCTGTCTATGAAGAAGCATTCTGAATTATACCCAGTTTTGACAAGCTTGTCTTTAAAGCTTGCAGAACCAAGTGATGCATAAAATATTTTACATGAGAAACTGATTAACTTTGGCTGTTTATCAAGTTATTATCTTTTTATTTTCTGTGAACTGGTCCTGGGGGAAAACCTTTTAATTTTTGACAGGGGCATTCTGTAAAAGAGAAGAAACTATTAACATTATAATTGGTAGTCATATTATCTGTTTATTTATTTATGTACTGAATAGACTATATACTTTAGATGGTCTTGATTACTAATTCAAAGTCTGCATACTTTTGATCTCTCTGGTCTAATTTTTTCAAAGCTTGTATCCCATAATTTTCAATAACTTTTTTTTTTTTTTTTTTTTGAGATGTTTACTTTTCTGTTTAGATGATTTTTTCTTAGTTTCCAAATTGTTTTACATTAGTATTTTGTTCAGTTTCTTCTCTAAAGCCATGGTTGCTCCAATTAGTGAAATTCTGATAATTCAATAATTAATTTTATTAATTGATTTTAGACAAATAGGTATGAATCGGATTAATCCGTAGCTTTTTTTTTTAAATAAGATTGCTGCAAGAACTATTGATCCTTCTAGTGGTGCTTCTACATGTGCTTTATATTATTATACTTTGGGGCAGTTAGTGACTATTTATTAAATTTTATATATTTTATGCAAATTGAGAAAGTTATTAGGGCTGAGAAAAAAAGGATAATTTTTGGTAAAGTTTCATCAAATGAGTAAATCAATGAATATATATACAGTAAAATTCAATGTGGTATTCTTTATTAAAGCATTTGACCCAGGCAACTCTCTTTACTATATTATTTTATGTTATGCTATATTCTGTTATTTATATAATCTCTATTACATGTAAATTTTTGACGTTGCGTTGCATATTCGACATCACGTTAATACATTGCTGGCAAAATCAAGTCTTATTTGCAACATTTTATGGAGTAACAATGAAATAAAGTATAAAAATCTATTTTTAGTCCCATCAGATTAATTTTTTTACTCTGCACCATCTGCACCTCTTAAAAACATGTTGTAAATAAAGCCTTGAAACTCCTGTAGCCTTGATTATTATTATTATTGTTGTTGTTGTTCAAAAAGTAAACTGTAAAATGCTACTTTCAGAGATGAGATTTTGTTTAATATTCAGACCTTTTACAATGTTTAAAAAGAATTCAGTTTTTTCAATCTTTCAAAAATTTTCTGATTTTCCATTAAGGCAAAATGTCTGTAATTTGGTACACACCAAATCGAAAGCTAGCAGACCAGTTTTGACACCATATCACATGTCACCATTAGTGGTAAAATGAGATGAAATATACTATTTTTTAAAATTTTACTAATACAATATGTCAATGTAAACTTTACTTCCTTAGTAAATTAAGATTTTTTAATCCTGCAGTATTCACAAAGTGTAATAACCTTGTCAGTGTTCATATGTTGTCATATGTATATTTGAATATTACTCAAAAATATCCTTAGTTTTTAAGTGACTTCAAAAAGATCTAGGTTATCAATTGCGGTCAATACTCAGAGGTGTAGCAAGGATTTTCTGCACCCGAGAACAAATTTGCGTTCCTTCCTGTTTACCAAAATGCACTGGAAAAAGTTTTATATACGAATTGGTGCCTTTTGGGTGCTCTGCCCGCGGGCAGATGCCCTCCTTGTCCCCTTCTGGCTACACCTCTGTCAGCACCAAATCCTTGTAAATTACCAGATTAGAAATTAAAAGTATTTTCAAAGTTCCGTTTAATTATCCGTTCCCATTTGTTCATCTTCTACATATAGATGTGATTTTTGCTTAGAAAAAGAATGTTGCTATTTGATGATATTTTACTTGCTGTGCATGAAAAGTTTTTATTGCAAAGTTGTCACTTTATTTTATTTTTTACTCGCTTTTTATTTACATGATATACATTACTGAATGTTTTCTATTTTTTAGTTGATTGTAATAATTTGTAAATTTAACTTACCAATAGTAAGTAATGTGTTTAATATTTATTTTGTGACTATTAGTTTGGAGTGAGTTATTACGCACTGGTTACTGATTCAGGGATAATTTTATTCCAAATTGCTTTGAAATGTGATTTTTGCTTCAACACTGTCCCCAATTATTCCTTTTTGTGCTACCTCACAAAATAAGATTTTGTAAGGCAAATTAAACAAGGTGTTCCTTTCTTTTAATAAAATATTTCATGCTCTCAATCACTCTGCATATCAGTGTATTCTAATAGTAATAGGATATAGAGAACAGATTATTTTATAAAACAATACAAGCATTTCATATCTGTAGAATTAAAGTTTTTCTTTTTTTTTATATAAAGAAATAGAAAAAAAATTTTTTTTAGCACTAGGGTGCTCTTTCGCTCTATCCCAAAATTTTGTCTATGCATTTTTGTCTATGCGATCTTGTAGACAGGTTTTGTAGATATGAATTGTCACGGCGAAGATCTTCTCAAATATGTTTGCCAGATAACGTGGGGGGGGGGGCATTAATGAAATGTTGAACGTTGCACAAGGTTTGCAATTTAAGTTTGGTGCCCAAAAGCAACAAATTATTATAAATATATTACGAGTATAGTTAGAAAATGCCTGGTGAATATTGTAACATAGTTTTAATAGGCAATTTTAATATAGATTTCAATTCCGAAGAAGTGTTTTATGGAACAGAGAAGACAAATACGGTACAATCATAGATTATGATACACTTTTCAAATGGTATTTAAAAAGGTGAAGTATAGTTTGATTATGCCTGGCAAAAATTGCTAAACAGTTTTGGTAGGCGATTTTAATATAGATTTCGATTCCAAAGATGTGTTTTATGAGACAAGAAAGACAAACACGGCAAACTCGTTTATTATGATGCACATTCCAAACAGTATCTAAAGCGGTGAAGTATACTTGGAATATGCCTGGCGAAGATTGTAAAACAGTTTCAGTAGGCCATTTTAAGAGAGATTTCGATTCCAAAGATGCATTTTGTGGAACAAGAAAGAGTTTATTCCTATTTTAAACCCTCCATTTTCTCCAACCTAAACATTCGTCGCACTTTGGCAAGCTTTGCAGTCATGGGTCTCTATGGAGTTGTGCACAAGTTTCAACGCTCGCAAAATAACTACACGAAAACTAAAGTGAACAAATTAGCGATAAACGCACCAGTTAAATAATTTGAAGACTCTTAATTACTGCAACTGCATTAATTGGCAACCCAAAATTAATAAATAAGTAATGGAATGCTGTATTTACATGCTGTTCCAAATCGCCATTTTAATTCTAAATTACGGTTGCTACATAAATACAAAAAATCGTCATGGTAACTGCACATGTTTAAAGATCGCTACCTTGGCGAGAGTTGGGGCGTTTAAAGTAGAAACTAACCAAAGAAAGACAAACATGGCACACTCGTGGATTATGACGCACATTCGAAGCAATATTTAAAACGGTCAAGAATAGTTGGAATATACTTGGTGAAGATTGTAAAATAGTCTTAGTAAGCAATTTTAAGATAGATTTCGATTCCAAAGATGTGTTTTACGGTACAAGGAATAAAAATAAGGCGTACTAATGAATAATGATGCACTTTCCAACTTAATGGAATAAGGAAGAAAATACGGACGGCGCATAAAATATGGTACGCATTTAATATATAGCACTTTAGTGCGTATTTAAAATCTGAAAGTGTTTTAGATTTTCTTACTTTTTTTTTGAGAGCTGCTATATTTAGATTTTATTGCAGTTTTTTTCCATGCAGCTTTTGTGTTCAGGGAGAAAATTAGAATGTAAAAGGTGGCTTAAATTCTACATCTTTATATTATTAATTAATTCATCTTTTGCACAATTTGTACGATTATAACAGTAAGAGCCCCTTTTCCTTTCCTCTCTTACTCAGAAGGTTACAGTATATGTAAATGTTACTTGAGAGTATTTATTATTACTAATACATATTCTTTTTAGATGTGCTTTTTTGCTGTTCCAAAATTGTAATTAACCTGCTCCTAAAGGCTCTACAAAGTGTATGTAGATTTACAGACATTTTATTATAAAGTTATCCTCCAAATTTAGTAAAATTATAACCCAAGAAAGCCAAATTTCACTAGCAATGGGCAAAATATTAAATCTCTTTATTTTTCAATGAATTTTGAATTTTATTTTTCAATAATTTTATTTTTCAATTTTGATTTTATTTTTCAATGAATTCACAAGATTGGGTAAATGTTGATGCTATAAAATATCTTTTAATATTTGCCAAATATTTAAAAAAATAATAATAATCTATGCTGTTATCAGATACATTCTTATATATGCAGTCAAACCTTGATTTAACGTTACTTTGATTTAATGAATTCTCCGATTTAACGAATATTTTTTTTTTGTCCTGTAAAAAAGGGTGCTAAAATGCTCTAATTTAACGAGTTTTTAGCTTTGATTTAACTAGGGATGGACGCGAGACGACTTTTTTGCGAGACGAGACAGAGATTTACAGCTTTTTTGCGAGACGAGACACACATTTTTAACATTACGGTATAGGGATTTTTGCGAGACGAGACAAAGCTTTTAGGCTATTTTGCGAGACGCGAGACTCCTATTTTTCGTCTCGCGTCCATCCCTAGATTTAACGAACAACAATTGCTGAAATAAAATTCGCACACAAAACCTCCAATTTTTCGCACGCAAAATTTTGAATCTTTCACACCCTAATCCAAGTGTGTAATACAATAACTTTTTTTCGGATTTCTCCAAACGAAGCAAGTGCCTACGAAGACAGCGATATAGAAACAGTCATTTACAACTACGCCGTGCATAACGATGATTAAATACCTGGATAGGAAGATTTTCCTAGTAATGGAAATTTTACAAGATACGTCTTCAGATATACAGCTAAGTACCTGCGGTAGTGAACAGAAAGAGAATGAAGATTCTGAAAGCAGCGAAGAGATAATGAAGAAACGGAAATTGAATTAAATAGGTGACATTCCAAGAAGCAGTTTGCAGCTTGAACGCTTTAAAAAATATTTTTTGTCTCACGAGATTGATGATGTTGTTCTTACGAAGTTAGAAAATATCGACAAATACCTTTGGAAAGTCAAAACAAAGCACTATCAAGGATTTCTTTCTAAAGTGCATGTATTAAATTTTAAGAGCAAGAAACATTAAAGTATTTAGATAATTTTAAAGTTGATCGCCTAACGTATAACTTATAATTTTTAAGCTCGTAGTAAACAATAATCATTCTTTTCTTCATATCTATATATAAGGGTGTTTTGCATTGATATTTTTATACCATACTCTTTATTAAATTGATATTCGATTTAACGAACAATTTTGTGGGTCCCAATCCATTCGTTAAATATATATATATATATATATATATATATATATATATATATATATATATATATATATATATATATATATATATATATAGAGAGAGAGAGAGAGAGAGAGAGAGAGAGACACTCTCATACATATATGTATACATATATATATACACACACACACACAGACACCTAATATAGTACGATACAATGGCGACTACAACACAATACCTAATACAATAAATATGCCTAAAAATATTTTTGTATTTATATACAGTGTGTTTCAAAAAAGTTCCTAAAAGTTTAAGGAGAGGTAAATCGCATAATAAGGAATCGCAATAACAACAATGTAGGGTCAAAAACGCCCTTTCCACTTTCTTGTTAATAAGCACTTCCGTAATCAATATATAATCCCAGTGATTAATACTGCTAATAATCAGTTTTAATTAAGTGCTTTTGGAGAAAAATCCATTATCTTTACCATGATCGGAAAGTTCACTATCATCCCAAAGTGATTATTAACAGCTGAAGAACAATATTACATGAAGACTACGTTTCTGATTCACATTGCCATGTGATTCTCAATCTTTAATACGTATAGGCCTGACCTACTCTTAAAGTTTGTCGGAACTGTTTTGAAACGCGATGTATATAGTTACTCTAATAATAGGTGTACATAATAGGGCAGACTATAAGGTATATTTATAGTGAAATGGTACTTTAATTTAGCATTATTTGTTTGTTTTTATTTTATTATTGATAGGTCCAAACACCTATACAACATTAGGTATCCTGATGTGTCAAATACTTGACTAACGGCTTAGCAAAGAATGGTATATAAAGCTGTTTGAAGAGGATATGACCTTTCCATGTAATTCAGTTAAAAGTACAATTAAGGGTGTTCCGCCTAAGGAGCGATCGTCGTCACAGATTTTTAAACAGTTTTAAAAACAAACCAACGATGTTAAACACTCAAAAACATTAATAACGCTTCTCCACCCAACGCACTATGGACAACACTAAGCATAAAGCATTACGTCTCTCGCAACTTTCAGAAAAAAATTCATAAGCACTAAAATCGCCTTCAACAATGGGCCGAGGAGTTATCTTGTTTAGCATTTTTTTTTACTGTGTGTTTCGTAACTCCTATAGATTCATTGTTTGTAACAGGTCACAGTGCAACTTATAAAGAGACATTCCAAAATTTTCCGAGTCTCTAGCGCAATTAATTTTTTTGAAAAGCTGTTCAAAAATTGCATGATTTCCAAAAGAACAGCCTTAAAACAGTACAAACCACACTTATTTTTGAGATCATTTAAATGACTCAATCTTTTATACTCGGGACTGTATACAATTCATGAAAGAGATGTGAATGCTGTCAATGGAAAGCTATTAGCTTGCTCGAAAATTGTTGCTTCGGATATATAATTGTCCTTTTCCTCCCCCTTTTCAAAAACGCAAATGGGAGTATGCCATACATTTTGTGTTTTTAATCTCGGAACTGCGGGGATCCGAACAATAGATTTTTTCCTGCATTCTCGACAAATTGTTTTTATTCACTAGAGAATGGTTTTCCTTTCAGCTTTAAATGCCCGTTTATGGCATTTTGTGCGAACGGAAAATATTTAGAGTTGGAATTATGGTTATTATGAATGCCAATTTACAGTGGCTTGACTGTGGAAGCCCAGTATTTGAAATCATAAATGCGCGATTGCTTAAATAAATAAATAAAAGAGTTGTTCTGATAAAAAAGATTGCAGGTATGTATGTGTATTAACTGCAAATCACTTTTAAATGTGATCATCAGTAAACAATGAAATGCATAAGGATTCTCTGAAGTAAATAACGGCCAGCACAGATATATCTCAGTTAGTGAGTTAAACAAAAAATGTTGATCTAACCTAGCATTTTTTCTTAAACGGCAGATTTTGCGTCGAGAGGTATATTATTTTCTCTGTCATATTACTGCAATAGGTGCGCATTCAGAACTTGAGTCTAGGGGTGTAACCGTAACCCCTTTTCATTGCGAATGATTAGGGTTCCATTCTAACATAGGGATATGAATACAAGGAAGTGGCATTATCTATTTTCAACACTGGACGAAATGAAGTAACTATGTTGGTAAAAGTATAGCGGAACATTTAGTTGATTCCTTTTTAAATAACAGTGAAGGTTGCACGATTTTACAGATTAATGAGACTTTTTACTGTGCCGTAAAAGCGAAGTAGTATTTTTACATACTTCACGATATTTATGTAATCGTAGGCTACAGATAGTATTTAAAATTTTATATGAAAAAATCATTTGAAAGATCTCTAAAACCGCAATAATATTCAGGTTCAGAGATTTCTAGGTAAACATTTAAGATATCGCCAAGCTCGATAAAGTTTTAAAAACTTGCTTTTGGTACTTAATTTCGTGATATTTCGCCAAGCTTGCGATAGTTTTATCTAACACACCTAACTTACACTTTATCTAAACTTATTTTATTTGAAAGAGATACAATACTGCATTAATATTAAGGTTCAGCAATTTCTAGCCAAATATTTAAAATATTACCAAGCTCGGTTCAGTTTCACTTTTAAAAACTTGCTTTCTGCACTTAATTTAGCGATATTTCGCCAAAAACGCCAAGCTTACGACAGTTTGCAATATTTTGGACACAGCCGAAATGGTGATTGACCAGACTTTTAATGAATTGAATATATCTACAGACTTAATGTATTGAAAGTCTTTTGGTTAACCCTGTAAATAAATTACCCAGTCGATTGCATTAAAAAGGAAAGATGCACAATCAGTGGTGTATGCAGACTTCCTTCAGGGGGGGGGGGTTTATAGATATAACTTTTTGTTAAAATGCGTAATATTTAAGCTAATAATTGAAAATCTATGGATATTTTGTTAAAAAAATTTTGACAAGGGGGGGGGGTGAACCCCCACCCCACCCCCCTTGCGTACGCCACTGTGCACAATTATAAGTCACAATAGTTCTAAACACAAAGTCTCAGTATTCTACGATTAAAAGTTTTAAAGTTATGCCAAATACGTTATTTTTGGTGCCAACTTCGACGATATTTCGGGAAAACTCGGTAAGGTCGATGAGAGATGAAAAGATTTATACTGGACTAGATTTACGCTAGCCTAGATTTATACTATTCAAGACTATACTTCCTTTTAAATTTATTCAAGGTAGTAAAAACGTGTTAAAATTAACACAATTTCAAGAAATAGTATTTAAATTGTTGGTACGACTGTTGAGTGAAATTGGAACTATCACCATAGAATAACACAGTCATGCGGCAATGTTTTGGTCAAGGCAATGTGGCGGCTCGCTTATAGTTTTGGCTTCATTATCAGATAGGTAATGTCCTCTCCTTGTATTCATATCTCTATGCATTCTCAGGTATTTCCATGAGAAATGATTAGGGTGCCATTTCTCATGGGAATTCTCCATGAGAAATGCGGCATGTGTGGTGACTTGCAATGAGTGTTTACATTTCTTGAAATCACCTATTTGAAGAATTTCTTATGTCTTTCGATCCAAGAACTAGGCAAGTTTTTTCCCAAGATAGAGGGGGCGGGGAGGATTCTTTTTCTTTTATTTGCCCCTTTGGGACAATCTTCAAACATCCTTTAAAAATTTCAATCTTAATCGTAAAAGAATCCTAAAAGTAGTTTAACTTGTTCTCTTTCGTCGTTGTAAAGGCACATTCTCAACGTGTGCCTAACACTGAGCATACACAACGTAAAATTCTCCCCAACATTCTCGTGACACATGCTCGTTTTAGTGTGATTTGTGGCAATTTACAAACTATGGAATGTTATATATATATTTTTTTATATAACGGGCGGAAACTTGCCAATTAGGCATTGTCCCTTACAACGACCCGAAGGTGTGACAATTTTACTATGAGGACACCCAGTGGGCGGTCATCGTTACCCCCTATGAAGGGACGGACACAACAACCACGCCCAGTCAGGGATCGAACCCCGGCCGCCGGGAGTTGAACTTGAAACCGGAATACGGTGCTTTACCCACCATACAACTCGATCGGCTTGGAGTGTAATATGAAACAACCGTTTGATGAAATTATCATCAAACAGTCGTAAAACATTGGCAAAGAGCCAATGAATGCACAAGAAAGGAAAGGGAAATTTTTTATTGGAATTGAAATGTTTCAAGTGCTCTTACTGTTAGTTTAACATTTCTAGTGTCTACTCCACTGAATTATGTGAACTGTGTCAATGTGCTTTCCCTCTGTGCCATCTTTGGCTCTTTTTTTGCAAATGTTTTACACTGCCTATCTTTTTCATTCATGTATCAATACAACGCCACTTATAGTTTTTCATTGTGTTGTTCAGTTTTCATAGGAGAAAAGAGGGTTTTGCCGTTGTGAAAGTTTCGAAATATTTTCACTGTAACCGTTACCTTGAGAGCTCTACTGCTTTAAATAATCCCAATCTCGAGATCATACATATCTTCAAATATGAGTATTTAAAATTTCTTCTCGATCGGATAGGCCACTAGAGGTTCATTCATCAGCATAATTTTTTTTATATACATAAACGCTCTATATATATTGTGTGATTATATTATTTGAATTTTTATTTCTTTTGCAGGGGCTCATGGAAAAATAAAAGGAAAAAAAAAAAACCTTTCAACGATTAATCTTCAAGGGCAGCGTTTGTTCACCCTCATCTTGCCTCTGCAATAGTGAACAGGTTAATTACTTTTTATCTAGCAGTAAACTATATAAAAGGCAATCCTGATAAGCATTTTATGATCCATACATTTGGAATTATTTATTTTTGTTATTTTATCAAAAGCATTTCCCAATTGGCGGACATTTCAAAAGAGGAGAAAAATTTCTTTCGTGATTAAGAATTGTTTTACCCCTGGCATTTAAGTTTTTGCAAAAAAGAAAGTTGTTTGACCTAAATTCTTTTCTCTTAAATAGATTTTTTTTTAAAGAAAGAGTTCAAAGTATTTTTCCAGATGAATAAAGTTTTATGATTTTGTTATTGAACTGAAGATAATGCATTTGCTGGAATGCTTTCTAAGAAATACTCTATCATTTGTTAAAAAAGTAAGTAGGGTGCTCCAAAATTAAAGAGTTAAAAAAAAAAAAAAATCCTATTTATTTATTTATGACGTTTTAAGTTTTAAATGCTTTAAAAGCGAACTAAAGTTTAGTGTTTAGGGTATTTTAAACTTCATTAAATGTTTCGATAAAGTTTTAATCTAATACAGGGATGAGATTGGCAAAATAGCAAAAAAGCTGAAATCATATGAGAGCAAAAATTTGTACATGTGAATAAATATCACATATCTAATTAATGTGAAAGAAGTTTTAAGAGAAGAAAAACATTGGGATGCTAGAAGATAAAAATATCACACAGTTAACTAATAACTACAATCAGGAATTCACAGAAAAAACAGAATCTTCAGAGAAAAAAGACAAAAAAGTGATTTCCTCTTTATTCACAAAAAGCTGAAATCAGCTAAAAAGCTGAAGAATCTCATTCCTGTAATATTAATAACATATTTTTCATTTAAAAAAATCTTAAGTGAGTTGCGTGAAAAAAAGCATGGAATTAATAATTGGAATTAAATAATTACGGATTTAAAGTTTCATAAGTCTTTGAATAATCTGCTAAGACAAATGACAGTAATATTATTGACTTCCTTTTAGTATTTATATTATTTCTTATAAAAGCAGGAATAACTTTTGATGTTATGATAGACTCTCGACTTCCGTGCAACCTTTACCTGAATACTTTTGACTTAATAGATAAATATTTTCCCTGGTGCAAATTCTGCAGTATATTTATATAGTTTTCAATATTAATTTCAGCCAGCCTTATCCATTTTTGGCATGGAAGATGCAGTTGATAAAGCAAGGAATTCTGAGAGAAAGAAGCTTCTTTTAGTCGCTTTGCAAATATTTTTTGTCTTTCAGCTTATCGAGTCTCATGCGGAGGATGTCTCTCCAGAGATCCAATACAACCTGTTCACGATTATCGCTGTAGTCTGAGAAACTGACGATCCTTTTCATTTTTAATAAACTTTTCAGAACTAGCGTGATTTATGTCAAATAACATTCCTGTAAATTTTTTTCCCCTGTGTTGATTTTTTAAGTTATTTTTTCCCCAATTTCTCATTAATATAGATAATCCAAATCAACTGTAGTATAGGGTGTTTCACGAAGGACCCCTAACTTTGAAAATAAATAACTCGAAAACGTGATTGCATGAAACCAATGGTATGGTAATCAAAATAATAAATAAATAAATTGATACGAAGGCCACAAAATATTAGTTACAAGTTGCACCGATAGATGGCATTGCAAGCGTTAATACGGATCAAAGAAAATCCTCATTTGTCGCACACATGACCACTCCAATGATCAATTCTTATCGTTTTGGGCTGCAATCTCTTGCAAAGGTATCATTGGGCCTTAATTCTTTCGAGAAATGATGACACAACTCATGGTATATTGCGCTTTTGAGACATTTGTCTAACGACTCAGCAATCGTTGGATGGTCAACCATGGTTTATGCAAGATGGGGTTCACCTACATTGTACACAATACGTTTTTGACTTTCTGGGCGAATAATTGGATGATAGATTATTGCACTGAATTAATTGTTTGTTTGTGTTATGGCAAGCCTACTTGTGGGGCCTCTGCCAAGGAGGGAGGTTCCTTAGGCAGGGGACTTTTTAAGGAGTTCTAACGCATATTCACGTTACATCTGGAGAAAACCGCTATTGCATCGAACTCTACCACAGTTATGGGGAAAGACATGAACTGACTTCCATATTCTCTCGACTTCACCCCCTTCGAAACCTTATACCCCCGAAATTTTTTCCTGGCTACGCCCCTGGCGAGTAATGTGGAAGATGCGCATATTAAATCAGTTTTGATGATGTTGTTCTAGATGTCAGAGCTCTCTTTCTAGCACCTTAATTGCCGCTTATAGTACCATCTACCGGTGCAATTTGCAACTAAAATTTTGTGGCTCCTGTATTAAATTCTTACTTTTTTTAAAGTAACATATTACTTGTTTCATGCTTTTATCTATCACCGATTTTGGGTTATTCATTTTCAAAGTTAGGGGTTCTTCGTGAGATACCTTGTACATAGTTGCACTACGGAAGCAGCCATAACTTTTGAATGTATTTTTATATTTGAATACGCGTTTTATTTTATTTTAGTAATAAAATATACTAAAATTAACTAAAAGAATATGTAATTGATCACTTATAGGTTGATTAAAGTGGCAGTTTTTTACATAAATCAGTGTAATTTTTGTGACCTTGAGGGACTCTCAATCTTTCCCATACCAGATCCGAACTTCATATTTTTTAATTAATACGAATGAATGGAAGATTTATTGGGTGACACCTACCTTTTCTAAGGAAAAATTCTTTTTGAAACACCCTATTGTATAGCATTTGTTTGTCATAAAAGTGAGTCAATCGATATTGTGTTCACACGAATTAAAAATAGACCTCCCCAGAGCTTTAAAATAAGTTATCCTTCAATGTCTTTTAAATCTTATTTATTGTATGCAAATATAATCAGTCTGAACTGTTAACAGAAAACTGATTTTGAAATCGTTGAAAAACAAGCCATCTAAGTTTCTTTTCATGCCGACCAGATTGTATGGTTGATAAAGCACTGTACTACGGTTTCGGGTTCAACTCCCGGCGGTCGGGGTTCGATCCCCGACTGGGCGTGGTTGTCATCGTGTCCGTCCCTTCATAGAGGTATTTTGGTCCACCTACTAGAAACCCCCATAATAAAGAGACCAACAACTCCGGCCGAAAGAAATGTTTGCAATTGTAAATAAATGTTGGAAACAGTTCTGTTAAGCACAGAAGCTGAGTTACGAGATAAATTTAAATAAACTTTGCCTCTGCCATCCAGCACGTTCGCATCGTGCTTGACTAGCAGCTGGGCAAACTCTAAAAATTTGATTGTGACTCAATAATATAGATTTTAGCAAATGAGCATCGAGTTTCGGAGATTTCCTACAGTTAAGACCGTTCTTTTTAGAAATCATGCAGCTTTTGAACAGCTTTAAAAAGATGCACGAGACCTACAACTTTATTGGTAGTATTATTAGTCCACAGTGCATTGAGTGCAGAAGCATTATTTTTTTTCCAGTGTTTAACATCACTGGTTTGCTTTTAAAGCTGTTCAAACGTTCTGCGACGACGATCGCTCTTCAGGCTGTTTCACTTGAAAATCATGCAACTTTTGGACAGCTTTTTAGAAAATTTAATTAAGAGACTCAGAAAATTTTACAGTGTCTCTTTACAAGTTGCACTGTGGACTGACATTGAGAATGAACTTATGAGAATTACGAAATTGTCAAAAAAAATATGCTGAACATACGGAATTTCGCGACATTTCCAAAAACGGGTAAATAATCGGCGCAACTTTGTGCTTTTGAATCTTTGCATAAAATACAAAAGGATTAATAGTTTTTTCGAGTGTTTTAACATCATTGGTTTGTTTTTAAAGCAGTCCAAAAGTCCTGTGAACACGATTGCTCTTATCGAGTAGTCGATCTACCTAGTTAGTCGAGTTATCCATGAATCTAGATATTGTGATTTTACTGTCTAGATATTTACCGCTAAAATATTTCTGAGCTAATTTTATTCAAGTGCTAAAATTCGATAACAGTTGTTTGCGATTAACTGAACACCGATATTGCACTCTGCAACGTTATTTTACACTCCAGTAACTGTAAACCTGATTACACATGTTTCAGTGCCCTCTTATATTGTAATCACGTTTGCTAGTAATCCAATTTCTAATAATCTCTATTATCGCTCTTTATTGGTTATGAAACAGCGGTAAATCGTTATTTATGTACAGTTTAGTCTGAACTACCGGAATATTTTACACATAAATCGATAGTTACATTTATAAGGTTATTATTCAGCTGATTAGATATACTTTGCTCACCCTCAACCCCGTCTCACCCGGAGAAAAAAAAAAAAAAAAAAGCATTTAGTGTTCATTATGTGTAAGTTTATGGTTTCGTTTTAGTGAATAATACAACTTTGTAAACAGTTAGACTTTGAAATTTTCTGTAATGTACTTCTGTATTATGGAGACCAGAAAGTTATGCAGTGTAACCTCGATATCTCGAAAACATTGACATTTCGAATAAACGTGTTTCCTCTTACAAACGTAACTTCCTCCTATTTTACCTCATAATCTTAAAGAACTCGATATCTCGTTTTTTTCCGGTGTCCCTTCGACTTCGAGATATCGAGTTTATACTGTATCGTTTTCCGTATGTCAATATTTTGCCTAGTGAAAACTACCAACGTCAATAATACGAAATTTGGCATGTACGTGAGTTTTTCATGTGCAAGGTGTAGCCAGCGTTTTCCAAAATTCGTAACCTATGGAGTGTTGGGGTCCAAAACGTTCTTTTAACATATTCCGAGTTATCTCAAAAAAAAATTTCGCCCTCCAAGGAGGGTACATGTGAGACAATGGGAAGGGTGGCCATCTTTTATGAAAAAAATATCTATGCAATTCTAGCTTTAAAATGTAACAGATATGAATCCTATGTTTGTAGTTAGCAGAGTTGTGCAGTATCGCTAATACATGTATTTTCAAAATACATTTGTATCGTGTATTTTGTATTTTCACTCGTATTTTGAGAATGTATTTTAAAATGCATTTTGAATGTATTTTGTATTTTCAAAATACAAAAAATACATTTTGTATTCTGACATTAAATTAATCGTAACACCACAGATTGCTCCGATAGCATGTGCAAATGAAAATCATAAAATTTCTGATTTTCACATTCCCCTCTCTTGATATAATTTATGAGCTGCACCAGAATTACACGTAGAATTGTCACTGAAGAAATGTTAGGATCTTAGGTCATCTTTAAATTTAATTAAACAGGAAAGGGAAAGAAAGCCCTTCATACTCCTGTTTAAAACACAAACAGTATATTTGGTTTAGGGATGTTTTTGGATTCCCACCGAATATGAAACCAAAAGTAGTAAAAACATTTTTGGGTAGTATTTATTAGATTCTTTAAGGGATTTTGAAATGTGCTGCTAAGTTCTAGAAAAATAAGGCTGCCAGTATTTCTGCAGCACTATAATGAACCATTGGTTATTGGGGTTAAGAGACAAAGATACACGAAGGCTATCAGCCTTAGGCGGTGGGGGGGTGCCTCGGGTGGAGGACTTTTTAAGGGGGTTTTAAGGAGCAAAACATCACAAATTCCAGACCATTAGAGCTACTGCTTCCCGTAAAAAGGTTGGGGTGAATCGAATTTCCCTTCTAGATGATTTTGAAACCTTTTGTGCAATTCTTAATTGAAAATGTTTCCAAATATTGTCTGGAAGATGGAAATGAAAAAGTTAAGGAGCAGTGTCAGTTATGGAAGCTGAAAACTTAGATAATATGCAAAATATTTAAATTTTAGATAAATTCTAAAACTCACTGAAAGACAAAACTTAAATTGTTTTGGTTGTGATTTAGCTGAGTATCTAAATTTAAGTGTTCAAGTGAAACCGCTAAATAATACTAAATATTATAAGTAGAGGTTTATTTTACGCATTAAGACTTTCGGAAATTAAAGTTTTCATAAACGATTTTGAAACAAACGACTATTCATTGATCGCATTCTGAAACTGTATAGTTTTCATTGTGTTTTGAGTATTAATCCAATTTCTCAGAAATGGTCTGTTTCGGATCTTATTGCTATAAAGGTAAAATTTTGAAAAGCAATTAAAAAAAAAACCCAGCACCACTTTTTTAACACACTATTAAGATTGCTTTTGTTATTCTGGTTAAAATGCATTTAAATAAAATAGACAGATCTTTGGTGGAAAATTTAGCTTCTTCTCAATTCAAATGCTTTAAAAATTGTACATGTATTTTGTTTGTATTTTGTATTTTAGTGTTTGAATCAATGTATTTTGTATGGAAAATAAATTTTCGGTGTATTTTGCCCAACTCTGGTAGTTAGAAACGTGCTCAAATTTTATGATCTAAAAGCAGTAATTTACTGTAAGTTCTGAAAAAAAAAAATAAATAAATAAAATGTTGAAAATTACGATTGAAATTCGTACGAAAATAAAAATTGGTTAATTACATTTCTATCCCTGTGCCAACATGAAAGAAGGCGTGTTTGAATGTTACATGAGTGTACATACGTTAAAAAATTCTCAAATTTTAACGAAGTCTTTTCAGAGGTAGTTTAACTTACTTTAAATTTATAACGGCATCTGCAAATGTAACATGTCTGGACAAAGTCGTCGTTTCAGTTGAGTGGAAATAAAGGAACACGAGGCAAGACACAATAAAGAGGCACAATCTCAGGTTTACAATGTTTTTTAATCACATTCTGCTGAATAACAAATTTAACAAGTTTCTCATCACATGAGGCGCCGTAAGACAAACAAAAGGAAGAAATAAAAGAAATAGAATTTCTTTCATTAATCACACGAGCAAGGCAAGTCGCTTTGAGTTTAGCACATATCTAACGGTATCGGAAGGTGCACAGTATCTTTTTTATTTCATTCAAAAGCATCAGATCGCCCAAAGAGACCAGCTCTTCGCATATAAAAAAACAAAAGCTTGAGATCGAATTCTTTTAATTTTGATTTTACATACAGGAACCTGCGAAGAAACACTAAATCTTCCCTTTTGATATGTTCAGTATAATATTCCGTTCTAATAGTCCAAAAGCTGCTTTAAAAAATGTTTTACGTGTATGTCATTTATCCCTTGAGCTAATAAAAACCTCCAAAATGACACCCAAGCAATGAATAGCAGTCTTGATTTGAAATACAACCACACAACTGAATTTTACTAGTTATCAACGTTATAAAAGAAGTTGTGAGATGTGCTGTTTAGAACCAATCCCATCTAAATCTATAACGAAAGTACTTACTAATTCTAGGTTTTAGAAATTACTTATAAAAATGCTGTAACATTTAGAGATCTGAAACCATCTATTTTTAGGTAGGGATTGTTGGTTGAAAAAACTATACTATGTCTTAGTCCAGAGTATGAAGTTGAAACGACAAGATAGTAAGTAAATTTTTGTTAAGTCGTAAATCCACGGTCTATCAAAAGTTATGAGCCGTTAAAATTGTGCACGCGTGCACATAGATTTTCTCTTGATTACCAGCATTTTCTATCATACTATTTGTGTTTATAAATATGCATTTGTACATATGCCAGTTATATATGAAATCAAATATTTTGTTTTACATTTCACAAACGTGCTCATATTATTACCGCTACGCAATGTCTAATATAAATAAATTAATAACAGTGACAATAGTACTAAATGCCAGACTAATTAGATGAATAATGTACACTTATAAATATCAATACAAGCAGAACTTGAATAGCATATTTGTTTGAATATAAACTTTTCTATTTAAAAAGGAGCTTTTTCTTACATTTCATGCTCGTAAAGGTGTTTTTTAAAAACTACTTACGAAAAATATATATCCTTTTAAACATAAGTTTATAATAAGCTTAAAAATTGTGACCTATTTTAGAAGCTTCGCAGGTTTTCCAGGTATGAATAAAAGTTCGTAAGTCAAAGCCATACTCAGACTTTCAGCAGAAATGAACTTATACACATATTGACATATAAAGGACATATTCGTTGCTACAATAAAGGAGCACAGAATTGTTTACAGAGGCGGTGAAGAGAAATGGATTTCGAAATTTTTAAGTGACGCCCGACCATACCAAGTCTATCAATAAATGTATACTGTTATAACCGTAAAACTACTCTGTAATGCCAAACTATAACAAAATGAGTATTTCTGACATGTATTTCTGTACATGGGATTCAAAAAATAATTCCTGCAACTTTTCTTAAAGGTATCCCAAAAGTGATATGCGCAAGAAACTATAAACGTGTATGTCTCGGGTAAGAAAGAAATAATTTTTAAGGAATATTTTTAATTCTGATCACAGAATTAAAGTTAGGGTGAAGAAAAAATTAAAAAATCGTTAAAAATGGAAACGAGATTGGATACAGATCAATTGTTGCACGTGTAAATGTAGAAATAAAAAAAATCATATAACTTACACTTCACGTTTTAAACGATTCAAATGAACTATCACATTGTAAACAGTCTCGTAAGTATAAATGCATAAAATGGGAATTATATCTAAGAAAAAATAAAGGTAGTATAAACTGAAAGAACGCGATTCTTGAATTGTAAGTTAATGTCTGAAATTTAAGTAATCGGTATTGCATTATCATGTGCTGTTTTAGCTAAAATAATTGATTGATTTATTGAAAATAAACGTTATTAAATGAAATGTACATTATTAAAATATACCCTTATTTTGTTACACGGTATCTGTCGTCAGTCTTAATTAATATACCAACAATTACAATAAGTGCAAATTTCCAGATGCAAAAAACATTTGATACGGCTAAAATTAAAAGCCCAGCAAGATAAATTAATGACTGGTTGAGGAATATATGAATATGATGAAATACATATAGAGGAAATAAAGATTTGCATTAAACTTTCGTTATATTAAGATTTTAAAGCGTAAGTCACATGTTCGAAGTATTCAACTATCAATTACTTGTAAACTAGCAATCTTAGTAAATACTGATGTCGATATTACTCAAACCAAATAACAGATATATCAAGAATTGGTAACTTGGCATTGATGACGGTTTATACTGAACTACCTGATAAAACGAATTGTCATAATACGACGCCTTTTCCCATAAAATTCATCCAGGCAATGTAATTTATATGTGATTCTGCTATCTTTTATTAGTTTTACTATCACTCCAAATGGGTAAAATAAAACTATTTCTAAAATATGTGCATATGTTTACAATTCCTATCAACCCTGTGATGTAGAGCTTCTCATTGTAGTCGAAAATATTGAACTCCATTAGTTTAAGTTTTTAAGTAGAGGCAAAATTAGTTATTTTTTCTTCTTTATATGGACATTCTTTTTATATACAAATGGCTCACGAGAAAAAGTAGTAGAGATGCTTCAAAATCTGTCATTTACGAAAGAAAATTTATAATGTTATTTTTTGTTTGATTTTAGCTTTGCAGGAAGACTAATATTCTTACAGGAACTATTATAAGTAATAGGGTGAAATGGTCGTAAGTTTAAAAGTGTATGTACAACAACTTTTAGAATCTTCGAAACACTTTATAGTGATGCTTTTATTTTACAAAGGAAAAACTTATACCTCACCGTAGCCATAGATATTTCTTTGATTAATATAAATCTGATTTGTATAAAATACATAATGTTTTCTGGTATGTATGTTTTCCTGGAAGTGTGTTTTATAAATAAAACATGCTTCTCCTAAATACGTTTAATGGAAGGAAAACATATTAATGAACTCAAAGAAGTATTTAGTTGTGATAATTAAGACATATATATCATTTAAAAAATGTAGAAAGTAAACTAAAATGAGCAGTGGGTTCTTGTCTAGGAAATGTGGCATTTCAATGAATATGCATAAAATTTTCGAGTAATACACTGAGTACAATTTTATGCAAAATGTGTTAAAAATGCTTCAACTAAATATAGTTAGGTAATTTTTCAGAAATCAGCAGAACGTCTCAATATTATTGGAATGTTTCCGTTACTACGTTTAATAGCAGTATGAGTACACAACACAAACACGCATATGTGGATCGATAATTCCAAAATCTTTCTACTTTTGATTTTAATTTACAGTGTTTTGTTACAGTGTTCTTGATGAGTAAATGTGTTGGTGAGAGGCTTGATGTTTTTCTATTCACAATATAATACAGCATGCGGGTGCTTAGAATGACTCATATTTATGGAGTACAGTATTTTTACAGTATTTCTTCTTGCTATTTAATTTACATATTTGCGTTTAACTATAATATATACATCAAAAGAGGTAAATGGATACTTTTATTACATATTTATAAATAGATATATGCTTTATATGTATAAGTTAATTCTTTTTAACTCACTCATTAAATATATTTTTTCCCCTTAGAAAAAATAAATTTATTAATGTAAAAATATTTGATACTGGAAGAAAATTTCATTGAAAGAAGTTTAAAAATACGCCTATATTTATATTATTTTAGTAAAATAGAAATTCACGACTGTACAGAAACGTTTCAAATTTCATCTTTAATGCAAACACGAACAATGTTCTATCCTTCACAAGCTACCGCGTATTCTATTTCTTTTTGTAAATATATCTTCCATGTTTTATTCAGTGTTTGATTTATCGTCTACACAGCATCAACAACAAGTATTTTCACACTTCCTTTCTAAAAATACCTTTCTTTAATAGAAGTAAAAAGGTGAACCAACATTCATGCTTTAAACCTAATTAGTATTTGGACATTTTTAAAGTTCTGAAAGATAAGACTAATGATAATGATATAATACTGTTACCGCTTCCTATTTTCTATATGTAATAAATTTTTTAACCAAGCAGATCCACAAACAGGGTGGAGTGTGAAAGGGGAGGGGGAAGACAAGTATTTCTTGTCTGAAAAGCTTGGAAAATACACAACTCATATCTCAACTTTTTCTTCTTTTAGGAAAATTTAGCCCATTATTTCGGGGGATTTAATTGTAAATTTAAATATTCAGTTGAAATGAATTTGATTTAATTTATTTTTCAACAGCTTTTTACCAAAATTAATTGAGTGAAAATTTTACTCGTAAAATAATTCTCAGCGCACGAGCTAAAAAATGAATAGGAAATAAAATAATCAAAAATTATGTATTTGCCTTTTATGTAACAAAACCGTTCTTTTGAGAACTGAACGCTATTTATTACAAATTTACAGTAATCAACAAACTATTACTCAACATACTCATTATGCAGTTTGCTTCGATTTTGTTACGTTCTGTAAGCGGTATAAAGTCCAAGATGTTTCTGAGATTATTTCAATTACCACTTTACAGAAAAAAAGAAAGACTTTTTTTCTAATAAGCTGTGAAACAATGAAATCTGAGTTACGAGTGTGGATAGCTATGTAACAAAGCTAGAGATAGTCCCCTAGCTTAATATAATGTATATGTAACTATATTTGAACATTTGTAACGTTGGATTTTCATAAAATACTTCCACTATCTTCAAATGCAATCTTATCAGTTTGTGCGACTACTAGGTTTCTTATCATGTATGTTTCCGAGTATGACTTTGACTGAATAGTGCACCTTCCGACAGAAACGCTGTTACAAATAAACAAGAGATCACAAAAATATGCTTTTTTTTATCACACGGCAGCCGAAGGATCGGAAGCTGTGGAGGAAGACACTGAAAATTGGAGGTCCAATATTTCTTGGATCCTTTGTTCGAAAATAGACAGTAAGGCTAGAATTATTGCAAGAATGGAATCGGGTTGGAAAGGCCTTTCGACACAGACCAGCGATGAAACTTGTAAATACGTAAACAGAGAAACTTTAGTTACATTCAGAACTTTTCAATAAAATCCCTGCTACGCTCTAAAAACTTCTACATGACCGCTACCAAGAAGCAGAACTTATAGGATGCCATTTTCTTATGGCCAGTTAACTTAATAGGCACTATCAGTTACGGAATCTTTATCAGAAATGGCAAGGCGGCACTCACTGACATCTTCAGTTTTGGCAGATGTCAAACTAAGGCAGAGAAGTCTAAATGTTAAACGCAACTACGATATTGTTTTAATAAGTTTAAACTGGCAACTCACTGTTCTGTTTTCTATCAAAACGCAAAAAAAAAGAAAAGATTCTATTGAAAGTTCTGAATACATCACAATCTATATTAGACTATCTAGATGAAACTTTCATTTGTTTCGTCTGTAATCAGGCTGAAAGACTTGACTGGTCCGCGCGAACAGGCTGCTAAGCGATCACTTGCACACAAGTATAACACATTCTTTGTAACACCTACCAATCTCCTGGTGATAGATTTAGTGATATAAAAATCATGTGTGACATCAGTTTATATCTATATCCAAAAAATTCCCGTTTAGTAGTTTAGCTAAAAATTTTCAAGGCATTTCTTTCACATTTTCGTAATATAGATCAAAAGGGATGATAAAAATCCAGCTTTCAACTGAAAGCGGACAATAACGCCACTTTCGATTTGTTTACTCAAGCAATAAACCCTCACAGAGCAAACAGTAAAAGGGGAATGTTGCTTATCCACATAAATTTGCTAAATCTATCACTATTTACTTTTACATAAGATACGGTAATCGCTTAGATAACAAAAAGCAAGCTCAAAAGGGAAGAAATAAATAAAAAATATTAAAATGTAAGAGAGATATACAAGGAGGAATATGAGTAGGAATCAACTGAATCACAACCATGCTCTCTCGCATTTGACTCTCACCTAATGATGTATCACCTTAGAGTGGATAAGGTGCGCACGTCAGCGCAGTATACTTACATCAATAATTATAAAAGTGAATGATCTAAGGCGACAAGGTAACACACACATATATATAATACACATGTGCGTTGATCGAGGACGAAAAAAAGAGAAGAACTCGACCCCCACCAACAAACATTTTGCATCATTATCACAATAGCTGCTAGAGTTGACTCCAATCACCTGGGCTCGCTTCAACTCCCGAAGTATGATAAGGATAATAATAATAATAATGAAAATTATAATAAAAATGCCCTATACAAAAAAAAAAAAAAAATTAAGAAATGGCACTCGGTAAATTCAAAACGACTCACAAAAACCAATCACGCAGTAAAAATTGAGATTCTGATCTACTGATTTGATTAGTATAATTCGTTCCTTGATACCAGCGCCTATAGCCCTTCTTCATATAATTTCAAAACCGACAGCCAATTTTCCCCAACAAGTTATAGCGCGACACAGAATAACAACCGGTTTTAAAAAGCAGCTTTCCAAAATAGAAACATCCGCGTAGATCATCTGGAAAATATAAATATTACTCCAGCAAAGTTCAGATCTAGCTCGGCTATTCATAGAGAGTGTTCCATCTGCAGATCACTTTATCCGAAGTAGATCACTTTGATTTACTTCATAGAGTGAAAAAGGGAGCAAAACGCTAGCTAAGTTAAGCGAGGAACGAACCAGTTGGCACACAGTTATTGCGGTGCTATTGGAAATGTGCGCATTATCAAGTTGCTGTCCAGTGAAAAGTATTGCTAAAAACGTTAGTGCGTTCCTCATTGCCAACGGAGTAGCTGAAACTGGAGGCAACTGGAAAATAGAAGGAGTAGAACCACGTTGACCCCCAAACTTCTGTTCCACTGAGCTCCTGCAACAGGGGTTTGTCTATCACTGTTATCCAAATGATCAGGTTCTGAAATAGAAGAAAAAAAAAAATTGGAATATAAATTAGATTTTTTTATTTTTAAGAGAACAACCATATTTTTAATTTTTATATAGACCGAAAAGCAAACCTCAATAAAAGTTGTCGCATTTTATGGCTTTAGTTATTGAGAATGGATGGTTTTTCAAAAATATTATTATAAATTGTCATTAATACATGAATAATATTTGGATATATTAGGCATTCGAAAAAGTTCGCGATGCTTTTGTAAAGTCGCACAATCGCATCAGTATGTAACCTATTGTGTCATACTCGATGTCATTTAAAGCTGACCTTGCAAGCTACCAATGAAAGAAAATAGTAGGAAACATAATTGATTCATTTAAAGGTACAACGTCTTGAAAATACAGATAAATAATGAGTTACTTTTCCACCTTTTTCACTGACACTGATCAAGAAGGCGAAAATGCTGCGTTGGCTTGTGAAAAAAATTGAGATATTTATGGACTAGATGCTTCACTAAAATGAATAGCTTGTAAATGATTTGCTCTTTCGATTAAGAAATTTTTGATGTCAAGGGTGCACCTCGTTCTGGTCACCCAATCACAGAACAATACCCTGAAATTATTTAAATGGTCAAGAAAAAACAGAAATAAATACAAGCAGTGCAGATATTGCTAAGAAACTAAACATTCAACGGAACTAAACATTTTTGAGTCATTCGCAGAAAGCTGGATGCACTAAAAAAGAAGCCTGATATTTGACTACAACACAAAAATTAAATTTTCCTAAATGAAATTGGAAATCAGTTGGTTCAGTTTTCGACCAGAAAAATTAGTGATGAAATATTTGTTCAAGTCGAAAAATGTCAAATAATCATTGATCAAAATGGCGTATATTTAGTTAACCCGTAAGCAGGCGCGCTGGGGTAAATTTCGCCCCAGTGACATTTTTTCTTCGTAAAATTTTTTTAGAATAAGTTTGCCCCGTCTTCTACCTTTCAAGGTCAAGGTCTAGTTGGGGTGGGTGAAGGAATTTCGTTTCTTTGTTATCTGGAAGGGAAGAAAATTCCACTTTGGGATTAAGGCTGTTCTTCGAAAAAAAAGAACTCTGTTTTTAGTCTTGGTACACAAATTGAAATAAACTAATAGCACCGTGGTCTCCAAAAAATTCTAGATGGTTCTTCATAAGCTGTTTTACACACTGCGATAAGCGAAAAAGCTGTGGCTTTTGTGAACTTTTCAGAAAAAATTTTAAACATGGATCTGAGCAGCAAGGTTTTTCGAAGAGTGACACGCTTTGCGAAAATTTCCGATTTTTAAGAATTTTTTCTAAAAGTTTTGAAACTCATACAGATTTACCTGTCTTCGTAGTATGTAATACAGCTTGTAAAGAGACAGTTTCAAAATTTTGAAGTGCCTGGCATTATTAGTTTATTTGTAATTATGTACCAAAATCACATGATTTTTTCGAATAACACCGTTAAACACTCCCGCGCGACTAACAACGTTTCATTACGTTTTTAACGTAAACTAAGTATAAACTAAATGTAAATTAACTATAAATGGACGTTACACTACTGGTATGTATTGATAAAAGGCTATTAAAGGAAATTAATATCATATTAATAAAGTGATTAGTGTTTTTAGGTATAAAGCATATCATATGAAATTTTCTTCTCAGAAAGCATGATATTTAAAGGAACGCTAGAAAATCTCTTAATAAATATGAAAAGCAAGATTTCTTCCCATGAAACGTAATAGAACTGATGTATTTTACGTTATAAGTCCAAAAATTTGTTTTCCAAACGTTTTTAGTCAAAAATATAAAGAAGACAAAATGGGGTAAGATTTACCCCATGCGAATGCTTACGTTACAAAAGTAGACGCGCCTGCTTACGGGTTAAATAAAGTTCATTTGAAACAAAAGAAAAATGCTCCTGAAATTGGGGCTAAAAAATTTCACAAACAGTTTCGAATACCCAATTAAATAAACGTAATTTGACGTATGAAATTTTTTCACGTAATCATTTGGATATTAAAATGATAATTTGCATACCTTTTTGAAAGTCTCCGCTTCCAGATCCAGCATGCATAGCATAGTCTTCATCATCATTGAAGGTTGCACCGCTTCCGCTACCTTCTAGAAGCACAGAAGAATCAGACTGCGGGACAGATGTCACTTGATTGTTCAATTCCTATAAGAATAATTAAGGTAGAAAACTTGGTCAGTTTTTCAAATTTAAATTTACGAAATGATAAGATTATTCCCAATCTGCGTTGATGGCCATTTTCATAAAGAAAAATATCTTACTGAGTTATTTTGGAAGAGCGTTTTCGTCACTGGATTCTTTGAATAGCTAGTTTATACGATAGCCGTAACTCAGAAGTATTCTTTACACTTTTTGCTAGAGGAGCTTTCATTAAAATCATAATTTGCAATAAATTTCTTAAAGTTAGCGTTTCCACCAAAATTCTCATACTAAATCATCTTAAGTAAGATATAACACGAAGATCTAATATACAAATTGGTAATGTTTTTAAAAATGCTTTACTAGTTATGTAGACCGGAGTTGCCCGGGGACATTAGGTATTAGGACTTCATTCGCAGAGTTGCCTACCTGGCTAGGTGAAAAATCAGAAGATTTTATTCTAAAAATTAAGAGACTTGTTTTCGATTAAAAAACTCAATTTTAAAAGATCAGGGTTGTATCAGCTAAAACTACATTTTGTGGAGGGAGGGAGAGAGAGAGAGAGAGAGAGAGAGAGAGAGAGAGAGAGAGAGAGAGAGAGAGAGAGAGAGAGAGAGAAAAGAGAGAGAGAGAGAGAAAAGAGAGAAGAGAGAAGAGAGAAGAGAGAGAGAGAGAGAGAGAGAGAGAGAGAGAGAGAGAGAGAGAGAGAGAGAGAGAGAAAAGAGAGAAGAGAGAAGAGAGAAGAGAGAGAGAGAGAGAGAGAGAGAGAGAGAGAGAGAGAAGTAATTTTTGCTGTTTGTTGCAAGATAGATAATTTTGGACCACCAAAAAAAAAAGAAAATTAATTTTGGGGCATGTCTTCTATTAGGTAGTCAGTAGCTTGTAAAAAATTTAGCAACATGAAAAATGTTACGTTGGAAAGTTAAAAATTGGGGTCAATTTTTTACTCTTAAGGCATTGGAGGATTAAACAAAACAATGTCAAACGAAAAATAATCATTTTTAAGAGTGATGGAAAAGATAGAAATTTCAATGCTTTAGAGCATGAAGCTGCACTTCTTTCACTATTATACATTTGTCAGTGAAGTCCGAACTTTTTGATGTCACATGTATGGGTTCCTGGAACTAGTTTGATTGGAGGAAAGGGAAAATGCTGAGAAGGGTTCCTTGCCACAACAAAACTTAGAAAAAGATTTGAATTCAAAAAATCACATTATTCATGTGGTGAATGATAAAAATCAGGAGAAAATGAGCAAATAATCAAAAATCAGGAGAAATGCATCCTAAATCAGGTTGGCAGGAGATCAATGAAAAATCAGGAGTCTCCTGCCTAAATCAGGAGAGTTGGCAACTCTGCATTCGGCATAAAACATTGCCTGTTAATGTTCGCTAATCTAGTCCCGTGACTTACTTTCACAACCACCAATGAAGAAAGTGAATATGAATTAAAAACAGACTGCACAAATGTGCAATTCTCTAAATACTGTATGCGACGCAGTTATCAAAAAACCGTTTAACCCGCTAGTAAAAAATAATAAATCCTTTAACTAAAAGTAATTAAAAAATTTGTTAAGTCCCGTTATTTAAAAATTAAAATAATAATAATAATAATAAATTCCCTAGTTTTACGGTTTACAAATTAATTATTAAAATTAAAACACATTTTCTAGTCCATAAATAATTAAAAGGATAATACAGTAACCTTCCCTAAAAAAGTTTACCAAATCATTACAAGGGCTACCGCAAGGGAGCGAAGTGTTGCCAATTTCTAAAAAGAAATTCGTACAGACTGGTTAAAAAAAAAAAAAGAAGAAAAACTCTCCTCAATACGACAGTTTTAAAATTACCCGCCTTCCTTAAAGTATGCGATTTACAGAATCTTGCATAATTGAGACATAAATTAGAACTCTCTCAGAAGGCTGTGAAAATAGTAGTGCCGACGAGCCCCCTTCAAACGCACCAGGTGTTAAAAGCATCTTATTTTCAAACGCAATTTCTTGTTTCAAAAATATAATTTTAGAATAGCGAACAGACAAATAAACAGACAAGAAAGCTATTTTATATTTAGATAACCTGTCTAATTTTTAGTTTTGACTGTTTAAAAATTAAATATATTAAAATTAAGAAGCAAAAATGTCAAAAATTGCTTCAACATAAAAAAATGATAATAAAAAAAATATATAATGATTCTTTTTTCAACTCCAGGAACCTTTTACAAAAAATGTGAATGAATTTCCTGGCATCACAATTTATTAGGACTTCATGCTGTAAACGGTCAGACAAACTCTTTTTCTTAAGCGCTACTACACGCTTAAACCAAACGAGCGAAATTCGATCAGTCGGAGCGATTTTTGGCCCAGTTTTCAAAAGTGCGCTTCGCCTTTAGGAGCGTTTTTCGATCACAAGAGCGGAGCGAAATATAACAATAAACGAGGAAGGGGAATTTTCAGAAAAAAGACGAAGCGAGGAGGGAATTCTTAGAAAAAAGTCTACTTAAAGAGCACTTTTGCGGATATACCGGTAGATTTCAATGGAAACGGATCGCTCCGCAATGTATCTTTTTTTTTTTTTCGCTCTTTGGGTTTAAGCGTGTACAGTATAAAAATAAAGATATGTTTAAACTGTTAAAGCATACCTGTTTCATATGTTTCAACTTATCGGTTATTGTTTTTATATTCACATCATACGTTGTAGGTGGCTTCATTTCAGGATTATACTTCTGCGCTGCAATTCCGATGCCAGCTACTGTTTTCTGATAACTAGGAATAAATTAGGCATGTTATTACAATTCCTGTAAAACATAAACAAAATTACTCAATAAAAATCATCATGTCTTTTTGCAATGCCTGATCGGTGTCCGCACGTGCAATTAGCACGTTAATTTTTGGATGCACAAAGATTATGTTACCAGAAATGCGAAAATATATTTTTATTGCCTATTTTTAAAAGACAATAAAACTTTCCGCTTTCTCTTTCACAGCTATTTTTTTATCCGTTAAAGTGAGGTTTAATTTAGGTTAGAGCCGGAGCCCATTATATCTTTATTGTAGAGAGCAATTTAGATTACATTATCCACACCGAAAACTAAGTTCTGCGAAATTTATAGGCGAAGTACATGAAATACTGTCTCGAGAAAACGCTGTTTAGTAATTTACCCTTTATTTGCACGCCCAATGGGAGATTAGCATTAAGGCCGATAAACCCTGTTCTTGGAGCTTGAAGGAAAATGTGAATTTTGTAAGTAGAGCGCACACAAAATTTGCCATGAAATTATACCATCAATGAAACGGCGTCTGTTAATAGAAATTTAGTAGTCGCTAGAGAAAGTGTTGTTCAAATACCAAGGACGAATTACAAGCACTTCAAACGAAAATGGGAAAAGTTTAAAATGCAAATTATTGTGATATGAAAATTTCGAGTTCACCTATGAATAACTTATGAAACAGAAAAATGAAAAATGCTAATATGTATGAAATGAAACATGGTAATAGTTAAAAATAGTTAAAAGTTCTTTTTTTTTTCCCTTAAGTTTTTTCATTTATCTCATGGAAGATACATAAAATAAGACATGATTATTAAAATTTTTATAAACATGAAAAATAGTTCTAAAAAGCAATATTTTTAATAAACATTGCGGGAAAAGAAATATTTACATAAGGTTTTTAAAAATGTTTTTTAAATTCATATATAGCTTCGAAAATTGCTTTAAATAAGCGAAATTCGTTATTTTATTTTCCAAGCTTCATGAGTTTATTACATGACGAATGGTGCAGCGTGCAGCACAAGTTATCAGACAGAGTTTTATTTTCAAATTTTGAATTTTTTTCTTAATAATCTTTCAAACTCTTTCAAACTTGTGAGTGGGTGTTTAGCTCATAAATACGCAAGCAATTTATCATTAGCACCTTATTAAATTCTGACTGACAAACGTCTTTTTACCTTCATTCTTAACTATAATAATTAAGCAAACTTCTTAAGAAAATGCTTAGCAAAAGAGCTAACTAGAACTGTTCCTACAGGTGATTTATAGATTTCTTTAAGAATCTCTCCTCTTATTTTAAATTCTACATGTGTTTTAGTCACTAAAGATGCTTTACTAACTTCAGTATTAGAATTACCAAGCGAGTTTTGTAAGTTTTTTCAAAAAATAATTTTCTTGTAAAAACTAGAACACATTTTCTTAATTATTTAAGGAATAATTACGGTAATTAAGTAAGCAATTAAGAACTAGGACATTTGTCATTTAATGACCAGATGCTGTAGAAGATTTTAGGGCGGCGTTATTTTGAGCTTGAGGTATAGTATTTTTCAGATTTCGTGAACATAAGGACAAGAGAGGAAAAATTAGATAGTCCCGTAAAAGATTCGTTTATATATATATATATATATATATATATATATATATATATATAATATATATATATATATATATTATATATATATATATATATATATATATATATATATATATATAGATATACATATACATATATATATATACCCGAATTTCTGAAAGAAAAAAAAAAGTCTTTATAAAGTACGGTTTACAAGTTAGCAAACATACACCCATGATGGAATCTGGAATATTTTAGGAAGAAAGGCGCGTTTATTTATTTTTTACCTTTATCTCTTAATATATGAGAGGATCTATAAAATAGCAACATACCATCTATTTAAGAATGCTATACGCCGACACCGTTTTTCATCAATAATTTATCTCTAATTCAAAATCCGTGTATTGCTGTCGATCTCCTTGATCTGGAGCAGTGTTTCCCAACCACTGGTCCGCGGGTAAAGTAGTTGGGAAACACTGATGTAGAGAACATGTTTGTGAACCTAGTAATTGCCGTAGTAAACACATTTGAGTGACATAATCAAAACTCTCTTAATGCATTTCAGAGGCAGTAATCTCATTTTATCTGTCGTGAGACGATATTAAATCCAAATTGTGATGAATGCAGGGTGTCCACCAATGTCAGAAGGCAAAAACAGTATCATTAGTAGCCTCATCGACATAAAGTCGCCAGTTTAGTAGCTATTTACTTAATTTTACTTGCCAAAGTAGTAGCACTTTTGCATGATTTTGTAGTTAAGAAATAAACATACGTCATTTAGCTTCATTTCAGAAGGAATGAATAAAATGATAAATTTGAAAACTTCATGCGTTACATAACGGGGCCTATAGTGCGTTTATTTTTATAGCACGATTAAAAAAATTGGAATGCTTGATGAACGACCAATCGAGCAACTTTGGAAAGAAAAGGGAGTTGACAAAAAACGAAATCTGATTTTTAAATGAGTCGCTGGAGTAAGGTACAAGTAGCCAAAAGCTTGAAAATAGTTTGAAAATGACGTATTTTCATCAAAAAGTCGCCTAATCTTTAAATTAGAAGCAAAACTCGCCTTTTTAGTAGCCGGTGAACGCCCTGTATGGATTGAATTTATGCAGCAAATATTCGACTGCTTTGTGTTACATTATTTTTTGATGTACTAAAGACAAGTTTGTTATGATTTTACACAACTCGAAAAGCTTTAAAGCCTCTTGAAAAAACCCAGGAAAAAATACAAATGGTTTATATCAAAAAATAACTTTAAATTACAAAAAAAAAAAAGAAGTTTTCCCAGAGAAATTTTTATGTCTATCAATATCTATCTTGGGTAAATACGTACCTGTGCATGAAGTTACAGAAAACTACAATTGGGGTACACTATTTTAGCACTTTTAATGAGATTTTAATCTCAGATAATTTCCTGCGAAATTGAAGTCTTAGAAGGACAAAGGCTTTCTGTTTTTTAAAGGTGCTATTTCTTTAAAATGTGAACACAGATGTCCTTGTCAACTGTTTATGAAAGAATATCACATGATTAATTTTTAATATTTATTTAGATTCAAATATATGACGTTGTCTTAAAAAAATTGAGAAGTGGAACATTTAAAGCTTAAAAAAAAAGGAGTACTCATTTTTTACAGAAATCAAGACGGAAAATTTTACTTACGTTCGAATACTTTTTTTGAGTGGATGGATGCACAAAATTAATTAACGAATACAATTAAGAGATTGCCTATTTCTGAAATTTATTTTAACATTGATTACATAACGCTCCGATTATGTTAATGAAAGATTTCCCTTTATGGATGATTATCGCTCCGTTTAAGTTGGAAATAAAGGGCATTTAAAAAAAAAATAACTTTTCAAAATGAAATCGTAATATGTTTATTTGTAGGGTTTTCCTTTTTTTCCCAGATTGTTTATTTGGTACAAGGCTCAGATAATCTGCAAGTTAATGCAGTCAGTTGCAAATGGGATTCCGAAAATAAGAGATAAAAGCGCTGCAAGAAAATGAAATGGAGACAGAATGGCCAAAATACTTTGGGAGCCTGTAGAATATTCCAGAATATTAGAGCTCAGCTTTAGATCGATTTTTGAAAACCGCTATTTCGAAGAGAAGAAAGAGGAACAAAAAGGAAAAAAAGAAAGAAAAAACACAAATAGGATAAAAAGCAGATGAGAAAACATTCAAATGCAGGAATCCATGTCACATACAGACGGAAATCTCGGATTATACACAAAAATAGAAATATTTATTTCGTTTATTAAAGAATGGCATCGATAAGATGACGCCAGATTTCTGTTATTACATCTAGAATGAATATAAATCCCTGAGTTATATTTTTTCCAAAAATAATGAAAGAAGTATTTGGGAGGGATTATTTGGTCTTAAGATATCGAAGATTTAAAATAGAAAATTGAATGGCGACAGATACTTTTTAACAACATTATCTTCCAATACAGTCGCAAATACAGACACATTTAAAAATAAAGTAAAGCTTTAAATTTTTTTTTTTTTTTTTTTTTTTAACGGGCAGAAGAGTTTAACTAAAGTATATTCGCATTCTTCAATGTGATAATAAAGTTTGTTTGTTTGCGTTGTGTTATGACAAAGCTAAGCAAGGGCTGTCTGTCAAGGATGGGAGTTCCTTGGTCGGAGAACTTTTTTAAGGAGCTCTAACGCGTATTTACGTTACATCTCGAGAAAACCACACAAAACCCCTGTCCGGAAGAGAATAAATAGAAGAAATTTAATGAAATGAAAAAAGAGTCATATAAATTACTTCACCGAAACGCAACTGCGTGTTTTTGCTAATTTTACAGATGCATTTTTATATAATTAAAAATAAATAAATAAACAGTAAAAGAAAAGTAAAAATAATAAAGAATGTTTCTAGCTCGAACATTTAAGTTGAATTCTAGTTTAAAAAATTTTAAACTGCTGACAGAAAGCTATTCTCCCTTTAATATTCGACATTTGCCTGAATTTCGCTCTTCATTGTCCGAAGTAACACATAACTACTCTATCTCATCCAGGAGCGCATCTATGCAATCACCCACGAGAGGTTTGCGTCTTCGTCTACAGATGGCGCTATTAGTTTTGGAAGTGCACTGGAGGGAAATAATGCGGTATAATTTTACTTTCGAAATCAGGGGAGAAATATTAAAACGTGTTCGCAAAAAGCTCCGTTACCCAGCCAGTGTTTTGGAATAAACAAAATTGAACTGGTCGAATTGGAAATTTTTTTTTCAGATAAAAAGCAGCGTGATTAAAGATAAAGCAATGAAAATGTACATTTTGCAGTGTTAATTATATATGCAATAAAACCTCGCTATAACGATATTCGATAGAACGATAAATCCCTCTATAACGATAAATTTTTAGGTACGGCGGAATTTCCATGCAATATAATCTCTCCTCGATATAACGATACATCCCTCTAGAACGATAATTTTATTGGGTCCCTTCAGTAGCGTTGTACGAGGTTTTACTGTATATAGATATATATGTTAACTCCGGATATAGTGAACCTTCGGCTACTGTGAACGCAAAACATTAGTCTCGATTCACATACAGTATCTCTGTTCATTACGAAGACACTTCGGTTTTTATTGAACTTCGGATATAGCGGACGAAATTTGATGGTCCTCAGAGGTTCACTATAACCGGAGTTGACGGTATATATAAAATCAATAGAAATTTACAGTCCATATATATACATATGTATGTGTAACTTTGTTAATTGGCCATTGTGCATCTTTTACTTACTAACCATATATACTAATGCGTTTAACGTTATCATGGTATTATTACTATTACATATTTTAAAAAAAATTACAAGTATTACAACAGTTAGTCCTTATGTCTATTATTATTATTATTATTAATTAATTAATTAATTTTTTTGGTATAGCAGCAGTTTCCTTTTTTTTTTTTTTTATCATAACTGGTACGTACTAAATCCTTAGACTGTAAAAAATGTTCATTTACTGATACCAGTATAACTATTTATTTAAAATTGCCCCTCTTTTAACACCCTAAAATTTTATTTAAATAACAAAATACAATATTTTAATTAATTATTAAATGCTATTTTAGGAACAGCTATCATTTTATTGCATTTGGCATCACCTATATCTTTAAATTTTTTCATCTATCTCGTAAAACTGCTGTTGCTTATTGGGCCAAGTAAAACATTGAGACCCATTAATACTTTTTTAATTAGTTTATTCGCCATTCATACTTTTTTCGTATAGTGTATCCCTTGAAGAAGCAAACACATTGTTTAATTTTATCTCTTTTTTATGACGAATTCTGTCATCGTTGGATACTCGTGCTTTTATCATTAAATATGAAATTTTCTTATTATGTTTCGTCATGTTTGCGATGTGATTATTTAGCCTGAAACTTAATATAGGTAATCTGTCTTATTCTAGCAGTACTCGGGAAGTATGCGATCTCTTAAATCTAACAGAGAATATGAAAATTTTAAGTACTAACGAAGCCATCGGCTGAGTAATTAGTTTGTGGAAGATAAGCACAAACAATCCATGAAAGAAACTAACAGAAAACTGAATAGCTGATCAGTGGATTAAATTACATATTGTGTTGGTTTCCTCAGATGTGTCTGACGAACAAATATGTAAACAAACAAATCATTTCAGTATGATGAAATTTAACTGCCAAAAAATATTCATCATATGTTCAGCGACGGATAAACGCAATTTTGTGGGCGGGGGCGGTTAGTTGGAAGATTCACATACACATACATTTTATGGAAGTAAAATAGGATCTTTTGCACTAATTTATTTTTTCTCGGGAAGGGCAGTCGCCCCCTCCGCCCCCCCTTTAATCTGCCCTTGCATATTTTTCACCTAAACCGCAGTGCAAAAACAATTACATACGAATGAGAAAGCCACCAATAGCGGAAGTAATGACAGATGTAATAAATGAAAGTTGTGCTTAAAATAACCGTCGAGAATTTTTACATAAAATTCGATTTCATTTTTAAAATTAAGTATAAATAACGGCATTATAGTGGTATTTTATATAAAATGAGAACTAAAATAATACTGATAATAAATTTACAAATTTAGAGCTAAAAACTAAATGTCGAATTAGTGATGGGGGAAAAGAAAAAAAATAATATTGTACATATGGCAAGTAACATCGATATTACAATGGACATGTTAGTGATAACTTTTGAACTGCGTTGAACGGGTCTAAGTTATCCGTTTGGTAAAATATTGCAAAATACCGCATGCTTCAGACTTTTTTCCTGAATACTTCGGAATTGTTATAGAGTCACCGTTTGTAATAGTGGCAAGTTTTAAAGAGAAAATCTAAATTTTTTCGAGCCTGTATCGCAGTTGGATTCACTAAAAACTTTTCAAAAATTGCGTGTTTTCTGAAAAGAACAACCTTTAAAATCTTAGTAATAGTTGAATAGAAAAATAGTTATAATGGAAAGATAGTGTCTCAAAAATAAAACTCCAGCACGTATATCTAATTAGTATTTACGATTATTAAGAAGAAAAGTAAAGTCAAATTCAACAGAAGGTCAATAGTTCCGTTGCAGCCACAATCGAAAAACGGTTAATCACAAGCCTGGACAAAAAAGAAGAAGAAAAAAAAAACTTAAAAATAAGATTTAAAAAACAAACTACAAGGTTGTTTTGGCTGTATATACCGGTGGGGAAATCCCGAAGTCAGGTTTTCACACTAACTCATTGATGTATGACGGGGAAGAGTTTAAGTCTTTTCCTCTTTTTTCATTATTAAAAAAGTGAGTTTTTGCACATGGTCTGCGTCTCGTCTTCATTAGCTGCTGGGAAATGCATTTCATTAACAAGTTTATAATTTCCAGCTTTTAAGTAAGCATAATATATATAAGCAAGTAAAAGAGAGCTGGATGAGCAGTGTTCTCTTTCTCTCTTCACAAGGGGAGGGGGATTATGAGGCTGAACTACCATTTCCTTGAACCCCGGTATAACCAGTTCACTCTCGTTATTGCAAAGGCCCAAAGATGGAAATTCTTCTCCGGTTTTTGGTGTTGCGTTTTTCATTCTTTTTTTTTATTGTTTCTGGAAGTCTCGATTTTTAAAAACTAAACACCTTGAAACTTTTAGACACAGAAGAAAGGAAACAATAACAACAAGAACATATACAATAATACTAATAAAAAGATGCAACAGTCTTAAGTTTTTCTATCTGTTATAACAATAGAAAAAAGTAATACACGTATAGATAAATGGTATTTGCCACTCACAGAGTGGAACACATGCCAATCACGTACATTTTCAATGCATGAAGTTCCCAATGAATATTTAATCAACATTGTTTTTAAGATTTTATTGGTATTTTCATCTTGCTTGCAGGCCCCACGACGGCATAGTGCCTAAGACACCGAACATGGTAGATGGCTGAAGTGGGAAGGTCCAGGATCCTGGTACTCCAGCGCTGCTGTCGATGTAATGGTCTGCAGTTTTGGAAGACTTTCTCCAGATGCAACGTGAATACGCGTTAGAACCCCTTAAAAAGTCCTCCAACTAAGGCAACCCCCAATGGCAGATACCTCTTTACTTTAACGCAATACGCACATCTTGCTTGATTAAAATAAACTAATACCACCAAAAAATTTAAATAGCTTTACTGTTACACATATTCAAAATAAAAAATCCCACAGTAAATCGATGAAGTAGATGCTTTCATGGTGTGTGGTGTTTTAATTTGATTTAAATATAAATTATAATTTAAATAATTTAACTCTAATTATAATTTAACTAATTTAACACTAATTTAAATAATTTAACTCACCATTTTGAACACGCTAAGGTTTTTTTTTTTAAATCATGCAACTTCTGAATCTAATAGCTCTAGAGATTCGAAAAATAAAATAAAAATGTCTCTTTACAAGTTGTACTGTAAGCGATTGCAAAAAGCGAACCTATCACAATTACGAAACACTCAGAAAAAAATGGCAAGAAAACGGAATTTCGCAATACAATCCGCTCAATGAAAAAGCCAATTGACCACGAATATTTATTCTAATAAGCGGGATATTCCATTATCCGGGATCACATTGATTATTTATTACGGTCCGCGCGTAACACTTTGGCGCCATTTTTGAAGGCAATTTTGGGGATTAAGAATTTTTTCTGAAAGTTGCATAAGATATATAAGTTGACTGTCAATATCAATCCATACTGCATTAGGCGAAGAAGCATTATTAATTATTTAGTGTGTTATTATTTCGAGTGTGTATTTAATTTTCAATCTATTCAAAAGTTCTGTGACGCCAATCGCTTTTCAAACGGACACCCTTAAAATCATTAGATTGTTCACTCATCCATAATCCTGTGAAGCACAAAGGGTTATCAGATTACGTTTCTTCTAAATATTTTACTTCCTACCGGTCAATTTATTTAGATTTGTTTGAGAGGATGTGTCCAGTAGAGCAACATCTTACGAGATAAGTAAAATAACCATTGACAAATGACTACACAGCAGTGACAAGATAAATGACAAAAGCAATGGAGAAGTTTGTGGAGACATGCCTGGCAATATATATCTGTATGCAAACTACTCGATCATTTCTTTTCATTAGTTTCTGTCATGGTATTTAACGGGTGTGGATTTCCTTTTAATTGATTCTCTATTGAACTTTTGCTGACTGATTGATTTTGTTTATACAATCTCTCGCGGGACGGGGAGAAGCAACATGCCAGATAGATTGGTAATACGTGTATGCGATGCTTCAATAATGTTGTCATAGGTGATTGTAACACTAACAACGGTGGTGCGAACATTAAGCTATAGTTTAATCTTTCGACCACAGTACCCTTAACTTATGTTCATGTTCATTCAGTTCTTTTTATGCAACGGAAAAAAATAAATATATGGGGATTTTTAAAAAATGGATTTTTAATTTAAATATAATTTAAAAAATTAAATCGGATTTATTTGATTTTTTAAGAATTCTATTTTTTTTGGCATTGTGTTTATATATTTTTTTGCAATATACATGGAACAGTTCTTTATAAGAAATAACTCCTTAACTATATAGTCTATTCTATTCATTTATTACCAAAAATGGAAATTATCAGTGTTTTAACCTGAAGACATTCTATTATTTTCTAATTGGAAAGTGCAAACTAAATAAGAGGTAAATTTAAAGAACAAATTAACCCTTTCAGATCTGATTAAATAATTTTTCTTTGAATTAAATAACTTTTCTTTTGATAAGAGAGATGGAACTTGTAATTGAAAAATAAAATCGGATTGTTGCATCTTCGAGAAAAATTAGTTTTTTTTTAAGGAGGACAAGTTAGGACATCCATCCTGTACGATAGCATAGGTAATTTTTATGTCCTCAATGGCGGATGCGGGATCTGAAAGGGTAAAATGTGCATTTAATGTAGAGTATTTATTTAGCTAAAAAAATCTCATTTCATATAATATACAATGCTTTTTAAGCAAATGGATTATCGATTTTATTGTTTCAATAAAAACACAAGTTTCGATGCTTTGTGTACTTGTAAATTGTTGCGAAGGCTAGAGTGAACATAACTAAAAGAATAAAACTGTCTTTCTATTCCAGCAGATGAAGCCAATCCCGTTACATAAAATTAATTTCAGAAGTCATATTCAGGCATTGTACTCGAGGAGAGATTATCTTGTCATCAATCAATGCTGAATTTTTAAATGGGCTACTTTTTGATTGGAAATCGGCTACAATGTTCATAAGACTTGGAATTTCTTTAATAAATAATAAAATTTAATTATCTTCATACACATTAACAGAAATTTTATCTTGATTTAAGATAGAGGGACTCAATAACTCCTCCAAAATGGCATGCATTACTTGCTTGTTCGCATCTTGCTTCATGTATCATATTTATTTATTCCATCTTTATGAAATGACTGATTAAATGAATGATTAAAGAAAATCAACTGATTTAAACCATGATTTGAGTCAATTGATTTAAACCCTGATTTGAGTCAATTGATTTAAACCATGCCAACCTTGGTTACGGAGTGCTAAAAATGCTTCGAGATTAAAAAAAAAAATAAGGAAACGAACGGACGTTTCAGATTTCATTCCTTTACGGAGAAGGGCATTTGGTCAAAATCTCTTTTGAAAATAACAATCTTTTGTCTTAATCGCCAGGGTAGGGCACACGTTCGTTTCTGTGGTGCATATCTACCCCCCTTCCGTACTTTAGATTCTCATGAAAATGCGAGGGGGGGGGGAGCTTTCATTTTGTACAGTACGCAATGAATTATAATCGCCCCAAACATATAATACACCACAGCTAAAGAGCAAAATCTCTCGGTTTTAAAAAGAAAAGCTTTTTTGTTATTATTATTACTATTATTTATTTACGTTCCGTCTATTGAATTTGATCTCGGAGAAGCAATTAAATATATCACAAGAGCAAGCGGGAGAATAAACACGCCAATTCATCATCTATTTTATGTAACCGTTGTTCAAAATATCTCGTTATTCCTCTAGCCATTCTCGGAGAAATTGCTACAGAAGTGGAAAAAAAAAAAAGGCTTCACGAAATCCCCATCGATCATTTGAGTCAACTAAACAGTTTCAATATGTGTTAAGCATTTCGGTGAAGTGATAATGATTTTGACTCAAACTCACCAACTCTACAAGCACGATTCGTTTTCAGTTTAATTTCTTGCACTGACGCTTTATACTCCGTTTCTCTCTCTCTCTCTCTCTCTCTCTTTTTTTTTTTCCCTCTAACATTTTATCACGTTGTTGAGGCTTTTTGGGTAGTGCCAATGAAGGTAAATCGTACTCGAGAATTCAAAGATAATCCGTTCATATTGTTTTGGGCGAATTTTCAATCGGTATTTTAGCAGAAAGGTTGCGCAGAGTAAAACTCAGGATTTCCTTCAATGATTTCCAAAACACCCTAAACGCATTTCTTTGGCAAGCTGCAAATGCGGAAGAGCTGAATTCTCTGATAAATCCGAAATTCTTCATCGGCGGAGAATTCGTTATCAGGTAACTGTCCGGGAAAATTTGGTAACGGGGAAAGGAATAATACAAAGTTTTCAGAGTAACGTTGTAATTATCAGATATCGACGTCATTAACTGAAAAACCCGATGAACTATCCAATGTGTTTATTAACAGTTATCGGTCAAAAGCCACTAAATGCCCAACTAAAATAACTGTAGATGAAGTTCGAGCTAACCCAGCTCAACTAAACAATTATCTTAAACAGAAAAGTAAAACTAATGGATTGAACAGAGGTCAGCACATTTAGAAGTTACCTTAAACTAACAGTTATTAATTTAATTGTTAATAAAATGTCAGTTTTTGCCCATCTTTGTAACAAATATAACTGACTCTAATGTTACTATTTCTGCACCCGTTGAATTAAACACTTTCAGTTCCTTTCCAGTACTTCAGATAAAGAGGCGGTATATTCAGTGGCGTAGACAAGGGGGCGGGTGATGCTGGGGGTCGGTCAAACCCCCTCCTTGTTGGAAAATTTTCAAAACAAAGTCTATATATTTGTAAATTTTAACATAAAGATTATGTCCATAACCCTCCTCCCCCTTCTATTGAAGGAAATCTGAGCACCCTTCTGAGTATATTATCATGATTAGTGACTAAAATTAATCTTCAAAAATTATCATTTTATCGGCAAAAGAAATGCATACACGCGGCCAAACTAATTTGACTAAATAGCCATAACTAATGACGAGGAAAATTATTTCGTCTAAGATGGTTTTATATTTCTTCCAAGCGATTGCCTCGAGATACACATGCCTTCGAAGAAACAAACACGGTTCATTACTGTGATGAGATGTCTTCACTGCTTTATCGGGGATGTCTGAAAGAATTTTTCAGATTTTCTACTTTCGATATGCAAAAGCGGCACAGTTCTCCATGAACAAAGAATGCATTTACCCCTTATCTTACAAGGTCGACGAAAAATAGACGCAAAGGAAATGCGTTTATTTATTTCATCGTTATCGAGCTCATTAGTACACTTCCAATTATTTTCCCCTAAATATTTTGACTTATCCAAAAAAAGAAACAATCTTCAAATGTTTCTGGAAGCTTGTTTACAGAATTTAAGAAGTCAAAATTTCCCAAATACCTCATTTGAGGGGGGAGGGGCAAGAAAAAGTCCAGTTTGAAATAAGCCGCTTGTTTGTACAGTCCAAACACAAACCGAAACCACACCTAAAAAAAACTTTATTTTACCATGCAGTTGAAATATTTTTTTTAACCCAGTTTTCGGCAGTTAAAGAAAAATCCTTAAAAAAAGAAGAAAAAAATCAAATCGAGCCGAAAGATTTTATCTAAAACATAGCTATTACACTTTCACTGTTTATTCATACATGAATCAAAAAATGTCATTAGGATTTCTCTTTGCTTGAATATCGTTAAAAATTTGATGTTTACGTAAGAAAGGGGGGGGGTGTTTATGTTCGAGCTAGACTTACTAATGACCACCTCTCCCTGCTCTGAATTCCTTCATCGCATAAAAATATTAAGCAGTCTCAGGCAGAACAAAGCATTAAAAAAAGCAACCTGGCGCCAGGTGGGAGGGAAAAAAATAAAATAACCGTTCTGTAAAGGATTTTCAGGAATTTCCCCCGTTCCACGCGTAGAACGTATACCAACGTGCAAACTCGTCATAACGGATCGGCCCCCCGCAACCTTGCGGGAGCTCTCATCAAAGAATCCCTATAATTCACTGCTCCCACACATAACTGTAAATAATTTTTTTGGTATGCCTGCAAGTCCCCGGCGGTATGAAATTAAAGCTGATCCGAATATTTTTCTCTATCTTATTATTTTGTTCAACTCGCCTGCAAGGGTGGCTACTATTGAAAATAAATAAATAAATAATTGGCTGGAAAAGGAAAAATCACCGCAAAAACTGAATAAATTGCGGTTTACAGTTAAGTTAGGTGTTTGGAATGCGAAAAAAATTACAGCAATCATCTTCTTTTCCCTTTTGCGTGGGTGGTCGAAGAAATTTAATAAGGATGCAGTAGCAAATTGGTATCCCTCTAATAATTTTCCCCGAATTTAATATTTTTATTTTCTTTATTTATTTTTTTCGTTCGGCTTCAAAAACTCCGCTAAGCATGTGTATGTTTCTATAACGACTGCACTGGAATCTTTTATTTATTTATTTATTTTTTTTTTTCAGTCCTTTTAGCCATGCAGCATTTTCTTTAAAATGCTAGAAAATACTTTTGATCAACCCCCCCCCCAATTTGTGGTCAAAAAATTTGCCCATTAACTGATTCCTGGAAATACTTTTCATCGTCCGTCACCCCCCCCCCCAAATTTGCGGGCAAAAAATTTGCCCATTAACTGATTCCTGGAAATACTTTTCATCGTCCGTCACCCCCCCCCCCTTCGAATTTGTGCGTGGAAAAATTCCCCATTAACTGATTCCTGTCCAGGGATGTCACGCAATTAAAAAAAAAAAAAAAAAAAAAAACGAACATAAAATAGAGAGAGAGAAAGAAAGAAAAAAAGAAAAAGAAATATTTTATCTCTTTTACTGAGGGAAAAAAATCCATCCTTGTTTGCTTAGGCTTACTCTAGTGATTTAACTATTACAGTAAAGCGCCGTTTATACATTTCTAATTTTACGCGACTTTTACATTTATACATAGTTCTCATGAAGTCCCGATACATTCCCATTCATTTTAATGCAAAAATGCTTCGTTTATGAGACGCACAATTTCGGTTATACGTCGTGTTTTACTTCCCTAAACTTCGAAAATTTTAGAACGATTTAGAACGGGGGGAAACTTATAGAACGTCTAATAAAAGGTGTAAGGAGGGATGTACCCTTCAACCACGTTCTTTTAAACACAATCGGCTATGTAGAAAAAATTAGTAAAATAAAGTGGAAAAACATAGCATGAACTTAGTTCAATCAGTAATACTGAAATTAATAATCAAAGACAGTCACACGACCATCAAGTTTTCATAAAATTCCTTATCTGTATAAAATATAAATCACATCATAATGCGACTTCTTAAAAAATGATTGGTGCGATTGATTTAGATTTGAATGCAAAATGCACTGCAATTAGCCGCACAAAGAAATCTATTTAAACAGGAAGTAGAATAACAAAAACATTAAATTTGGTCAAAAAAATATTAATTAAATATTAATATTAATCAATAATTTTGATCAAAAAATTTTAAATCTTGATTAATTTTGAAGGAAAAAAAAACACAAAATTTTAACGACGGAAAATACATGATATCTACGGTTCCGAATAGGGCATGACTAGCTTTCTAAGGGCGATATGCTGCATATGACGTGACTACGGTGGGTGGCATTCTTCCCGCGAATTTTACGACTTTTTAATGACCAGTCATGATCCGACGACAAAAGATAATTCTATATTAACAAAGTCAAAGAAGATAGTTCTATACTGACAAAAGAAGGTTCTATGTAAAGAAAAGCACTAAACTACAAACCCCGCCCCCCACACAACGGAGAGAGCAACGAGAGATTTTTTCTCGCCTCCGTCTATTCTGCGACAAGAAACGCACTTGTGAGAGCAGGTCTTAAGCGTTATTCAGGTAAGCAGGAATGACATAAATGTAAATTTAAAAAGCTTATTTAATCAAACTTTTTATTGCAAAAATCGACTAAAAGGCATAAAATAATTTTTGAGTAAATTTTCCAGCTCAAACACATATTGCAACATTCCTCCACAGTGTCGAAGGTACTTAGCATATTCCTTAAATATTATTTAAAAGTTAGGAATACGTTCCCGATAAAGATTCTATGTAAAGAAAAAAAAAAAAAAATTTTCTCCAAATTCGGCGACGTCGTAAATTGCAATATGATTTTGGTTAGAGTACAAAAGTGAACAAACTGAGACCACTTTTACGACAGTCAAAAACGTGACGTCATGGATGAAAAATTGCGTGAGATTGATAAACTCTGTTGTAAAATTTATGTCATATCAAAATGAATTTCGAATTCGTGTGGTTCTAAATAGCTCCTTGAGATTACACAGTTTAGCATTTGTCACGAGATTCAAATAAATAAGCAATTTTCTTCTGTTGAGCCATGGAGGATTTAAATATTTGAATTGAGCATTTCAGATTCCGCATAAATTGATTTTATTTTTAGGCACGAGCATGACTTTTTTGCTTATTTTTTAAAGGGCACAGCTTTGGTCTTATCCCTTTTTGGCGCTGTTGTTGGCGACTTTCTTTGGCGCGGCATGACATGGCAAAGACTAGACATTGCCTTTTGTTCATGAAGTAAATATTAAATGAAAGTCTAGCCAGTCGAAATCTATAAATATATCATGCGAATTTATACATTTATAACCAGTTTATAAAGAAAAATGTGGTATATTATATTAATTGGCGACATTAATTTGTCGATAAAAGAAGCGTGGTATATTAAAATAATTGGCGACATTAATTAGTCGAAAAAAGAAGCGTGGTGTATTATAATAATTGGCGACATTAATTTGTCGGAAAAAGTAGCGCCAGAAAGGGATGATATTAAAGCTGTTCCTTTTAAAGTTATGTAAACCATTAAACTAAAATGAAAACAGTTTATTAGAATTTTGTTGGGATAATATGATTTTTTTTTTTTCCTACGGCGGGAACTTGCCGGGTTAATATGAATTATAAGGCACAATATGCCGTGTTAGTGAATAGTATTTTGTGTACATTTAGTTAAAAGAGTTTGTTAGATTTGACAAATGTAACATATTTATAATAATATTAATTATTATTATTATTTGTCAACGACCTATTCTGTATAGAGTCATGACTCATCCTTTTTTAAAGAAAAAAAATAAGGAAAAATACTAAAAAGTGATAAGCAACGATAAGTATTCCGACGTTCATAAATCAAATGCTTTCAATAAAAGGGATTACCTCAATGTTATCTGTTTCTTTCTTTATCATTTCAGTGTGAAATAATATATAATTTATAAAAGCTTGAGACGATTAACTAATTGCTTATACAGGGTGAACCAAAAAAGTGCTAACACGCTTTTATTCTTTATCTATTAGGGATAAAGAATAATGTGGTCAATGTAAATTGAAAAAATGTTCAAAATAAGGTAAAAGAAAAAAGTCTATGTTAAGAAAAATTCCTCTCTTTAATTTTCAAAAAGCTACACTTTTAAATTTGTATACGACCCCTGAACAAAAAAATTTCCAATTAGTAAAATGTGCCCCGTACACATTGAGGTGATGTGCAAAATTTCAGCCTTTCCTCATAAAATGTCTCTATATCTTTAAACAAAGATATATTTATCTTACCTTATCTTATGATCTCTATAACTTCAACAGAGATATCCTTAAACAAAGTTGATATTGGGGCGGTCTATGAATTTGAATGTAAACGTTTATTGCTGGAGTGCAAAAAATTATTTTTTTTCGTAATTTCTATACGACCCCATCCGGCGCGATTTTGTTCCCTTCAAAAGCCCTTGAAAAGTGGTGTAAGTCAGCATAAATTTCTTTTCATATCTCTGAGATTTTTTAGGGTATAATTTTTAAATGTTGTACGTCACCTCATTAGTGTTTGGGGGTAAATTTTACTAATGGGGAATTAATTTTTGTTCGGGGGCCGAAAAAAAATTTAAAAAGTGTAACTTTTTGAAAATTAACGGGAGGAACTTTTTTATTAACGTACACTTTCTTCCTACCTTATTTTAAGCATTTTTTTCCACTTACATTGCCTACTTATCCATAAAAGCTGAAGAATTAAAACGTGTTATCATCTTTTGGGAACACCCTGTGTATGAGGTCAAAAGAAGTGTTAACGTTTCAAACTTTTATAAATTATATATATATATATATATATATATATATATATATATATATATATATATATATATATATATATATATATATATTACACAAAAAAGTAGTATTTTATGAAAAATACGTAAACGTACGTACAGGGATTTACGTAATTTACGAAAAATGTGGCAGAGATTCGAACCTACAGAGGTAGTACCTACACACCAAGGACGTACCCAGTGGGGTGGTCCAGGGGTCCGCCCCCCCCCCCGGAAATTTCAGTTTTCGTAAACAAAATAAGAATGATGAAGTCTTTTTGGAAAAAATTCTGCCATTTTCACCGTTTGGACCCCCTCCAAAATTTTTTTCTGGGTACGTCCTTGCTACACACGTACAATAGATTTTTAGTCCATTGCCTTAAAGTTTATTATTATTACTATTCGTAATAATAATATTATTACGAATAGTAATAACAATAAATTACTATTTCGTTTGACCACGACTACACAATATCATGGTAAAAATCGAAAATGGCCAAATAATAGTTTGGTGGAAACGAGCTGAAATGTAGGGGGAAAAAAACTGGCCCCGACTAATTTTGGAATAATTCCTTACATGAATAAAATTCTGTTACGAATATGAAAAAAAAAAAGAAAGGGGAAAAAAAAAAAACAGCTGCACAGACTGCCATAGGAGTTATAGGTGTATGCAAAGTTTCAGCTCGATCGGACGATAAGAAGTGGGCGAAGTTCGAGCACAAGTTTTGAACTGGAGTTACATAATAACAGAGCTAGCTAATAAGAACCTCGAAAAATAAGAGAGCTTAGCAGTTACTATCAAAACAAATAAATAAAGCAAGCAACATACGTACACACGAAAGGGCAATCAAACGCGGAGACGAATTTACACTCACGAACACGTATTAAAATAAGTATTAAACCTTGCCTCCTTCAATACACTGAAAAAAAAAGAAAAAATTATACAGTGTTAAACGAAGAAATGAAATTGCTGGCTGTCCGTATGCCCACCCATGGTTGAATCGTGAAACAAATTGACTTGCCCCTAAATGCACGGGGGGCTGAGAATCTCAACCCACGGGTTGAAATCAATGAAAGTGATGTCATCTCTGCTATGGACTTCCGCTACGGGGCCAGTCAGGCAACATTTTTCGAGTCCTCCCCCGAGTCTAGACACTCTGTGTCAAAAATAAAAAAGAAGAAGTAACTAAATGAATAAATAAGAAAAAGATGATGAAAATATCAAAAGAATGTTCCCACGTTTACACTACTCCGGTTTTTTTAAGGGTACTTTTTAGCAGCTTTCTTTTGGAACACGAAGTTTTTTTTTTGCAGCGAAAGAAGGAAGAACTATAGCTCAATCGTATTATAATGGTTTGGATGACGTAATTATCTTCAGGTTAAATTCTCATTTGGTTGTTTTTGTGTGTGTAAATGTACTTAGTTTCGAAACGGGACCTTTTTTTTTTTTTTTCTCACTGAAATAATAGCCTAAACTACTTGTATTTTCAGATACTCTATACATTTGGTAAGTTTTTTTCCCCCCTTCTTCTTTAAAAGCATTAAAATCTATGAATCTTGGATCGTGATATTGGTATTTTCCATGATATTCGTATTGTTAAGGAAACATATGATTCTAACTCTTTCCCTGTAACCTATTTCAGTCAAAAGAGTGTGTAAAATATTCAGTGTTTAGATGCGTGCACCAGTAAAATCTATGAATATTAATAAATGATACTGACATTGGTTATCGAAAAGATAGTCATATGATTTTAGGCGTTTCATTATATTTTTTAAAATGGTACAATAAATAAATAAAAAGATAAACTATCCAGAGTTTCCAAAGTGAGTGAACTTAACTATGTGCTTTACAAAAAGTTATTATTATTATTATTATTAATATTTTGGAACAGTAAATATACCGTTCATATTATGACTCCAATTCCAATCAAATCCAAAAATATTGCCACAAAATTTTCATTTTCAGAATCAAACATTTTAATATATTCATCATCGATAAAACTTTAGTAACGCTAGGGGTGGACTGCGAGACAGAAATTTGCGAGACGAGACAGGCATATTTTACATTGTGATATAGGGATTTCTGCGAGACGCGACAAAGCTTTTCAGCGATTTTTTAAAAAATTAAATGAAATGTAAATAAAACAGTGAAAAGTTTTATTTAGAAAAGCAATAGGGTTTAAAGTTCATTCGAGTCCCCTTCGGCTGGTTTTATCCCTTATTGACGATATGACCTTCTTCGACTTATAAAGTTTAAATTTGCTATTCTAGCAGTGACTAAGAGCCACCATTTAAACGCTACAGCATAACGTTACACAAATGGTTATAAATAAGATAAATACTATTTGATAAGGTCATTGTCTTACATTTAATACTTTATGCTTCCCAGTTCACGGTAAGAAGCATCATAAAGCGCGTCTGGCTTTTTATTATTGACTTTTCCCTGTCAGTCAAATACTAAATTAAGAAGATGACCTTCGTTTGAAATGTCTCTAACGAAAAGTTTTGATCAAGAACAAAAAACTCACGTGTTCGAAAAGTTTTTCACGTATTTTGATCGCATAGTTTATGAGATGAATTTTTTTTTTAGAATTCATTTTAAGGGGGGGAAAAAAACCTTCGCGGTAACCACATCGAAGGTCAGATGTAAGGGGAAAAACAACAAATCATCTACCGAGTTTTAATGTCTACCCCGTAAAATGATGAATTGATGCAGATGAACTATATCGCGTCTCGCTTTTGCTTAACAACGCTACCCGGATAACACGTCAATCAATCTATTGATTCCTTTTGAAAGATGCATAACCTGTATATCGAGCTATACGATCTGAATAAATTATATGTACTGAATCATCAAACTGTTAACATTCCGTTTTCTTCCATTGAGTTCGTGATAGTTAATGATTTTTATTGAAAGAAATGTTAGTGACACAAGCTATGACTACAGGAGAGAGAATTGTGCAAAAAGTACCACAGTAGACTGACGGCAATGCCGCTAATAATATATAGAATTTCAATGCTTGGAAAAAAAGAAGGAAAAAAAAAACCCTTCAGTCAAAATAAAAATATACCAAATGTTGGCTGCTATAATAGATAGGGATGGACGCGAGACGAGACAGATTTACCCGCGTATAAGTCGAGAAATTTTGGACAAAAAGAGGCTTTAAAGTTGGAGGAGTCGACTTATACGAGGGCCTTTAATTTTTAATCCATTTTTTTTTAATCAGAAGTCAAAAATGCCCTTTTAAAAGACAAATGTTCTCTTCGCGCATTCCAAAACACAATGACGTCGTTTAAGGTTGATTTCCATACCAGTAAGAATGTAACGATACAAAAATTGAAAACGAGTATCATGTTGTTGTTGTTGTTGGATTACGGCAAATTTTCTACGCGTGGGCTCTAGGCCGAAGGGTAGGGTGCGCCTAGTGGAGGTCTTTCTAAGGGATCGTAACCCAATACGTGTACAGTGTACATAGTGAGCCGATGACGACGAAGGAGTTTTGTAAATTGTTTGATGAGTCTGATACTGAATCGGATCTTGAATCAGTTTAATTTTGTATATTAGTATTTTACCATATCATACTACGAAAGTGTCACATTATTATTATTATTATTATTATTATTATTATTATCATTATCAGTTTAATTTTGTATACTTTTTTTGTATGTTATTATCTTTATTAATGCATATTTAGTACTTCCCTTTTTTACAGATGATTTTGAATAAATGTATTTAAAGTTTCTTGATCGGGAAAGTGGTGGCTCGACTTATACGTGGGATTTAGAAAAAATCAAATTTCTGAATCAGGAAAGTGGGGGTCGACGTATACGCGGGTAAATACGGTATATTGAATAAGAATAGGTATTTTTAGTTCTGTGAAAGACAAGTACGAATCGTGATCAACGGCGATTTATTTATATCATTCTGGAACCAGTGTATGTTAGCTATTGTTTTCAATCTCATAAATGTTGTTTCCTTCTCGTACGTATATACCAATTTTGTACATACGGTATGCAATACTAAGACAGAGATATTTCGTGCATCCACGTAGTATATAATCAATTTTAGAAATTTATATGCTATCACAGATCTACACGAAAAAAAAAAAGTTTGCCAAGCTGACAGAAAAAAAAAAAAACTGTCAGCCAGGACGTCAGTTAATTTCCGTATGTTTTACAGAAGTCTTCCGTATACGGAAGACTTCTGTAAAACATGCGGAAATAAACTGGCGTCCTGGCTAACAGTTTTTTTTCCGTAAATTTAACATACTTTTTTTTTGGGGGGGGGGGGTAGTGTATGTGCATTTTCGCCTTTAAATACAACAAACTGATTAAAAGTAACTTACTCTCCAAGACCCTCGCCGTTCCAACAGCGTAGCTCACCCTTTACGACAAGATTGCCATTGTTGCATGTTCGATCTGCCAGATTAGCGTAGAAGTCCTTAGATTCAGCTACTTTGTATGCGAAATTTTGCAGCATCATGTAGAGACTAGTTTCCGTTATCGGTCGGGTATACATTTCGGAAGTCGGTGACAATGAAGAACTGCTGGTAACTGGTGAGACTTCTCGAGTCACCCTTCGAGGACTGCCGCACTTTTCCTTTACCTAAAAAACAAGAAGAAAATAAGTTACCAAAGGCGCACTTTTTGGTTGTACACTATAATACTCTTGTGTTTAAGCTATTACTTTATTTAACACTTAATATTAATCTTTTTTTTTTTTTTTTTTTTTACCATTGCGTTTTTGAACTCCCCAAGTTTTATTTTAGACACTATGTAGTAGCGTCTGTTATTTAACCTGTGGAGAAATTTACCATTGTTGGAAGTTCTGATTTGCAGACATTTTTGCAAATGGTTGTAAACAAGCGTATTTGCATATGTTAAACAAAATTCAAACAGCCTCTTAATCAATTTTAAAATTTTAATCCGTGAGTATTTTCAGTTAAATGCCCTTTTTGTTCAAAGATAAAACTGGAAAAGCCACAAATGAGTATAAACAATAGTCACTCAACACCCAATATTTCTGCTTCGCTCACAAATTATGCTGCTCATTTAGCTTATTGTTAACATGTTTAACCGGGTAAATGTAAATTATGTGTTGAAAAGTTCCCGATTCTATGCTTCATCAATTTTCGCAGAATATTTTATTTTAAAATAAAAATTGGTTGCGAAAGTTTTATCGAATTAAAGATGAAAAATTTGATTTAATTTTCAAAATTTGTTTTACAGCACTCACATTTAATTTCAGCCTTAGCTATATGCATGAGACAGACCAACAAAAGCAGACATAACATTTTATTATTCCGTGAAAATAAAATAATAATAAAAAGTCTGCAACTAAAAAAAAAAAATAACAATTTTATTTCAACAAAATCCATTTTATGTATGACAGCAACAGTCTCGGAACAAAAGAATGCTTTTTAAATCGACATTTGATTAAATTCTGTAAACTCTGTGGGGGAGAGGGAAAACTGGATCATCAACATGTAAAGGTTGTAGTTTAAAAAAATATAGTGTGATTAATGACTGCAATTTAAAATAAACTAATTACGAATGACACTTGAAAAATATTTCATAACGAGCCGCCCCTTTTCTCTGCAATATAAACGAGTTCATTCCAGCTAAGAAACTTATGTCAGTTAACAAACTTTCTGGGGGGAAAAAAATCTTCAATATGTAATATTTTACTGAATGTCACGCGTCTCATAAAATTTTTCAATTAAAAAAAAATTGCAAGTCTACGTCAGAAAATTTTCAAAAACTTTTATGACTGATTCATTGCTAGTTTCGAGTTCTTGGGATTTAGTTTATTTAAAGCAATGGTCTGGTACACGAAACAGGTGTTGTTTCTTCAAATCAGTGTGTTCGTCTTCATGAAAAATCGTATTTACATAACTCTGACCCTTTTTATGATGAAAGGCTGAAATTTTGTACAGCATATAAGCATTATATGGGGCACATTTTACTAATAAAGAACATTTTTTTTTTTGTACGGGTACCGTATAGAAATTTAAATTTTAAATTTATTTAGATACAATCACTGGAAAATTTTAATAGATACCATAAAATCCTGTTCCTTTTTTACGTAACTTTACATAATTTATTGTATATATTTATGATCAATATTTCAGGAATTAAGTCCTAAATGTGTTTTTGGGACACCCTGCATATACACTTTGAATCTATGTAGCATGTAACGCACCGTTTTGCATCACATATAAAAAATTTTTCCCTTATACTTTAGAAACCAGAATAATTGGCCTCCTTTTTTATTTGCTTTCTTCAGTTTATTTACTTCATATGAACACATCTTACCATTGATTTATTTTCAGCCATAAAAGATACATTATTTTAAACCTAATTCAGATTCCATCTATTTTAAGGCGGGGAAATTTATGACTGCAATTTCTACGCTCCGGAATGTCAATTTTTGAAAAAGGCTACGCAAATACTTGTAACAGTTTGAGATAAATATTTCCCAATTCATCATAAACACATTTTATAAGCGTGCTAAGTGGCGTTTTCGGTGCCATCTGGCCGTACTTATTTATATCTCTATCCCCACTAAAGTACTGTGTAAATTGTTTTAGGTTATAACAAAAAATCCTCAAAATGCAACGGGAAAAGAGCCTCCATCTTTGACCACCGTGAAAAAAAAAAAAATTCCGAATTTTCCAGGAAGTGGCGGAACAATTGTAGAAGCTTGGAGCTATTCACATGCTCCCCAGAAAATAAGACTGTAAAACAGCGTAAAATGTGGGACTGTATGAAGATAATTAACTTGCCCATCCTGATCGGAATTGGGATAGTAAATAATAAAGTGTAAATTCCTTGGGAGGAAAAGAAGATGATAGCTAAACAAATTTGAATAAAAGTATTTCTTGAAAAAGTAATAGTTTATAATGTAGTCACGATAACATTTTTACCTTATGCATTAGTGGTTTTGAGTTGTGTATGAGTGGATGTGAATTTTCGAAGATGAATCAAAGAAGAAAAGAAATGATTAAATTTTGAACTACACGTATGAATAAGATAATCCCAATACAATATAATAAATCTATCTGTTTAAAAAATAATTTATATCAATTGTTGCAAAACTGTGCGTTTGAATCACAGCCTCTGGAAGAGTTAGATAAAGTAAATTAATTATTTTCAAAAGTACACTTAGGAAGGCAGAATTTTTGGGGAAACAAACCCACTGTTTACGAGACTTAGTTACTTAATTTCACAACGCTATTTTAAAGGGGGTTATTAATAGTTAGCACTGGTACTGCACTTCCCATCCATCCGTTACATTTCACTATCCAAGCTATTCTATTCTAATTAAGTCATCGCTCCGTAGGTGTCAGCCGAGGCGAAAGGAATTCTATTTTGTTGCAAAGAACAGGTAATTAAGAGAAGGTCCGATATTCAGAATATTTCTTTCTTCTTAAGGCATACCTGTCCAAGGTCAGGGCTTCCTTCTTTTTTCGTGCCATTCATAACTCGGCCACCCCCCCCCCTTTCACCCCTCCACTCCTCCGCATTTTCGCCTAGTCAGTCAATTAGCAACCCAGCCGCGGAAAATGACATTCATAAACCTCGCTAAAACCGAACGAAGCGAGCGAGATGTTAGCGGATATTATTTAAGGGAAAGCGTTAACCCTGTCTTTATTAATACGGCCAATCGGGGCGAAACCATTGGGAAATTTGCTTCGTTAATTTTGAGATTTTAGGGAATTTTATGAAATGAAGAAAGTGAAAATATCTGGAATGGGGAATTTACATTTTTTCCCTCCAAGCGGGATAAAAAAAAAATCTTATATTAGGTGTACCAGAAAGTAAAGTCTTTTTCCATAAAATTCAAACAAATAAATTTTTAACACGTGTTGAATTACAAACAAGCTGTCACTAAGTATAGGACTTACATTTTTTAAACTTTACAGCAAGAATTTTATGGATTTCTCTTTTCTTCTTTGAGATCACGCTGGGTGGAACGAACATTTTGGCCCCCCTATCTCCCATAAGTTAAGAATTTTTGAAAATGCTCTCCAATCTAGCACGTTAAAAAGAATTTCGTATTATTAACCAAAATATTGACTTTCCAGTAGACCTAATATTTTGCTGAGAGAAGAAAGAATTTCACCCTTACAACGTATTATATGTCTCAGATGATGGAGGCAGGTTTTTCAACATTTATCTATTGACAAGTTTGTTTTGTTAAGGCAAAGGATACTTGGACTATCTGCCTAAGAGAGGAATGCCTTGGGTGGAGGACTTTTTAAGTGGTCCTAATACGTATACGTCGATATTATATCTGGAGAAAACTGCCCCAAACTCTAAAGCGTTAGATCGATAGCCACGTGGTCAGCCGGAACCTTGTACCGTCACATTTCAGCCATCTACCAATGTTCAGTGTCTCCTGCACTCGCTACAGCGGCTTTTATTGGTCAAACCACCGCCTTCAGCAATAAATAAGATAATCTCAACTATAAAATCCTGTAATAAACCAATACATGAAGCTGGAAATAAGTAGTTCCGCCTATCCATGAAAACTTCATCAAAGTTACACTCTCGTGTATACGTGAAATGACTTTTAAAATCTTTACTGCAGATGAGTTTCTTTGATTTGGCTGCATTCACCTTCAGCGAAGACTCTGGTACTGCCCCCAAAATCTCTTTTGGACAGCTTGTCTCAGCAATTTTTCTCTCTCCAAGGATTACTTCCAATATTACAAAGTAAAAGAATACAATATATCCCCCTCCCGCACCGACTCCGAGATGAATTCGAATTCTGCGAATGTTAATCGAATGTTGAAGATTATAAAAGCTCAAACGTTTACTTTTAGAACAAGAATACTCAAATGTCGGTAACAAAAAAATAACACTGTAGTATCTTATCTGAAATCTAAATAAATAAAAATATGTACACTCTATAACAGTCGTGTGTCTGATACAATAGAGTTAAACATAAATTTGCTAGGGTTAAATCTCAAGAGATGAATCTTCACACAAGCCCGGCTCAGTCTAAAAGATTAACTGATAAGTTTCGATTGAAACAATGACCAGGATAGCGGTTTTCATAACGGTCAGTCTCGAGGCACGATCGGGCATGGACCTCACGTAAAAAACCACGCTCCCTGAAGTTACTTTTTTTAAACGGGTGAGTTAGCAGTGCATTTTTGGACAGCTATTGGATGGGTTCCACTACGTTGTTAAAAGTGACCTGCATCTTTTCATATGCAAATGGGGTGAGTTTTTGAGGCATCTAATGGAAAAAAACAAGTAATAAGCTAATTGAAGAATGCAAAGAAATTATTACGAAGGTCACACAAACTGTCAGCATGCTTTACTAGTCATCCATGAAAATGCCTTTTCTACTAAAGTCTGCCGTGAATTCCAATGTCTGCCCGAATAGAAAAATCCCCGCTGTCTTCTGTTGGATTCGTTTACAATTAAAAGAGGTCCACGACGAGTGTAATAATACCCGATAGAAGCATAGATTTTTTTTTTGGAGGGGGGGGGAGGGAGATTCCTTACTCTCCGGAATAAATAAATACTTTAATTCTGAATAAAAAAGAGTAAAAACCGGATGAAATCGGAGTAATATTTAATACTAATAAAAGATAAAAGAAAAAAAATAATAAAAAGCCTCGGCTCTAAAAAAAAGTATGCACGACATCCATTACTAACCTCATATTAGTCTTAAAAGAAGGCAATTGTCAAATTTTATCCATGCTCTACTGTGCTGTTTAATGGTGGGTTTTCAGTTTAAAGACTATTCAGAAAACTTCATTCAATTGAAATGTGAAGGAAAAAAAAAGTCTCTATGAAAAAGTGTGAATAGCATCCGTCACTACCCTGATATTAATTTTAAACGAAGGCAGGGCAAAACACGACAAATATAAGAATTTTAACGTCTTTAATTTTTTATTTTTCGTAGAAGAGTATTTTTAATGATGCAGTCGGCACTTTTGATCTGAAGAACGAAAAACAAATTTTGACCATCTGAAGATAATCATTTAAAACTCCAAAGTTCTCTATCTTTCGAAAAAAATACTATTTTTTTTATCCGAACCTGACCTGTAGAAATCCGTATTTCTTTACGGATTTCAGCATACCTTTTTCAATTCTGCAGGAGATATGAGGATATATCTCACGAAGTGTGAAAAAAAGGAAAAAACCACTATGGGAAACTGCTTACACCTCATATTAACTTACTCCTTTATATATGCGCAACCGGAAAAAAAAACAGACTCCACCAAATTTCGAATCTGCCTTTTGAACGCAAAGATTGAATTCCCACGAGAACCAGCCTGAGCAATTTTTTTTTCTTTTTCATTTTATTTATCTTATAGAGATTATATTGACGAAAATCACGAAGTTACGTATTCTTAAAAAAAAAAAAAAAAAAAAAAAAAAAAAGTCTCCTCTGAAAAAAATATGCATAACATTCATCACGAAACTCATATTCGTCTTAAAGGAAGGTAATGTATAATTGCAAAATTTTCAACGCATTGTCAAATTTTATCCATGCTCTATCGTGATGTTCGGTCGAATAGCAACCATCACTAACCTGATATTAGTGTTAAACGGAGGTACTTTAAAAACCGACTAATATAAGAATTTCAACGTCTTTAATTATTTTCCGCATGAGGGAATTTTTAATAATATACAGTCGGCACTTTTGATCTGAGGAATGAAAAGCAATTTTTTTCCCCCCCCATCTGAAAATAATTATTTAAAACTCCCCTATCTTTCGAAAATAGGTCGGGTTGGGGGGGGGGGGGGTTATTTAAGAACGCATAATTTTCTGCAGGTGATATGAGGATATTTCTCACGAGGAGTGTAAGAAATAAATAAACCACGGTGGGAAATTGTTTACACCTCATATTAACTTACTCGCTCATAAATGGACAACCAGAAAAAAACAGACTCAAACCAAATTTCGAATCTGCGTTTTGAACGCAAAGATTGAATTCCCAGGAGAACCAGCTTGAGCCTTTTTTTTTATTTTTTTCATTTTAATTATCTTATGGATATAATTAAATTAATGAAAATCCCGGAGTTAAGTACTCTTAAAAAAAAAAAAAAAAAAAAAAAAAAAAAAAGGCTGGAGAATGTTCCATTTTGAAATTAATTTCAGCCTAGTGCTAAAAATAGCTTAAATTTTTGTTCCGAAATACTTCGTTTCAGGAATCATATCAGGTTACAGAAATTTATATAAACCCGCCGCTGTATTTAATTTTTTGCTTGTTTGTTTGTTTAGCCTGAGCAACTGCTAACTGTCTCCCACGACCGTTTCTTCAGTCGGCGCTCTGCAGACAAAACCTTCGCACAGGATGATCTTGCGCCTCGGAATAATCGCTAATCCCGAAGAAAAACCAAGAATATCGAATACGTTTCACAAAAGCGGCACGGAATTTTCTTTGTCTCAGTCAAGCCTAAGAAGAACAGAAGGGCCACTGTACTAGCCTTCGGGGTTTTATTGATTTCTGATCCCCCCCCCCCCCCAACTACCACATACACGCACACCTTCAACACATGCTTCCGAATTTTAGGCTTAACTTAAAGAGGCTTTTATTTTGTCTTTTATAAAGCATTCGAGGTCTGGAGGAAATGCAAGACCGTTTTTCTTGTTTTTCAGACAGTTGAATAGAGTATTGGAAGGTAATCCGCGAGGGACTTGAGTAAGGAGATGTGCGCGAACAAATGCATGAAGGAACTGGCAAGTACACTGCTCTTATTCAACATTAAAATCAATCGCCACCCGTACAAACCATTGATTTGTATGTATAACGGAAACCGGGGATTGCTTTTTGAACGTGGATAATTAAAGTTGCATTATCGTATTTGTTGTACGTGCTTTCTTAATCAATTTTGGTGGCGTAGTTCAGCTCTTGCAAGATTTCAATTTCTGTGAATATTCGCGTTTATTTTTCTATTTCAGCTTATCACATAACATGTATAATGAGAACCACTAACAAAGCACCTAAATATATATACAGAGAGTTCCAAAAAATCACTGACCCTGGCTCTAGGCTTTTATTCCTTAACCCTTTAACGCGCAGTGTTCCCGCTCTGGGAACACCAAACTCTGACGTTTTGACTGTTGCCAGTCACCACGAATAGATTTGATTTATATAAAAAAAAATAGTTGCGGGTGACATAGCTCCACGAGAATCCTTTACTTTTTAGCACGTCATTTCCCGTCAAAAAATGTCAGGGTTATTTTTAACAGCACTGCACTGGCATCTGCTGAAAAATGGAAGAATGCGAGAACAGCTGGATAGATTGCCCAATGCTGAAAAAAGGGCAGCCATTGCCATCGCTCGACTTAACTACCAGCAAGATGGCGGACGATCGAAACGTTCATCGCGTGCCACAGATCTAGAGACCTTTTTTTGACGACAGCTGGCTGTGCCAGATCTAGAGACCCTTTTTTTGAAGACAGCTGGCTGTTCCAGATCTAGAGACCCTTTTTTTGACGACAGCTGGCTGTGCCGGCGCAGCCAGCTGTCGTAAAAAAAGGGTCTCTAGATCTGTGGCACGCGATGAACGTTTCGATCGTCCGCCATCTTGCTGGTAGTTAAGTCGAGCGATGGCAGCGGCTGCCTTTTTTTCATCAGTGGGAAAGGGTTGCGCCTCAAAGGGTTAAACATTGATCATATACACATACTATAAATTAAAAAGTCACGTAAAAAAAAAGGTACAGAATTTTATGGTATCTACTGAAAATTTCCGGGGATTAAACCTACCTAAATACAACATTTAAATTTTTTTACAGCTCCCGTACAAAAGTGTGTCAGTAAAATGTGTCCTATACATTAATCAAATGAGGTGCAAAGTTTCAGCCTTTCATCATAAAAAGGATCAGAGATATATTTAAATAAATTGGATGAGGGGCTGTACAATACCAGTATTAGCAAAAGTATTATGTGTTTATGGAATTTTCTTTCTTTCGTGATTTGTGTACGAACCTTCAAACGCGATCATGCGACGGGATTTTTTTTTCCTTTGAGATCCACTGAATAATGGTTTAACCCAGCATATATTTATTTTCACGTCTTCGACACACTTTAGGATAACAGGCTAAAATTTTGTACATCACATCGTTTATGTCTAGGACACAATTTTACTTTTTTTTTTGGGGGGGGGGGGGGAACGGGGGTGCCGTCAAGAAATTTTGTATTCATCCAGATTTAATATCCTGAAAATGTTTAACTGTAACATAAAATTCTGTACTTTCTTTCATGCAACTTTTTAGTTTATTATACATCGCTATGGTCAATATTTAAGGATTATAGTTCCTCCATGAAATAAAGTTTCCAACAAAAGTTTCTCCAGGTGTGAATTTAAAAGAAAAAAATACGAAGTTAAACGAAACGGAGTCAACTCCAATATTAACCGAAGAAACAAATTATCCAACAAAATCGCCGAATGATATTTAAGTCAAAAATTTCCGTGTCATTGTATCAAGCTGCAGTTATTCATCTAAATGAAATGTTTCGGGTTGCATGGAGAATGCTAGCGATTCAATAAAATACAACTGTAACATTATCTTAATCGTTTTTAAAACATATCCTCGGTGTCTGCGACTCAGTAGAAGCAAGGCATAGGTAAATTTAAGACCCGCCATTAGCCATTCATTTGAGATATTATGCTCAATCACGCAATATTGCAATAACATGTGCTCGAGGAAATTCAATAAAATATCGTTATTATTTACGGCCGGATTAGATAAGAGTATAGACAAGTTTAGACAAGATATTTAAAGAAAGTAACTATTAGAATTTATATAGAGTTTAAAAAAAAAAAAACCTCACATAGTAAATGAATGGTTTGATGTCTGTTGCATAAAATCATTATCATTTTTCAAATTTTTAGTTCAAAAGAGTTCCAGTTCTTTTTTCAACAGACGAGAGGAACACCTGGCGAAAACTGGCGACGTGCTGAAATTTTGATCTGTATATAATAGCACCTATTATTTTTGATATATTGTTTAGAGTATGTATATGTATACTGACAAAACTTGATAGCCAGTCAATGGAGAATCCATTAAGACTTAGGGCTGTTCTGTGCTATTAATAGTTTTGCTGTGAAATTTATTGCTGATTATTCTAATAGCTGTTTGCGTAACTAAATGGTCTAGCTCAGAGGAACTGCACTCCTTCAAGTACTCTCGTTCTATACTATTTTGGATCAGTCATAATCCTTATAGACACATACCATCATATTTTTGGAAGATCAAATCTTTCCAGAGAAAAGCTAAATGCTTTTAGTTTCCGGGAGCTAAAGGTCAACTTGCTTCAGAAGTCCTATACAACATCGGGATTTCCCCTCCATAATCTCCCTAGCCCCCCCCCCTTTTTATTTGTTTGTTCGCGTGTGTGTGTCACAGTTTACCCACTTCTTACTCATGAATTTAAGACAGCGTGAATAAATGATTAAAAATATTTTAAATATCTGACTTTTCAAAAAATTACTGTAAATTTTAAACGCCCAGAATTGCAAAATAACGACAATGACAGTGAATAAATGGTTAAAAATATTTTAAAAGTCTAAAAAAAATGCAATTTTTCTAAGACATAACATTTAATGAGATCTTAAAAATTCTAAAAATGAAGCTTAATGGCATAATTCTGCAGTTTTGGTGCTTAAAATCTCAATTTGAAATACCTGCTTAAGAAGTGAGCACAAATTCAGTAGAAACTTTTGATTTTTGTGTGTTTTTCCCCCCCGATTCATAACTTTTTAAAAAGTCATCAGTTTGCTTTAATGAATGCTTAATTTTTTATTTTAGTTTTGTTAATTAAAATTTTCTACTGTCATTACAGCCTATATCTTGCGTTATTATATATATAGTACATATATTACTACGCTTCCTATAACTTTTTTTTTTCTATTTTATTTTCTCTTATCACCTAATGGTCAGGTTTAAGAAATAAGACAACCATTTTACTTCACCGTTTCTCATACCATTTCTTAGGTGTACCACTTTGCCGTCGTCTGTCAAGAACACATAACTTCACGCGAATGATAAGCTTCTTCATTTTTTTCTTTTTTCAATCTAAGTCGCTACTGTGTTCACTAAACGAAAGACAAGAGATTAGGGTTTAAAGGTTCCGATCAAGCACACAAGTCATCGGTTCTCTTTTGCACTACGATAACCATAAGAAAGTCTGTCATCACTCCTTGAGCCTCGCAAATCAACATATTTTTTTGAAACTGCCCGATTCCGCTTGCCTCCAGAAGGCAACTAAACAATAACTTAACAAAATGTTCGGTGTATTTTGTGATTTTAACACTTTTTTTTTTCTTGCTAAGCTCACTTTTGTTTTATTTTCGTAGCTCTCGGCACTTGAGTTCCGAGAAATTGAAAGAGAGCCGCTGCTGAAAAAGAACTGGAAACGCCGTTATCACGCTTTTAAACGCGGAGAATTTCTGTGAAAAGGAACTAAAGGCCGTGTTCAAATAACACTTTAGGCGAGGATTAATCCAAACGTGCGCTATATTTCGAAAAAAATCATGTAATTTTGAAACACATGTACCAGTTATGGAATTTCCGGAAAAGGATTTTTAAAAATTGGAAATTTTGCAAAATTTCACCCTCTGAAAAATACTGCTGTGCTGTGTCCTTCCTTTAGAATTATTTATAAATGTTTCAGAAAGGGCAAAGGCCTAGTGAAGACCTCGGTTTCCAGCCTACGCCCGCTTGTCGATCTAACGGTCGGGAGTTCTCGGCGGTTATCTCCAGTTGTAACGTGAATACGTGTTAGAACCCGTTAAAAAGCCCTCCGCTCAAGCCCTCACCGTTGGCTTGTCATAACACACATGAACAAAAAAGGACAATTCCTTTAGCTTATTACGATCTGTAATGTAGCCTATAAAGAACCAGCATAAAATTTTCTCATGTCTCACGCAATTAGCCTTTTTACTTTTAAATTGTGTATTAAAACAGTGCGACATGTTCCATTTCTTCCAACTATAACCTTAAATTCATGGGTCAGGCAAGAAACTATATTCACCAGGTCAAATCCGGTTGTTAAACTCTTTTTGTAACACGTAAAAACCATCTACGGAGTGACAATGGACGTACAAGTAAGCGCTGTTATTGGGCTATTAACAAACATGAATGACAAATAATGAGCGACAGCTCATTAATTACTTGTGTGTTGATTTTTTGCGTTCATTATGCTTCGAGTAGTACCGGCTTCGTTTTCATTTCGGCATGAATTTCGGTTTTGCCAGATCCGTTCCGAAGGTTTTGCGACAGCAATCCTTTGTCCCTTAGAAAACGCTTCTCCATTCCGTCCTTTTGTAAAATCGGGGTTTTCAGCGACCACCCACCAGTAGTGCATATCCTGTACTTCAAATAAATTGGTGTTCCATACCTAAAGCCCGTCTCATCATTAAACGCAAGATGAAAGAAAGCATTGCGTTCTTGGTCAGTTCGTTTGCTTTCAAGGAACAGCCAATTTAAGATAACCCATAACCGCAAAGCACAAAGGAAGTTTTAAAATTACCTAACACTCATCTCTAGCCCTTTGTCAATGCAAAATATTTTTCCGTATGAAGGAAAGAAAGTATATAAAAAAAAAAAAAAAAAAAAAAAAAAAAGAAGTAAAAAAAAAAAAAAAAAGTAATTTAAAATATCACGCAATGCAAAATCTGCCTAAAATGAAGCTTGATGTTGACTCCAGAAAGTTCTTTGTCAATAAAAGAAAATCCTCCGCGTCAGATATATGGAGCCACACCACCTTTTTCATGTCAATGATTTTGGTTTTGTGCAATCTGGGGGGGAAATGAAAAACCCATTTCCGGCATTTACCCCTCCCCCCCCCGTTTTCCATTACAGAACGTGTATTAATGCGAGCCGACATAATAGGAAAATTACGAATTTTCATATTTGCCGAAATTGAAATGCTCTTGCAATTAAATTCAGGCGCCGAAAATTCTGAGGGGGGAAAAAATATTCCGCCATTTCCCTTGGCTGTAACTTTTGAGGCGTAAAGGCTTAGAATTTAAATTATAGTTTTGCGTTGATGAGATTTTCCATTTTAATAGCGACGTTGGTGGTTTCGCTCGGAACCATTTATTAAGATGGCTATTATTATTATTATTATTATTTTTTTTCATTCCCCGAACTTGAAATCTGAGATATTAGGTATACTGTAGCTTCAAAATAAATAAATAAAATAAAAAAGTAAGGGAAACGTGAAGTTTAAACTTTCACGAAAAAGCTATTGAATTTTGCGGTGGAAATTGTTCCCAAGAACTTTTTAATTGAACATTAGAACTGCAAAAATGAAAAAAGAACAGATCTCAGTTCAAGTTGAAGATGAGAGAGCAATGGAGTCTTGACTTACACCAGCGCTGCTCTCCAAGATCCGTCGCGTAAGTGAAACTTTCGCGTTATGAAACAGCGTAATATATAGACAGCCGACTCGCGCTACAACGCGATCTATCGTACGTGGGTGGTGTATTACGCGAGTTTTGGACGAGCAACGTATCTCGTAACGCTGACTTTACGAGATTTCTCCCTAAAAGTAAGAAGCGCAAACAGAAGTGCGGGGTTTGAGGGGTAGTTAGTCTTCCGTCTTCGTGATTTGCTACTGAAGAAGGGAGCCAATCAGAGAACGGTATTTCCTCCTCTCGTAGCGTCACTGAAGGCGGAAGCCCTCAAACCGTCCTAAATCTCGCTTTAATTATTACTTTATGTAGGAAATGATAATGTATAGTTAGGGAGTGGTTTATTTTCACTTAAGCGAAGGGTCTTGAAACAACGCATCTCTCGCGTAGGTCAAAACTTATGATACGCATACACAATTATTTTAGACACTTATATACACCCCTTTAACTGTTTAAAACCATTCTCTAACTATACATTACCATTTCCCGGGCCCCATCATGGCCGAGTGGCTAAGACACCGAACACGGTAGACCGTTGACGCATGTAGGTCATACGTTCGAGTCTACCGCGCAGCTGTCGACCTAACGGTCTGGAGTTTTTGGTGTTTTTTTTTTTTTCCAGAAGTAACGTGAACACGTGTTAGAACCCCTTAAAAAGTCATCATCAGCTCAAGGCACTCCCGCATAGGCAGATGCCATTCGTGTAGGCTTGTCATAACACAAAGCAAACAAACAATTAACATTTCTCTTATATAATAAAGAATGAATGCTGCATATGAAAAAGGAATGTTATTCAACGTAATACAGTACAGTATTGCAAAGACACAAAATTAATGATGAATAGTTATTTCATGTTCTAAAATTAGAGCATATTAATACACATTAGTATTATCATATCCCCATTAAAAAAAAAAAAAGAATCTCTCAGAGAAATAGTTTTATTGTTTTTTTTTTTTAAGAGAAAATTACTATGAGACGCACGTGAGCGATTTTTTTAAGCTTCAACAGCAGCCGTAAGAGAGACGCCGAATTTAGAAAACGAGAGACATTTTTTCACCCCAGTTTTTAAAACAATTTTTATGAGACCCTTCCCTTACTTACTTAATTAAATGCTACGGAATGGTGTACCTTCTGGTGTGCATCTCAAAAGAAAAGAAAAGAAAATGAGTGAAAAAGCGTTGAAGCAATCGAAAAGAATAAATTCTAACAAATCCAGCATATTTAACCATGTCAAAAAGAGAAGGTCATTAGGAAAAAAAGAAAAAGGGGGAGTTTGCGGTAAGTAATTAAGAGTTTGCGTGATGACTCGCCAGCTATGCAAGCCTTCATCTTGTCTCTACTTAAGAGTTTCGGAATATCACGAAAAAGATTACGGCTGAATTCAAACGACGGTTTGCAAAAGAAAGGTATGTGATAAAGAGAAAGCGTTAATGTTTCTCCCGTACGCAGGTAAAAATTAAAAATAAATAAAATTTTTGCATGTAAGAGTTTATAAAGAATATTCACGAGAAAAGTGTTTTAAATGAATTGAGATATTTAATTTAAAAAAAAAATGAAGTTAGTTTCTAAGGAATCTAACGCACGTATTATTCTAAAAATTAGATTAATAATATGTGTTAATATTTAGAAGTTGATAATGAAAAATAACCAAAATACAATTGATCGCTAAAGCCAACGCAAATAAAAAACTACCAATGCATTGAGTAAAATTTCGGGGGGTGGTGGTTATAGGCATAACTTTGTATTAAAATGCGTAATATTTAAGATAAAAATTCAAAACTTATGGACATTTTGTTAAAAAAAATTGACAAGGAGGGGGTTTGAACCCCCCCCCTCCCTAACCACCCAACCCCCCTTGCATACGCCACTGTAGCAAGTATAAGTAAGTACAGTAGGATACCTGTTTTATCCGCGTACCTTCTTTGTCCAGCCTTCCCCTTTTACGTATACATGTAATATTCTAATTGTCAAATAATACTGACATTTTTATAATAGATAACATTCTGGTATTTCCTCATCATTTAGTTACAATTTCTCTGTGGATTAAAACTTTTCTTGTCTGAAAAACGATTACCCAAACTTCGCAGAGCATACATACGTTTTAAATACAGAAAGGAATTTCCTCCTGAAGAGAAACATAAATCACATGGCAAAGACAAAAGAAACTATAGAAAATTAAACAAAGTGACTGTATTTTAAAATTTGATCGTGCTGCCATATTTTCTTTTCTCTATAGAACACTAAATGTCGAGGAGAGAAAAAGAAAATGGGGATTGTAAATCAAGAAATGTTTTCAAGATAGTACTACTGCTTCAATCGATAAACCAGCGAGACTTCCTATCATAACCAGGTAAAATGTGTACAAATATAGGAAGAAAATTTATCACTCTGAGGTTTTACGGTCATTTTATGTATATAGTATATGTGTGTGTATTTTAAGGTGAAGATAGGGAAAATGGGAAAGAGGTATATGAATAGACTAAGTAGAATACAGAAAGAGACAAATTTAAAGGAGGGGACATTTACAGTATTTTAAGTAAACCGTCAAATGTTTTGTTATTCATTGACCCCTAAATAGAGAGCCGGCTGTCGATCTAACGGTCTGGGGCGGTTTTCTCCAGATGTAACGGGAATACGTCTTAGAAAGAACCCCTTAAAATTTCCTCCTCCCAAGCCATCCTTTGGCAGATGCCCCTCATGTAGGCTTACGGTCACACAACACGCACACACCAGAAAAAATAAAACCCTTTCATTTTCAGGAAGGGGGCAGGGTGAATCGAATTTTCAGCACGTCATTTCTGCACCTTATCGTACGAATAAATAAAATGCAAGTGAAAACAATGCAGAAATTCTATCACTTCCACAAAAATTTACGATTTCATTACGGGAATGGATCTACTCGTCAATCAAATTTTGTTTCGTGAAAAAATGAAACAAGAAAAAAATTGATTCCGCATGAATTAATTTTTTGGCGGCGAAAAAAAAGAGAGAAAAGACTATTTTTGCTTGAAAATATTATTAATTCTTAATTTATACCTAATAAAATAAACTACCGTAACTATTCAGCAGTGTCACGAATGAATGGTTGTTTAAGTTTAATAAGAGCTGATGCAGTGCTTTAATCAATAAAAAGTAATCGAACCTTATTTTTTAAAACCGATATAAGATAGCGAATCAATATGCAGTGAAAAAGCAAACATGGTCGACACCTCTATAATAAATTCTATGCCATTATTCCGAGTATTATATTACGAATAGCTATATAATTCGATTATAAACACAGACCTCAACAAATAGCTCGGAGGCTTTATATATCCTCTCTATTCTTTGAGGCGCAAAATGTCAGTTTGAAATTAAATGCTTCTGTTGACTCACGTTTGCGAATTGTGTTTGACATTATATTTGAACTGCCTGTCGGCAAAATTGAATATCTCGCGAACAGAAACTGATATTTCGAATACAAAGGGAAATAAGCTTGAGTTTTCATTTCGGTGCAGGGTTATAAAATTGGTTACACGTAGGAGAATGAACGGGATAGTCTTTTATGATTTTTCAAAAGAAATTAAGAAGTGACACGTTTTAACTATGCGCATTCTTTTATTTTTACATAAATAACTCATATTTTTAAGGTACACATTTTATTTCATTGAACAAGACGAAGTAAAACACTGCAAGATTGTTAGGATTGACTTGGAACATATCGAGTGTACAGGTGAATTGAGAAAATAATGTTTTACAGGGGTAATTGGTTTTCAATTAAAAATCATTAACATAACATTTAAATTATACCGGGTGATTCGGAATAAATGTTAAGGTGATTGTTTTTTAAACCATAAAGTGATCGAAACATACTTCCAATTAGAAAAGTTCGTCAAATAAAGAGTAGCTTTCAGGTATGACATTTTTTTTTTCAGTGGGTTGTATACATCTTAAAATACGAAGTTTAATTTTTATACGGTCCCTCCTTTCCTACCCTTTATATTAAGAAGAATGTTGCTCTTTGCCTAATAAAATTAATAAAACAAATCCCGTGTCCCTACGTGGAATAGTTTCCGAGATATATCAATTTGAAAATTTTGGCATTTGTCGCCAATCTATAAGGGGATGTCTCCAAAGTGAGAAAAATGCGATTACTTTTCATGTGACGTTAATTTATGTTAACAGACACCCGATAGACACAGTTGACTCCTCAAACCCTAATTTAGTTAGAATTTTCCTGTAAAGCATGTTTAGCAGTTTCTAGTGAAAGTTACCACACCATAGTAACCTACACCATTATTTTGCCATTCTCTTTTGCACTTTAAAATTCCTTCTTTAGAAGAGTGATGTAATAAGTGGATGACCCCCCTAAAAGACAACATTATCGCTAATTTCATAAAGCAGTACCGATCATTTTAGGTAAAACTGTACTTGTTAATTTCACGCATTTGAACGCATTTAATTGCTTTTCCCAACAATGTGATCTTTATTTAACTTTTATCAACTCATAGTTGATCCCCAAAAGTAAAGATTTTTTTCGCCTGAAAACGGACGCCAACACAGTAGGTAAAGTGGCGTAAGTCATCATTTTCAAAATTATTTTTCTCGCTAACTATTCCACGTAGAGACACGGAATTTGTTTTATTAATTTTCTTAGGCAAAGGGCAACATTCTTCTATATATACACTGTTTAAAATATATCTGTAAATTAACGGAAAAAGGACTGGCAGCAAAGTTGCCAGAAAATGTCCGTTCTGTTTATTATTTTTCCGTTTTCTGGACTTGTAACTTTCCGTTTTACAAAAACTGCGAAATAAAATAGGCCGGCCATCGCTAGGATCGAACCCTGAGCCTACGTATCTGGAGACGGTTGCTTTAACCACTAGACACCACGCGACTGGTTCTGGATTGGTCAAAGGGTGAAGTAAAGGTTATTTTAGTTTCCTTGCGGGAGAGGAATTCGTGCGTTTCATGATTTAAAATTCGAGATAAAGTGTTGTCCAGTTATTATCAACATAGTCAAATTATTGGATTAGCAAGACATTAATTTCGATTTTCACAAATGTATCTAGTTAGTAAAAACAGTTACTCTTTGGCTATTTGTCATATCGGTTTAGATTTCCATACAGATTGCTGCAAACGCTGAAAATCGGGAAAGAAATACATTGGCTGCTAAAAATATAAAAAAATACCCCTTGATTTTTCGTTCTCAGTTTGAAGTAATATTAATAATAATCACTTAAATTATTTTCTACCGAGTCCTGTACATTTATGAATGTGAATTGAAATACTCTTTTTTATGAAAGGGAATTCTTCTTTAAAAAAGTAATTAATTCTAGTTTAAATTTTAATTAGTCATGATAGTTTAATTTTCAATTACTCATGAGAATGCGTTTGGTGTCAATATTTTTATCCATCTAAAATGTCCAACGAAAATCCATTTCTCAAAACTACTTACAAAACTTACAAACTAAACCAAAAACGGAAATTGACCGTTTTCACAAGAAATTTCCGAAAGTTACAATCATTTTTCTTCGTTTAACGGAAAATTACCAATTGTTGGGGAAAGCGGACATTTTCCTGGAAATTAAGGCTGGAATTATTCTGAATTTTCAGATTATTTTTAACAGTGTAAAGGGTAAGAAAGGACGGACCGTATAAAAATTAAATTTCGTATTTTAATATGCATACAACCCCCAGTGAAATAAATGCCATAGCTGAAAGTTACTCTTAATTGGACGAACTTTTCTAATTGAAGTATGTTTCGATCACTTACGGTTTAAAAAATAATCGCCTTAACATCTATTTTGAATCACCCGGTAGCGTGACACAGAATTACCATATTATTACTTTTTAATTACAAGCCGATTTCACTTTTAATCTTACAATAACGCTGACTCCAGAATAAGGTTTTAAAAAATACGATGGTTACATATTTAAAAATATATTTATTATTCAAAAATATATTTCAAATAACGATTCATTTACGCGATGATATATTGACTATACATTCACACAATTTTAAAATGCTTTTATTCTTAACTATATAATAGTTTTTCCGGCTGCTTTGTCGAAATGCAATATTAAAAATTCGATCGTTATTTTGATACAGCAATGTCCTCTATTCTCAAAATGAGCAATAACATAGTTCTATTTTTCATTACAGTAAGTAACATTCAGATTCATTCCTCGCATATTTTTCCTTTCGATATGATAGAATATTCAGTTTGTAAAATTCGCCTTATAAAATCACAAGCAATCACAAGATGTTGAGAAATATGAATAAAATCACACGCACAAGCGATAGTTTCATGGACTAGAGATTTTCAATTATTTAGTTAGGAAATAATCGGCCATAAATCCAAAATATTGATTGTGTTTTATTTTTAGAGGCTTCTGTAGGTCATGTACAAAGGTCATTTGATTACACGAACTAGCCCTGATGACTGAATTTCAGGTACAGGAATAATAATTTTGAATCCTTTCCAAGACTTTTTCTTGTTAAAAAAGAACTAACTGTTACATGCTACACGGAAGGTATGACAGGATAGAATTACCCTATCATAAAAGGAATTGTTTAAGCACTAATTCCCGTTTTGTACTGACACTTCTTTAATAGTTGTTGAGTTAATGAAGCGGGGGAAGCGGGTCGCTGAAACATAAAAGTCATGCAATATGCTTGGATTCGGTAAGATTTTCCTAGCTTGCTGCATCGAGTTGTAATTTAGAAATTGCGTGCCACTAGTGCAGCAAAAGGTTAAGAAAAATGTCTCACGTTTTAAAGAAAATAAACTGAACAAATATAAAGCATCTATCCTATCTACCAGTTTATCGATGTACATCAGAAATAACATTACAAAATGTTATACTGACAAACCGAAAGATAAAAACACCAAGAAAATGGTACCGATTCGTATTTCAATCAATTTTTGGAATAGTTATTTGAATAGGTAAAATGTTATTCCCTTTATATGCTTTAATTTATACTTTCGAAGTGTATATAACAGGTAATAAATGTAAATAACACATTTCGATTAACAATAATTGGTTTTCTTTACAGCGAGTCCAAATAATATATTAGGTAACCTTTGGGGACTTCAAATCATAGTCTTTGAAAGTTTGGTACAGAATGTACACAAAAATGTGACAAATATAACAGATTAGAATACATAAAAATGAAACTTACCCTCTTAGAAATTTCATCTACATTTTCAGCAACGTACATTATGCTTTCAGAGAGTTTGTTGTCGAGATGGCTGAGAACTTGCTCAATGTTGAAAACGCCCAGCATTCCCGAAGTCAGCCTTTCAAGAGCACTGATATATTCGCTCCAAGTAGAGTCCAGCTCCGAAACAGCAGCTAAGCAGCCTCGTACGACATTCAGGCACATGGCAGCACAGGGACTAGCTTGAACCAAACCTTGGCAGTGGGGACAGTAAGTTAGACGAACGAAGGCCTGGTGGCACTCAGGACCGAAATCTATGTGCTCAGTGGTATTGAGGACTTCGACACCCAAATGAAGTGCTTGCAGGAACATCCTGGCAGTCTCAAAGGATTTCACAATTTGCGTAGAGACTTTCTCTGGAAAGTCTGCGAATGGTCGGATCTCAGCCTGTGCGTCTTTCAGGCATTGTTTGAAAGTCTCGCTGAAATCTTGGTTCGCATTAACTGCGTGGTGATAGGCGAAGGGAAATAAAGAATCGAAAAAGGAATTTACACGTTCTTCTAAATCTACTGATTGCCCACTCATATATGCTAATAAGTCCGCATATAGCTGGCTTAGAGGAACGCGAGCTTGAGTGTCCTGTGACTGATAGATATCCTCAAATAGTACCGTGGTACTCTTTTCAGCAATCTGAACCAGTTCGAGGAATGTACCTGAAAAAGAAAAACAATAGATTGAAGTACACGATAAATTAAACTTATGTCATGCATTATTCCTCAATGAAATAGTGCTTATTGCCTCTGTACAGCAAAGATGGATTCATGCATATCCACGTATATAAACACACTTGTAAAAGAAAACTATTTTCCATTAAAAAAATATGTATTCACTTCCAATAACAAGAAATAAATAAATTCTTAGAGCAAAATAACAGATACATATAAGAACCGCAATATCAGTAACAAAGAAATCGAATAAAAATATAAGCATTTTAACAGTGAAGCCAAACTAGATAAGAAACAACTACTGTCAAATTATATTTATAGTCTTATACACATAATTAGACCTAAAACTATAGACTAGTGTTTTCAATACAATGCCTATTTAATACCTAGTTAAGCTCCAACTACGCAATTGCCAACCAGCCAGCTGAGAGGTAATCTAAAGCCGTCTTTAAGTAGTGATCCCTCTCAGATGCTTCAGGCTAGCACACCAGACTTCGATTTAGTCCGATTTGTTCGGAATTGGCCGTAAACTGTATGTTCTGATGTAATAGCCTTTTCTTGAATAAAACAACAAACCGTTTTCTGATAAAACGCACCATTTACGAAGATGAAATCGCGTTTGTTACTCAACATTTGCTCGGAAATACAAATCCAATATGAGCTTTTGTTATGATAATTGATCAGCATCTCATTAAATTAACACTACGATATGTCTACGGGATAGTTTTAATGGGAAATTTCGGCATGTCAATGAATAGATAGAATATATTTTTGATTTAAAGTCGGGTGTTGTTAAAAATGAAAGAGATAAAAACTTTCTGACAAAGAGAGTAAAAAATAAAGCTTAACTGGCATATTCAGTATTGTGGGTGATTTATAGTACGAACAATCCGATCGAAGCTTCATCACGACATTAATAATGATCGTATACGTAATCTTTCAAAAGATATATATTTTGGGGGGTGATTTTCACACTTCTAGTGGATTCATAAATATGATTTGATTTACTTTAATAATGATCTTTTTAATACTTCCTTGTACAAAGTGGAGGAAATAGGATCGAAAAAGCTTTCGGCATTCATATTTTGATGGAAAAACAGATTTTGATCATCTCTAGGTTTAATTTGACGAGTTTCTGCGTGAAGTCTACACGTATATATGTATGTATGCATGTGCAATCCATTTTGGCCAAACGTAAATCCATTTTGACTAGTTTTTTAAGTACATATGTATGTACGCAACCCGAGACTGTTGTAACAACTAGTTGTGCACCTAACATTTTCATAGCAATCCACTGAGCAGTTAATTTACGGGGGGACCGAAAAAACTTGCAATGCACTTGCAGTCTGTGACCAGCTTCAATACATTAAAAGTCTATGGACAGTTATCGTTTGGACCATGCCCTTAATCTTGCCGTCGCCAAGCTTTGCGAGTTTTGGCGAAATCTCGTCGAATTTGACCCCAGAAAATAAGTTTCTAAATCTTAACCCAGCTTGGCGATATCTCTTATATTTGGTGAGAAATCTCCACACCTTCGTATTACTGGAGTATCATATCTCAAATTCAAATTAAATAAGTTTGAATGCATCAAAAATTTATATAATTTAACAAATGTACAAGAAAGTCGTGCTGTCCACATCAGATTCTTTTAGAGAAGTTATCGAGTAAAGATCATGAAACAAATCGAGCGATTAAATGCGCTAAACATGCAAACAGCAACTCCTTTAAACAGATTGGATGAATTAGAAAGCAGAAAAGGGTGCTTTGATCATTTTGGTGTCTAACCAGAAACACAGCTGCATCATAACAAAAGAACGCTCAACAATCATCGGTGTTAGAACGTGAAAAAATTATATTAATACCCATAGAAATGGTACATATCAGCAGAATGATAGGTACCATTTCTGTAAGCTATTTTTAAAAGTTTTTATTAATTTTACATAATCACGTTTTAGCTGGACTTCTGTCAAAGAAAAAATTATGTCTACGTCTCAATAAGTTAGGAAGAACATCTTAGATTTTTTCCTTGTAGGAACTTCTCCAATAGTGTTACCTGTTCAACCAATATGAGGAACAGAAATTTTTATTAGCACTTGGGCCATTTCAGGAAATATTTTTTCTTTATAAGGTTTTCTGATTTTATTGAGTTAAAAAGTTCTTAAACTACTTTAGTTCAGGAATTCATGAGCAAACTTTTAAACTAAAACTTAATAAGCGTAGAATAAAGAGACGCTAACAAAAAAGAATGAAAATTTCTGCTTTTCATTATTTCCTTGCACAACCAAACATTTAATTTAGAAAAAGCCTACTGATTCGTTTTGTTAATAAAAAAAAGTTTTTATCCTAGCATTTATAAACTTTAAAATATATTCCTAATTTCCCCTTTAAAATGTTTTGATTGGAAAGACCTAAAACTGAAAACAGCGTAAAATATCTTTAATAATAAAAAATAAAAAAAAATTCAGAACGGAAAATTGGGAGTATCGCCAGCAGCAAAACTGTCGGTTTTAAGCATATTAAAAAGCTATAAAGCTTCGAAATTTAATTTGTCTAAAAGAATATTTTTATGAAAGGATCCTCTCTAACAAATATATTTATGTTCTTTTTAATCGCTTCTTAAATGTTTTCAATGTTTAGTGGCTCAAAAATACCTAGATAAAAATGAATTAATTCTTGAAAGATCAGTTAAATATTTCCTTATCAAATACGAAAAAGTTTTGATATGAAATAGTGATTTATCACGAAAACAAATATAATACAGCGAAACCTCTGAAAAATTGGACACTCACGGCTCCCATAAAAAGTGTGCAAATTTCAGGGTGTCAGTCTTATAGAGGTATTTTTATAACCACGTTCTGGTCCAAGCTACGGAGGTGTCCATATCTTGAGAAGATTCACTGTGTAGAGTAAAAGGCTTTGGGATTTAAGATAACACGTGCTCAATTTGTTACCTAACGTTGAAACTGAAGAACTGCAGTACAATGAATTCTTGCAATTTCAAATAAGTAGGCCAGAGCAGTGCAAATGCACAGCTCATTCACAATAATAGCTAGAATTCTCTTCTAACTGCAATTTTACTGGTGCGCCTCCTCTCCCAAATCCTTTAGTAATAATTTCTTTGATAACTCCATTCGTCTGTTATTTTTTAAATTCATTTTTGAAAACTGGTAATCCTTTTCGGAATTCAAAAACTATCTGAATGTATCTTAGTTCGCACGCTACAAAATTATGAAAGAGAGAAATAGCCTCTCTTAGTAGATTTTTAATGGAAAATTCTTGGCAGTGTATCATGCAGTCAATATTTGTGGTTATTTTTGCGTCAAATTCTTGGTTTGTAGTACTCTGAGCTGCGCAATCAGACCCTTGAGGGGGATTCTTGCAGTGGCGTTAGAGATATACATTTTCATGAATCCGAGACCAAATCGATCCACATAAAGCTCGCGGCTTCAGTATAATCCGGCCGTTTAGCATTTTCTGAGATGATAAGGCAAAAGATGTTCTTGTAGATCCACTCGTGAAATCTTCCAGCATAATGTGAGATAGAAAACAAATGAAACAGTTCTCTCTAGTCTTAAATATTTTAATTTAGTGATTTCAAAACGCTACTGATAAACTGGGATGGCTTGAAAAAAATGAAACAAGAGCACCCTACTCAGCCATTATTTTATGGCTTTGTCTATTATCAAAGCGATATATATATTCAGGGTGACCCATCGAAACAGCTTGGGATACATAAATATGCCGAAAGAACTGCGCCTCTACAACACAGTTTTTCAGAAAAATAAAAGTAAACACTTCACATCCACTGCAAGAAAAATCGATTGGAAACATGAATTCTGGAAGATGAATTAGACACGAAGGGGGGTGGGGGTGGGGTGGGCAGTGTTTTGGCCGACATGATCACCAGATTTGACACTTTTGGATTCCAACCTATGAGGACGTCTGAAGGACTTGGCCGATCGAGACCTCTAGTTAATACAAAAAGTGACATAGTTCCTCCCCTTAATACTGCTTGCTGAATTTATTACTTTTAAGTGAAGTTGTCGATATGTAAAAAAAAAACAAACAAAAAACACTCTTATTATCCACACAAAGTAATTAGAAAATTATTTAACTGAATCTAGTAGCCACAATATTTGTTATTCTAAAAAAATCTCCAAACTGACTTAAATTTACTTTTTATCTTATTTTAGAGTAGATTAAATTAGATTAACGAAAAATATCCCATTAAGTACATAATTTATATTATAAAATATCTTATGCCAATACTGGAAGTGGAATCAACTTTAGATATTTTTCAGATTTTTTTCATTGGATACGCCAATGTAAAACAAAGCTACGAACTTCACATTAATCTGTGAGATTAAATATCTAAACCACCTTCGTAAAATAAATAGTTAGAGCTTCTATGTCTCTATTTACAGACCTTTTATCAATTACTGCGATAAAAAAAATGATAGTTTCAACGATAAAAATATTTTTACGCTGACATTTAAAGTATGAAAAATATAACTATTAAATTGAAACAAAATATTTTTTAAATATTGATAAAAATACTTAAATGATTTTGTGAAAAATGACAAGCATATGTTAATATATTTATTTCCTAAAAATATTTTTCAAGAAAATTTAAAAATTCGGAAAACCACACAATCGGAAAACCATTTTAATTAAAATTTTTATGAAACAAATTTAATTAGAATAAAATTAATCCACCTTCAAACAACCCTATTAATACTGCGTACGTAAATAAAAATTTTTGTCCAATACGATTGTGAGATTGACTTTCTCTTCGTATGTAAATATGAAGAGTGAAAAAGAAAAGCACAAAATAATCTCCAGTCAGTTCCAAAGGTGACTTTAAAACAGCTTTCACTGCACGAATAGTAACTTGGCGGAGGAGAAAAAATGCACCTGTGCGTTGTTTTACCGCCAAAGCTTCCTGAATGATTTAGTAGCAGTCTGAACTAACGAAAATATTTAGCGGCTTTCACGCGGAAAACGTGCTGCATACGGAAGAAGAGCTATTTCGGTAAATATTCATACATTGTTAAGAAATAGTGAGAATTTTACGCACTGAATGTTGATTTTTTTAAGGAGGAAATGGGGGCATGTGTCAAAAATGTTATGCGTTTACAGGGATCCATCCAAGAATTTTTTTCCAAGGGTTCTATTTTGCTGGAAATAGTTTATTTTTGTGAATTTCAACATCTAGTTTTGAGAATTTTTATAATTATTTTCGTAAAAGTCACATATTCTGTTAAAATAATTTACAAAATTATTGGAAATGCCAACAAAGGGGATATTTAAATTGACTGTATATTTGTGAAGGGGCCATTTTAATCAATTTTAATTCTGTGAAGTCGCTGTTTTAACCGATTTTAATTTTGTGAAGGGGCCATTTTAATCAATTCTAATTTTGTGAAAGGTTCGCGAAATGGATCCAAATTTTGTGTGATTTTTGGTTTAGAAGAATGTGTGCGGGAAAAATCTTTTTCATTATACCGAAGGAAACAAATTTTAAAACGATATTATGTGTGATTTTAAATAAATAAAATTCGTTCAATTAATTAAATTTGTTATGTTTCTGCTTATCTTACATTTCAAGAAAGATGTAAAGCAGGAGAACTGGCTTATGGTCAGTTTTTTTCCACCTCATGATAAGTAAACAACGAAAAAAAGGAACTAGATTTCTTTGACATTAAGACATTAATTTCCAGCTGCATTATTACTAAATTAAAGTGGCTACTTTATGTACATTAATGCATTCGAAATAAAGTTACTATAGTGATCAGAAATTAATAAATGGATTTGAAAAATATTGTTTTTATTTACACATTATACAATAGTTTTTTATTCTGTTGGTTTAATCCGTATTATCACGTTAATTCTTCCTCTCCCTTTTTAAAGAACGTTTCTGTATGTGTAAAAACAAAACCTGACAACCTAAAAAAAAAGTATTTTTAGAGAGTTGTTTTAACTGGTTACTTTGGTTCATTGATAATTTGATTGATCATTCCGTTGATCGTTAATTTTAGTATATTTATCTCTCGTGTGCATAAAATACCTGTATGATAACAAAAACAAATTAAATCAAACTTAAGTACCACATACATGCTTTTGTTAAAGGAGAAATAAACATAATTAAAAAAATATAGGAAAAATATTTTGTTTGTCGACACGCCGTCAATTAAAAGATTTATGCAGAATTAAGTTAACTTAATTTTCTGCTTTTATGCACCACTAACGCTTCATTTAATACGCCACAAAATTTAGAAATCGATGAAAATCACAAATTAGTTTTATTTACTTATTTTTTTTTATACCGGGGTAAACGAAAACGGCATCTCATGTGTTAACTCAGGGTAATTCAAGCTCTCCCTATTCCAAATTTCATCCAAATCCGCTCAGCCGTCTCAACGGGAAAGAGTAACATATACACAAACTCACCAACTCCCGCATTTATAATATTAGAAAGATTAATAGCCATATGTGTAGTTGCAATACTGACCATACTTAAAAAAAATTACACGTATCAGGAAATAGTAATACGATATGACGAGACACTTGAAAGCTTCTTTATATCAAGTACAAATACTCCTACATAGTACTTAAGAAATATTTAGATTATTTAATACCCATAAGACCATGATAAAGTAGCAAATAGATTAAGAGGTAAATACATCAATTATTAATCTTTAATTAAGAAGGTACCTGTAAGGAGCTTTTACTGCAATGCTGTAAAGATCGAATTTCAAAGGAGAAAACATATTTACTAGCCACATACAATGTAATTTTATGAACGGAGCTTAAATGAATGATTTATTAGGAATAAGGATTTTCGAAAAGTAGTAGCGACTTATTGCTTCCAAAACGTGCCGCACTGCGGTTATGGTATATCTGCACTTTCTGAGATGCAAAAGACGGTGAATAAATATGCATGGAGTATTAGGAAGTGTTTGCATACCAATTAGGGGGCGAGGGGATAGCTACTGATATTCATACTTAGCTATTTCATCGATTCAAGTGAGGGACGAAATTTCACTTTTCTTTTTTAAAATAAAATTCAAAGAAATAAATTTTCAACAAGCATTGAATTACCAACAAGCTCTGCCTAAGCATAGGACTCATATTTGGTGAATTTTAAAGCGAGAATTTTTTTCTCTCTCTTTTCTTTTTAAAATATGCCCATCCTTCCCCTTTTTCATGTTTACCCTCCTTGGAGAATTCTATTCGAAATGTTCTGAAATCCATTTTTAAGGTATTCGTGAGTGTTGTATTTTACAGGAAGAATTTTATGGATATCTCTTTTCTTCTTATCATAAACGCAGGATATGCGAAAAGAACGTTTTGGACCCCTATCCCCCACAAGTTAAGAATTTTGGAAAAATTCTCTACAATCTAGCATCTACGTAACAAACTCACATATGTGCCAAATTTCGTATTGCAGTATACCCTCACCTATTCGCGGAATTTATAATTTCGGCAATTTCGTGACTTTCTTAGGCCATTTTTTAGCAGAAAAATGCTCACATTCATCCAAACTGCTAAATAATTTTAAAATAACAATGACAGTTAGTATAAAATAAAAAAATTAGAAAAGAGAGATGATGCCGTATTACTGGCAAACATGTAATTTTATAAAATAACAATGTGAGTTTTGAGCTTTCGTTTCCCATTCCTGCTGATTGGCTGCAGACGACGTGACGCCACAAGCATTAATTAACATGTTTTAAATTTATCATTACTACACAATACTACATTATTACTGCATTCATGAGTAAAGACTGCCTTTAGAATGTGTTTGGGAAGCAGCATATATAATATCATACATATGCGATTTTAAACTGCGGTATTAATTCGCGGATTTTCGGTATTCGCGGGAGGGGAAGGAACCTAACCCCCGCTATTCGGGGGGGATACTGCAATATCTTCAGTACTTTTGGCTAGGCATAACTCATATCTAGGCATATTGACATACGAAAAAAAGGACACCACTTTCTGATACACCTAGTAGTAATAAATCATTATAAGCAGTACGTACATGGAACATAAATCATAAAGAATGGCAGACTGGTATTTATAATTATTATTATGTAATGAAAGCAATGATCCAAAAGATACTATATGTGTATATATATATATATATATATATATATATATATATATGTACGTATACTGAAAGTAGGAATGTTTTCAGATTTCACCCTTTTTTAGTAGAATGTTCATGGCACAAAAAATATTAATTAATTATTATTATAATGATAATTAATATTATGATTATTTATTAATTATTAGATTTTATTAAAATTTAAAACTTTATTATCTACTTATATGTAAACGGACTGGATCACCTAAAAATTTGTTTATTTCTTTTTTATGTCAATAAACGCCTGAAAGGTGCGAAAGTCAGAACTTCTTACAAAAAAGAATTAATATCGTTTTACAAACACACAACTTTGAGGAGAAAAAGACCTCCCGGGTAATGTTCGAACTATGTCACTAAGAGCCTCAAGCGACACAGACACAATTCGCAATAAAATCTGTTTATAAAACTCAGCTTGTATTGCTACAAGGCTCTTTTGCTTTATTCTTGTATAGTATGTAAACACTATCCAGTCAACTAAAGTAACATTTAAATATTGAAATTAAATATCAATGCTGTTTTTTTGATGTTCAAAATCGAGTTTCTCCCACAAGTTCAACCAAATAAATCTTAAAATAGTTACAAACAAGCTGCGCTTGAACATAATATACACATTTATTACATTTTAAGCAAGAATTTTATAAATAACACTTCTTTTCTTTCGTGAAATATGGCCACCCACCCCTTTTTTTCTCATCTACCCTCCTTTCAGGACGATATTTAAAATGTCCCGAAAATAAGTTTTAGGTATTTGTGAGTTTTGTATTTTACGGTAAGAATTTTATGAATATTTCTTTTTCTACGTGACATCAAGCGGAATATCTGAAAAATAACGTTTTGGTCCCCCTACACCCCATAGGCTACGAATGCTAGAAAATGATGTCCAATGTAGTACATCCGTTAAAAAAACTCACATACATGACGAATTTCGTGCTATTAGCTTCATTAGTTTTGGCTTGGCGCAATACTCATCACATGCGAAAAAACGACGTCACTTTTCGGTCCCCCCTAATACATAACTGCAAGTTTGTCACTCAGACACCGGTTGTTAGGCTCTCGGAAGTGCTCAGTCCATGGGTAAACTCCCAATCCGACACGCTTATTAATGCGTCTTCTGATACATCGCTTTAAGCTAAGAGGTGATCAGTTAAGCGAGTTCTTAAACCCTCTCTCCGCAAATTGCATGACGAATTTCGTGCTATTAGCTTCATTAGTTTTGGCTTGGCGCAATACTCATCACATGCGAAAAAACGACGTCACTTTTCGGTCCCCCTAATACATAACTGCAAGTTTGTCACTCAGACACCGGTTGTTAGGCTCGCGGAAGTGCTCAGTCCATGGGTAAACTCCCAATCCGACACGCTTATTAATGCGTCTTCTGATACATCGCTTTAAGCTAAGAGGTGATCAGTTAAGCGAGTTCTTAAACCCTCTCTCCGCAAATGTTTTGGGAACGAGGAAGACTCCCGTAAGCATGATGGCTGACGGCCAAAGTGGATCCCGAGACTTTTGTAACTGGGCTCCCAATATAGATTTAGCATACAAGCAAGAAATTTCTTAGCTTTCCAATTAGACGTTTAACAAAGAATTTCAAAAAGAAACAAAAAATGAGACAAAAGTTTGAACTCTTTAGCCCCTGAGTGTGTACCTAACTCGTGGAGACGTAAGTCTTTGACATTAAGAACTGAAGACAACGAGAAGAAAAGGCGGAGAGAAAAACTTTCACAAGTTTCATTTGTTTTGTATGAAGTAAAAAAAAGAAGAAGATGAAGAAGAAGTAAAAAGTGCAGTTAGGTCTTTTCTTTTCTTTTCTTTTTTTCTTTCTTTTTTTTTTTTTAAAAAAAAGCATAAAGTTTGAACAAAAGAACACAAATAGACATATTTATATGCTCTTGGGTAGGAAAAATGATTTTTTCTAACTAGTACACGTAATTTTTAATTTTTCTAGAGTAATTTTAAATTTTCTTCGCATAAGCTAGAAATTGCGTAAATAGTATACAGGTTACCGCTAAAGCGCAGAAATCAGTTTTTCTAGATTTGTCTGGGCAATGTAAAGATTAACTAGGACGGTCCATTAAACTACCGAAAATTGTTTCATTTCTCAAATTATCAAGGCAATGTGCAACGTTTCTTTAAGCTTAAATTAACATTATTTATTATTTTTATATCTAATGTAATGCAATCAAACAATCAACCAAAGAGCTGATAGAATCAATTATTAATCAATTAAAACTATAATACAAAGAATTAAATGGTTTAAAATATTAAAATTAAGGAAATTAATTAATGTTATTTATGTATTTATTTATATGCTTTTCAAGATCAAACTGAAAGTGAAGGGAGGGGAGTTCAGAGTTTTTGAACTTCAGCGATACGGAAGTCGTTAATCTGTATATTACCTAGATAAAAGCGGAAAAAATCTTGATTCCGCACTTTAACGGAGCAAATCAGTTAATCTGCAGATCAGCTAGGTAATGTGCACATTAACGGCTTTCGAGAATTATCGGTAACATATACAGGGTGAATCTAAACTCTTGGTCAAAACTTTAAGGGGTGACAGGGCACACAATGAGCAATCTGGGGTAATCGCAGTTTTAACTTACCCGGTAATAATCACTTTTGGAAAAGCATTGAAGTGTCCGTCTAATTTCTGAACCAAGTTTCATAAGCAATAGACTCGTCTCCGAAAATTTCATCCATGAAATAAAATAAACTTTTTAAGCTATCCATTTTAGTCTTCTGTTTTCGGAGAAAAATACATTAGTTTCTGACGAACAATGGTCGGCAAGTGCACTGTTGTTTCAGCACTTTTTCCGAAGTGATTATTAACAGCTATACGAAGACGACGTTGCCGACCCCACATTACTATGTGATTCTGATTCCTTATTATGTGCCCTATCACCCCTTAAAGTTTTTCCCAAGAGTTTAGATTCAGCCTGTATAATGGAATAAACATTTTCATTTAGGGGGAAGAAAAAGCTTCTACATCATTACCTTCATCGTTTTTTGTCTGAGTTATATGCTTTAAGTTAATTATACTGTTAGTCATTCTTGATAAGGCTTAATTTAGAACAAGAATATTTGTAGAATAGATAATAGATAAGTTGAAATCCAATTTTATTTCATTATTAAATGCAATAGTTGCATAGAAAAACGTATATTCAGTGGAGAAACTAAAGGATCAGACCCAACCAAAAAATCAGCATCTCACAAGAAATTCTAATTTCATTCATCAATTTTCACGAGAATTCCCAACTTATCAACTGGGCAGACAAAACTTTCAGACATGAACGATTTATCGGCAGACACTTTTCCAATTTACATCGAAGAGCATGATTTCATCGAGATTGATAAATCGATCCCGGAGGTAACCCCAAACAAGCAGAAAAGTTTAAAACACGGAGTGAAAAGAGGATTAAAATAAATAAATAAAATAATAATCATGAAAATTACAGCATCTCTCTTCTGAAATCCACTGCAGAGAGCAAGCAGCACTCTTTACAGACATTTAATTGAGCGACTCATCCATCAGATCCAACAAAAGAACTCAGCATCCGACAACAGGTCTAATTTAATTAATCAGTTTTCCCGAGAATTATCGGGTAAACAAACTGGCCGTCCCAAATTGTAGACAGAAACAATTTATGCGCAGACACTTTTCCAATTTCGACGGAAAGCGTTTAAAATGCAGTTCATCACGCGCTCTTCATCGCAACTGATAAACCGATGCCAGATATAATTCCAGACAAGTTAGAACTGCGAGACACGGAGCGATAAAGGGCCTTCAAATAAATAAATAAAATCACAATCATTATGAAAATTACAGCATCACCCCCTTTGGAATCCGCTGCGGAAAGCATTGTTTTCCTATTCAATCGAGAAACTAATTCATCAGATCGCCAAAGCCTGAAACGGGAGGGAAAAAAACGCCCAACGGGTTGATCTCTTTGGTCAATGACACTGGGAGATTTTACCCCTATGCCAAGGTTAATGCGATGAAAATGCCGTCAGAACAGGTCTCGGCCACCCTGGAATAGCCTTTGTAAGGAAAACAAATGCGGGGGGGCTACCGTAACACAATAAATATAGGCATATAAATGAAGTCATCAGTGTTTTCACTGCGTCCACCTCTGATCGTTTTAACCCTTTCCCAATGCTGAAAGAAGGGCAGCCGTTGCCATCGCTCGACTTAACTACCAGCAAGAGGGCGGACGATCGAAACGTTCATCGCGTGCCACAGATCTAGAGACCCTTTTTTTTTTGACGCAGCTGGCTGTGCGGCACAGCCAGATGTCGTCAAAAAAAGGGTCTCTCGATCTGTGGCGTTTCGATCGTCCGCCATCTTGCTGGTAGTTAAGTCGAGCGATGGCAACGGCTGCCCTTTTTTCAGCATTGGGCAATTGATCCAGCTGTTCTCGCATTCTTCCATTTTTCGGCAGATGTCAGTGCTGTTATATAGGGATGGACGCGAGACGACTTTTTGCGAGACGAGACAGAGATTTACAGCTTTTTTGCGAGACGAGACAAACATTTTTAACATTATGATATAGGGATTTTTGCGAGACGAGACAAGCTTTTCGGCTGTTTTGCGAGACGCGAGAAGCCAATTTTTCGTCTCGCGTCCATCCCTAGCTGTTAAAAATAATCGTGACATTTTTTTAACGGGAAATGACGTGCTAAAAAGTAAAGAATTCTCAGAGCTACGTCACCCACAACTATTTTTATAGAAATCAAATCTATTTTTCGTAACTGGCAACAGTCAAAAACCACAGAGTTCGGTGTTCCCAGAGCGGAAACACTGCGCATTAAAGGGTTAAAGCGTGAGTATGATTTCAGGAATCAGTGCCATTCGTTAGGAAGCAATACATTGTTTTCCTTTCGATGCCTTAGAAGTTGTGTGTATTGCAGAAAACATGTATACGTAAGTAAGATAAACATCCCACTCAATGAATAAAATTATCAGCGTCTGTATTAAAATTACTCTGTTAAAAGCATTATTTAATTTTGTTTCCTGAATTGAGAAAAAGAAAAAAAAATTACTGGGAAACATTATAACATAAAAAAAAGGGAAAAAAATAATATACTGTTGAACCTAGTTAAGACGAAGTCGAAGGGTAGCAAAAGTCTGTTCGTACCGACCGAAATTTGTGTTAACCGATAAAACGGCAAAAGGCGAGACGTTTGTTTGTTTGTGAACATGTATTTCGGATTTGCGTGCTGGGCCCAGAGTCCGCTTATAAATCCACGTCAGAAGGACAACACAAGGGGTGGGTGTCCGCCGTGGGGGTCTTTCTAAGGTGTCCAAACCAGTACTTACGCTAAGCTTCGGAGAAAACCGCGGAAAACTCCGAACGGTTAGGTCGACGGGCGAAGGCAAGGCGTGACTGGGTGGGGGTGGGAATGAGTGGAGATGTAGGAAGGGGGTAGAAATATGAATGGACAATTTGGGGGGAAGGGACAGGAATTGACACGTGAGGAGAAATTTAGGACCTGACCGGACAACAGGAAATGATGTGAAACAATATAACAATATTTAAAAATTATAAAAATGAAAATCACAGTTACTTTAAAATCATATTTAATGTAAATTTAAAAAAATTATAATTTGGTAATTTTTATTAAATAATATTCACACCATACATACAATTTATGCGATTTTAAATACATTAACGAAGGGGGAAAAAAAAACAGTTCTGCAACACACAAGAAAGAGTATTGTTGTATAACAACTGAAAAGCAAAGCAAAGAAAAACAAAACAAAAAAACATAAACATTCTAAGTTTCCTCCTGTTTTGTCTTCCTAATCATAACATTTTCATCCCAATCATAACATAAGGTCATTTTCATTCATACCTGAACCCGCTTTTTCAATGAAATTCTTTTCTGTATTTTTTTTACATGATAAAAAAAGTTTAATAAAATAATTTAAATAAGAAAACCTTTTACTCCCACGTGATGAAGGCTCTAATAAACATACACCAAAGGAAAATAGTTGTTGTCAAAACAAATGGAAAAAGATAACTGGGATGGTAGAGTATACAGAACGGATTTTTTTTCAAAAATTTTAACAAGCAAACAGCGTAATTGGTAGATCTAGAGAAAATAAACAAAACACGCTTTTTCAATGAAATTCTTTTCTTTATTGTTTTTACATGATAATAATGTTTAATAAAATAATTTAAATAAGAAACTCCTTTTACTCCTATCGTGTTGGAGGCTCAAATAAACATACACCAAAGGAAAAATACCTGTTCCCAACAAATGAAAAAAGATAATTGGGATAATAGAGTATACTGAATGGAATTTTTTCAAAAATTTTAACAAGCAAACAGCGTAATGGGTCGACCTAGAGAAAATATACAGAACACGGAAATCCGTTATCATAATATAAAGAAAACCGCGGAAAACTCTCATGCCTGTTTGGAAAGGGATGTAATATTTGTTCTACAGGCTAGGCTATAATTTAGACGATTTGCCAATCGCTCTAACTATTCTTCGGCTAGTCTCTGAATCCTTTTAGTCCAAATTAAAAATACATAGCAATCAACAGAATTAATGCACTCTGAAAGTCCATTTCAAAATAGTGGAGAAGTTCCCGAAATCGCAGAAAAAAGATATAAATAAATAGAGAACAAATTAAAGTGTTTAACTAAAGATCTTTTAATTAAAGAAATTGCTTTTAAGCGGAAGTCTTGTCTTTATTGAAACACGAGAATTTCTTACTAGAGAACATTCTATGAACTAAAAACTATTATTGATGATATTATTATTATTATTATTTTCAAAGGAGGTTGGTTCAGACAATGCATATACATAAAGATGCATGGGGACTTTAATCTTTGCCCCCTCCCGTCCGTACTAGAGCTGCCTTTTAATACGTTCATGCAACGAATACATAATATATACGTCCATATAACCGCATACCTGAAGACTTACAACATTCTAGTAGTTAAATCCTCGATAAACTGACATTAACAATCAGTTACTTTTACTAAAAGATTGGGGGAGGGGAGAGGAAAAGCAAAACAAAACAAGAAAACATACAAAAAGTCAGCTGGTCAATAGCGAATTCCCATATAAGACAATGCTTTATAGTTTTTTTCCCCTTTAATTTGTATACTTAAGACAATATCACCTGTTCCCCTTTTGTATTCTGACCTTCTAGGTCGCATCCGGTTTCTACATCGTAACACTTATTCTCGAGAGGGAAAAAGTAAAGACTTTATTTCTAAATGATGGAGAAGCAATAGATTAAAACTACAGAAAGAATATGATGGTAAATTATTTTGTACTTCTTTTTATTATTTTTCCAGCTCTCATCATTTTCTAGTCAGACTGTTAAATGGCACAGCTGCATTTCTCTCAGTTCTGTGAATAAGAACGCTGAATCGGGGTAATAATTAAGTTTGTAACACAGATAATTACTAGCTGTACGTTAAATTAATATTGATGGTACCTATCTAGTATTGATTCGACTATCTATTACCTCAGCTTCGACAGCTTACTTTAACTTTGTGTCTTGTCATTACTATGCTGCCAACAGAGCCTCAAACGCAACAAAATTGTTATGTGTCGGATTCTGATAACACAAATTTCTGATGGAATTTTTGTATTAAAAGTCTTGACTTATTCATTGACGACTCATGAGTAAACACTCTTGGTTAGTAAAGTTTCGTTTCTTATAGCTTGAATAGAATGACGGTTTAGATGCACTTTGAAATAAACACTGGAATTTCGTAAATAAGCCGGTGCAGGCGAATTTCGATCAAGATGTTTGCGAGTTTTGGTGGTTTTCTCAAACAGTAACATTAATACTAGTAAGTTTTTGTCTCTTGAACTATCATTCAGAAAACTGTAATTGAAAAATTATTCGTTAAACTGAAAAAAAAAAAAAAAACCTTTTCGTTAATTTTTCCTTGCTAGCACTTGCCTGTTACACGCATGTGGTCGCATGAATAATAATAAAAGAACTAAATAGTAATCTTCATGACACTAAAATAATGTTTTAGTTCTTGATTTTAATCTTAACCCATTTGTGCCTGGATATTTTTGCGACTTTCTTCGATTTTTACTGATAACTGAAGTAATAGATAAATTTCTGATGTCAACTTCTTGATCAAGGGGTGATTTCTTTTAAAATCATTATGCATAAAAATCGAAATATCAACATCTTACTTGGTCGTGTTAAAATTTGTTGTACAGTTGAGGCTTAATACTCATGAATAAAGGCTAGGAATAATAAATAACGTTTTCGACTAATAGTGAAAATACCGTCCCAAAAAAGGGACACTAGGCATAAATGGGTTAAACTGATTCTCCACTTTTGCCAAATGAAAGAGTAGAATGAAGGACCTTGAAGATTTTCTACCGCACCTTGTGAATTTCCTCTTGGAGACTATGGGAAAATTATTTCTATTTTAATTTATTCCCATTCTCTCACAAACACTAACGGCAAATAGCAAATAAGCCTTGTTCGTTTTTGCAACTACTAACCTTAATATTTTTATTTTAAACAGCCTGTTTCTTTATAAGCCTTTCCAGCCTGTTTCTATACTAAAAGTTTGAAAGGATAAATTTAGATTTGAAAGTATTTTTTAATACATATAGTGTGGTGTTTTCAGAAGTTAACAAATCTTACAATATCCTATAACAATAAATTCAACCCTAAGACCGATTCTAGCTTAAAATTAAACTGTGTTCTTTCGCAAATAAACAGATCTTGAAAACAGAAAATAAATAAGGACTCCACCTTTCAATGATGATTTGTAGTTCATGTAGTCTGGAAGAATCTCATTTTTAGTGAAGAGAAACAGCCAATTACAACTGCAAATTCTTTTATTTGGCTTTAAAACTGCATGTAATATTAAATGCTGACTTCTGTTGAATTATTCAATAGAGTTTAGCATAAATATCCGAATGTGCTTCAAGAATTACAGGTCATTATATTCTTGATTTCTTCGGAGCGATAGATGCTATGCGGTGAAGAGGCAAAGGTTGAAATTTCAGCAATCAATTTTATTTTGACAAATTTAGGATATGTGGGTATTATGAAAGAATAAAATGTTTCAATCACACAACTTACTTTTAAATGAGGGTACTTTGAAGACGAAGGGTTAATGAGAGACAATAAGATTTATTTGGGTAATTGCGTACACATACATTTTCAAAGAAAATTCTATGAGACATCTGCATTGTTAATATCCAAAAGTTGTAACTTCTGAAAACCAGATGTGGACGAAACTTGTTTAAGGCTATCTATCCTACAGCCATAATTTGAGAGAATAAAGAGATTGCATGAAAGGCTTTTAAGGAAGGTTAGGCAGCTTACCTACTCGGAATTTAGCTAAATACCTTATTAACTGAAAATAAAAGTCATTAGCGTCGAAATGTATTGAAAAATGAAGTTTCTCATAGAAATATAATGCAAAATTATTCTATTCTAATAGATGAGTAGCTGCTGGTATGAATAATGTAACAAAGAAATACGAAATTATCAACCTAATATTTGTTAACAATGGTTAAACAAAGTTTATTAAAATAACAAAGGACTATCTTTTTAGACAATCTGCCGTCTTTTCCGTAATTGTTAGCTTTTCATTGCTAACGAAATGATTTAAATTCATAAAATTAATAGATTTAAAGTGCAGTGCCGGTAAAAGAAACTGATACTTTGATTTGGCAGTAATAGTGTTGACAGTTAAATTGTACGAAAAAAAAAATTATATGTTTTTATGGAAATGCGGATGTGGATAATGATCATGCTATTAGTTCGGAATGATGGGAGGATTTTTGGCGTATGCAGAGTTGCCAGCAGTCAAGAAAACCTGAAAAATCTGGAAACTACTTTTAAATCTTAATCGACGAGAGAAATTTAAAAATTCCGCATTTACTACATGATGTTGGTTTTAACTTTTGCATTATAAAATTAGTAACATGAATTCAACATCTCTCTCAAGTCTCTTTAGATTTATTTTCTTCATAAACCAAGGCAAAATGATAGTCACCGAAGCCTCTGGAGCTGTCACACTTGTAACGATTACCTGACCTCAGAGTTATGAATGATGGACTAAAATATATCGGAGAAGTAACATATTTTGCGAAACATCGAGGTTATTGATAAAGTTGCAGTTTCATTTCACACCCTAAAAATATGACCTTCAATTTTTCATCTAAACGACATCTATCACAAAGTAACACGGTTTATATCAAACGCCAATCACCATTAAACGATGTTTTAGTCCTTGCGTATTTGCTTGATGTGACTCTTCGCTGTGATGGTGAATTTTAGAGAAATGAAATTATCTTTTCTGTAGTACATGCATTAGAGTGACATTAAAAACTCTAAAAATGATAGTAATTTTTAAGGTGTTTCCTGAACAAATTCGTGAGATATCTTACTGTACCAGATTTCTAGAGTAAAGATACAAACGTTAATAAATAAAATGAAAATCTATAGCTGAGTCTCTCAAGAATGTTTTCGTCTATATTGCCCGGTGTTGTTTCGCATATTACAGATTATTCTGTGGAGTCACACAGTTTTTAACTTCTTTCTATAGTTCTACGAGAATTCTACACTTCAATTCTTTGAACTCTTAACAAAATTTATAATAGCCACTGTTATCCTTTCACGGCATATTTTGAAAATAAAACTGTTCCGCTGCATCCATAATGCTTTCAGCAAGGGCGGATCTAGAAATTTTTTTCCAGGGTGGGGGCGCAAAGCTTCACTATTTATTCATAATTGCATGAAATATGTCACTTATCATAAAGCTCGTTTTATCGTGTGTAAATATATTTTTTTAGGGTGCGGGTGATGGGGGGGGGGGGGCTCCTACGCCCTCTTCCTGGATCCGACCTTGACTTTATGACACCTAAAAACTGGAAATACTGAACTTTTTACAAAAAAAAAAAAAAAAAAAAAAAAAAAACTAGACTAAAAAAGTTAGAGATTCAAAAAATAAGACAGACTAAACAACAAAAATAAATAAATAAGACAATTGAATAAGTTCACGAGTTCGTAAGCAATTAAACAACGTGTTATTAAAACATGACAGACTGTTATTAGCAAAACTATTAGGGCTGTTTAGCGCAACATTTAATAATCCCATGATGTCGCTGAACGCACAAATTGGATGCAATTTTCTCCTCCTTTCTCTGTTCATACCATGCAATTACAAATTTAAAAAATACAGAGTAGAGGAAAACAGACAAGTATTGGTGCAAAATTTCGCAGAATTTAATCTCAAGGTTTTCCTCTAATGTGCTCTTGGACAGAAACTGATGAAGAAACTAGGGCCTTTGCCCTACGAAGGAAAGTGAAATAAAGCAGTGCTTGAAAGTGTAGTGTAAGTGAAGGCTATTTTACGTCAGAAATTTAGTATGGTCGGTATTGAGAAGAAAACTGCTTTGAAAAAAATCTTCAAAGTTCATGGTTAAGGCTATTTGTTTAATTAATAACTCTCGACGGCATATACACATTATAATTATTCGGGGACTAAGTCTTCAAAAAAGGTCTTTCTTTTTTTTTGTTGTTTGGTTCAGTTTTTTGTTTGCTTCTTTCCAGTTTTGCATTATCATTGAACTGGTGTAAAATAATTAAAAGCAGTTCGATCTACTTCGTGCCCCCACCCTTTTGCTTGTTTGTTTTTATTTCAAAAGCATTCCCACCTAACAAAATGAAACCTTAAAACTATAAAGATTCTCAGTCGAATTCCTCTATGAAACAATATTTTATTGGCAATTTTTTAATTTCTAGAAAAATCAGTGGAAAGTGAGTTTGGTTGTTTATAAGAGTTGTCACTGAACCAAAATCAGCTCCAAGCAACAGAATAAGGACAAATTTCTCTTTCTGTTCAGAATTATTATAATTTTTTAGACCTACAGCTTTGCTTTTTCTTCAACAGAAAGCTCTTCTGTATTTGAATTCGTTTTGGTTCAAAGACCTAACAGCAATGCAACCCAAGACCCAGGGCTGACTCTCCCAGTGACTCTCTACTCCCTAGAATTATTATTCTAATCAAACTCAACCATCTGTGTAGGGACTTTATATAGATACTCACAAAATGTATCCACATAATTTGATGTACCGTATAACTGAGCCGCATTTTCCACATCATTTACCGTAATTTGAATTTTGTAAGCGCTCGCAACAACTTGAGACAATGTAACCACTGGTTTTTCCGAATGATAATTAGACTCGTAAAAAAATGTCCTGAGAGCATAATTCTGTTTCTTTTTACTTGACCTTCGAAAAGCCGCATCACTAAAAGATTCTAGTTTCATCTCAACGCTGACGCAAGGAGCATAAAAATTAGATTTATTTGACTAAAACAAGTTCGCCCACAATTGCTTTATGCGTACGAATAAATTTTGATTATTTAACAAAGAATTATTTAATAAACTCAAACAACTTGAAATAAACCCTGAAAAAAATACTACCTTACATTAACATGGAATTCGACATTTAAAATTTACTTTCAACATACAGCGAGAATAATTTTGAATATCCTTTACATTAAATAAGTTGATTTAAATCAATACACAACACTAAAACGATAATATTTGACAAGTTGAATGTGATACATAACGTATGAATAAAATATTAGAGGTACTTGAAAACAAAAAACTTCCACAAAGCGTATTTTGTATTGTTAATGGATTTAAACTTCCAGAAGAGTGACATTAAACGCATTAATATTTAAAAGGCAGATTATGGTTGCTGCACAATGGATGTACATTTTGCATAGCAAAACGGAAATTAATTAATGAAGTGTTCCTTCCTATTAAATTAAAAATATGGCTGCGTCAGCCGTACAGAATTAAATGTGTTAGACTACAAGGCTTTATTTAACATTGTGTTTTCGTTTTTTATTGTGAATTTACTACAGATAATTAAAATAATTATATTTAATTATCACAGGAATTGTCGATTTTACATTCAAATAAAAATACGGAAATTTAACATATTTTCGAAATTTTGTTTGGTAATGCAAAAAATTGCATTAATTGCTGCCAAGCAATAAATACCATTACTTTTGTCCTTCGTACATTATGCATATTTATTAACATATAAACAATTTAGTTCACAATAATACTTATTGTAGAATCACTCCTCATATTATTATTAAATTTTTTTATCAGTTTTATCGGAATATATTATATATAACATCTATTCAAAATTTAGTTCTAGTTCAAAGATATTCTCAAACAGAAAAACATGAACTCCAGTCTTTACATCAAAGAACCATTTTAAAAGTAAATAATACTTAACGAGAAATGAAATAAAAAACTTACTTTTATACTTTTTGCCCAAGATATGGATTTTTCGTGTAATTAGCTTTTTAATAAATTAATTACAAGAAGTTATCTAATACAAACCAATAGATTTCGATGCAAAGCTTGTACCATGTTCTAAGAAATATGATTGTAATTGTGCCTACCTTAAAAGTAATATCCATAATTTCTTATAAGAAATGTATAACAGTCATACATACCTCTAGCACGGCAAAAAGATTTTCCGACATGAAAGAATTCGCTATCAGGAATCGTCTTAAAAATTGTAGAAATGAAAAATGAAATTTCTGCAGTCTTACTTCCAACATAATATATTGTGCATGAAAGTCGGAAAATTTTCGAGCTTTCGGACTCGAGTTGTAAAGTTTGATTTTGATAGTGACATGTCGATTGGTAACATCTTCTATATAAAATGATAGTACTACTAAACTAGTATTGTTGTGATCTTCACTGTGAGGTTGAGTCACCCACGAAACACGTGCTTTATGAATATTAGTTACAGTGTTCGACAGCTTGTTTGTCTGCGTAAAAGTTCGCACGTTCTTCTCTCCGCTGCCTTTGATGGCTCACGCAAAGAGTGTAACTTGTGATTTTTCTTGATTATAAAAGTCTTAAAGAGCATTGGATACAGTTTGTATAAAATAAAATGTACTTTCAAATCTGCTTTTTTTTTCTATTTCTTCACAGCGAAAGCCAAGGCGCAGAATCCAAGTCAAGCAGCAAAGACAACGCATGAAGTGACAGTATCGTCACAGGCAACGAAAGGGTTAATTGCAGCAGTTTTCTCTTTACATGGTTGCCCAACAGAAAATACGCACAAGAATTTTACAGAAAGTTACCTTGAAAAGTTTGAGAAACATCATGGTACGATTGTGGCCCGCACATCTTGCGAAGGAACTTAAAACATTTAACTTACTGTTATCGTTTTCAAGTGGTGTTAATTTACGATTTTAAGTACCTGAGATTTTTCCCAGAACATTTTGATACGGAGTTTTTCCTGAAGTTTCATGCTTCAGATCTTGGGTACCATCTTGAACATAACTGTCCAGTTGTCAGCTCCGTTATTCTACACGACAACTTCTCCAGAGTTACAGACACTTCCGAAAAGATGTTGCCGCAAATATTGTGTTAATGGTACGCCCTATTTAAACCACTAATCTGAAGAGAAACAAAATTTTTTAAACACTAATGCAGTGAAATTCATAAAAAATTTACATATTCTAAAGAAAGAAAGCCAGCAATCGACATACTTCATTCAGTATATCTTATTGTAATTCGTAGTTCTCAAACTTTATCAGGTAACTTTCAGAGAGGAATAAATATCAATTACAAAATGTCATTTTTAATTTATTTGTGTGTACTATAAATTTAACTGTGATTTTCACATACTTGCAACTTAAGTTACCTTCTCACCTCACCCCAAAAAAAAAGAAGGGAGGCATCTTTCAGATATTTAAAAAGTTATCCTTTAATGTAAAAGATTTTATAACACTTTTTATTGCTGGTTATTATAATTGGTTATTATCAAATTCACTGATAATTATTACTAATGTTGTAAGCTTATAAGTTTAAGCAGCTCGTAAGCAGTGAACAGGAATCAGCAAAATGATTTTACTTTTTGCTTAAATATGACAAGTCGGCTTAAAATAGTATCAGATAGCTGCTCACATATGCTTTTGGGAAAAAATTCTTGCGTTATTAATTTTTTTTTTAATGTAAAAGTAGCTTTCAACGTATAGACAAACTTTTTAACTTTGAAATCCCCTCATAAGTAAACTACAACACAGAAAAATCCATAACGTAGTATTTTCTTGGTGCAACTAAATTAAAACCTTAGTTGTAGTATTTCACCAGACAAAAAAAAAGTAGCAAAAAGAATAAAGAAAAAATACTTTTATACATTGTGCCACCAAATAACAATTTACCCAAAGGGCACATTTTGTCATAATTACTTTGTGGCGGGTAAGGTGAAAGCATATTAATTTGCAGTTTTCCCTTTTATAGATTAGAGACAAACTTTTTTAGAGATTTAAAGCATATCTACGCAAAAGCCCTTCCCTTCAACAATAAATGAGAAAGAGAGAGAGAGAGAGAGAGAGAGATAAATAGTAAAATAAATAACAATAATTATAATAATAGTAATAATAGTTGAGGACAAACAAAATATATACATTTGCGAAATAACCGAAACTAGAAATTAAAACAGGGACTCAAAATTCTGAATCATTTCTTCCCTGCATTGAATCTAGTCACGGTAAAATAATCTCTTGCATTCTTTCTCGCTACTTCGATTTTATATATTTTTTAAATATTTTATTAACCTGAGCTTTTTTAGTTTTAAAAGAATCCGGGAGTGTTAGTCATCTGATGAACTTCCAATTATATGCCAGTGAGAGAAATGTAGATGTGCATTCACTGCCCCGTCCAAGAGGAAGCAAGACCCTAGCGGCCGGACGTCAACTTTTGACACGTAACTTACAGACCGAATAAAAGACCGAAACCAAACTTGAAAAATTTTTCTCTTCAGTTTATGGTCAGATGTTACGAAAATGCGGATCTAGGTTTTGTTTCCTAAAATATTGTTCACAGACATAAATTGTTACAATGTTGGGTAAAAAAGGTACAGAATTTTATGGCATCGATTAAAATTTTCAAGAGGTTAAATCTGAATAAATACAAAATATAAATTTTTATACGGCTTTCTACATTAAAAAATTCTCAGCTACTAATTATGTGTCCCGTCTTTAATAGATCATTTACAAAATTTCAGCCATTCATCATAACTGTCTCAGAAACATAACATATATAAAAACAAGTTGGTAAGGGTTTATACAATACCAATAACAGCAAAAGCATCATAATGCTTGAATTCTTTGTATTCCTCTTTCCCCCCCCCCCCCAGATCTTATAAACTAGAGTTTGTTTGAGTGCTAAGAAATGTTCGAAAGAAAAAAAAAAAATGATCAGGACAATTCGAGTTCCTCCTATCAGATAACTTTTCATTATTTCTCTCACGTATTGTTATAAAAAATGACTTAGTTTTGGTATGAAAGATGGTTGTCAAGTCCATTTTAACCAGGAAAGAGATTCGATTTTTGAACCAGGTTCCATATAACAAAGGATTGGGGGGGGAAATATTTTTACTGAAAGAAATAAATATAAAGGACATCCATGGTAATAAATTATAGAGACCAACGAAAACATTCATTAAAATTTCAAGCGCGTAAACTGAAAGCTTCGTGAATCTGCGTCTTTTCTCTTCATTTGAGATGTGTAAAAATACATTTATGCAACAGATGACTTTTTGAAGTAAAGAAAAGAAGTAAAAAAATTAAACAAGAAATGTTGGTATTTTTTCTGCAAAATCTTGCAGATTCCAGGGTTAAGCCGTATTACAGTGAAAACACCGTGTAAGCAGAATTATTGATGAATTGTCCAGACCAGTTTCGTAGCCAGAAATTTTTCATGGGGGGATGGGGTTTACGAGTACTGCAACTCATATGTATGTATACGTGTGTGGGATAAGGGAGTTTAAAATATACATTTGTATGGCAAAAAATTCCTCATGGGGTGGTTATGACCCCCTACCTCCCCCCTTGGCTATGCCACTGGTCCAGACTATAAGGTTTTTACATTAACAACACTTAAATGTTTGTATGTTTTAACGAAGTTGTGCTTGCCGTTGAAAGGGGAAAAGGTGTGTAGTAAAATAACTTACCACTACCGATTTTATTTTATAGTCAAGGACTGAGAGTTCAGAAATCGTAGATGACTTTGAAGCTATTCACGTCAGCTTTGGGGTTACCCGCAGATGGGGGCGATTCGTTGTTACTACAATTTTGGATATGCCTGAAGAGGGTGATTCTCGGATTACATTCCTCTATCCTACCAATAGCGAAGGCATATAGCCCCACAGATTTAACGTTCACGTTTGCAGCCACACGATGGTCGTGGAATTGGTGTCAAGTACTTCAACACAGGAATTTAAGCCAAGTCTAATAACACTAACTTGCATAGTGTTTGTATTTTTCGGACTGCTTGATGCAGACCATAATATATATGTTCTGGTAAATCCTAGGTTTTACCAAAGTGGCTTAGTAAAAGTCCGAAATGCGCTTTAATATGATTCCATGTCGGGCTTTTACCAAGCCCTTGAGTAAAACCTAGGAGTTACCAACGCCTTCCGGTAAAATCCCGAAACGATAGATTGCTTTTCCATTCGCAGCTATATTGTATACAGTGTATCCAGTGTATCTCAAAAACGTTAAAACGTAATATATTTTTTAATGGATTGTAGTATAAATTGTAAAAGTGATGGAAATGAGGTATGATTTAAGAATATGTCGATAGAGCGAGACTTAGAAATCGATTGTTTTCTTTTTGAGGTGGAGACTACGATTAGATTACAGTAATCCCAAATATTATTTTTGTCGGTTACGATTAGATGACAGTAACAGGCCTCTCAATTGGTCCTCTTTTTTTAAAATTCCTACCTTCATCAAAGTTTTATTTATATAGCCTAGTATTTTAATGGTTTGATAGACAGAACCTTAACATCTAAAAGAACATTTAACAACTATTGAAGAAGCGGAACATTTTACTCTATTATTTATAGAGGTAGGAATTTTGTAAAAAGAGGACCAATTGAGAGGCCTGCAGAAATCAAACGAATAAAAACTTTCGATTACGATTACACATAGTGAAATAACGATTAAATTACGATTGAATGCTTTTTAATTGGGCAATTTTTACGTAGAGGAGAGAGCTAATTTTAGTGAGCAAATAGCGCAGAGAAAAAATTATGGAATTTCAAAAATAAAAAAAAACGTAGCATATTTTTCTTTAATACAACTACTTTAATATTTCTTAGTATTTGTTACAACAAATACAATCGGATTACAAAATAGATCAGCTGATTTGTACAAACACATCTGCGTTGTACATGTCTTTGAACGATTGCACTTGAGTTCTTATCTCCCAAGTAAAGAACGTTTTTTTACTACTTCACGTACACTTATTTCTTCTGTAGTCTACTTCTTCGATGTTTAAAACATTTTCTTTGCAAAAGATAAAACGGTTTGTGTACAACTGGGACAGACTGTATACAATAGATCTGTGAATGGAAAATCCTATAATGTAATCCCTCACTTCGTGCTTTTACCGGAAGGCGTTGGTAACTCCTAGGGCCTTACCGCAAAGGCTTGGTAAAAGCCTGAAATGGAATCAAATTAAAGCGTACTTCGAACTTTTATCAAGCCACATTATCATTTTGGTAAAACCTAGTTTGTATCTGGCTGAAGCTCATTTACTCTGCTTATTTACCTGAGTGGATTAACAATTCAAAATGTTTTCAACTTAAAATAATAAAAAAAAAAAAAACTGCTATTTGAAAATTCTTATTCTTACTATCTGTACGTGACTGACATTATTTTGACACAGATACACATATATATATTCTTCTTATAATTATTCCTTGCAGTTTATAAAAATCAATGTTTCGGACTGAAAACGATTGTATTGCCATGTGAAGTGCTTACAGTTCATGAAATTTGTAAGGTTATAGAAGATGAAGAAATGAGTGAAAGTGAAAAAGAGTCTGTGGAAATTTTTTTTTCTTAGTTTTTCGAATTCTGTAAAAGGATATTCGGATTCTGTAAAAAGTTTATTAAAAGCATTAAATATGTGCTTGAAAAAGTTTCAAAAAACGTAAGACAACTGGATTGTTATCAATTAAAGATTGCCGATTAAAAAAAAAAAAAAAATTGCGGATTTTTTTTTTCTGTAAAATCGATTCTAGTGATGCTTAAAGTAAATTTTTTAAAAAGATTTAAGAAAGAGATTCTTGGGTAATTATATATTTTTACTTTATTAACTAATTTTTTAAGTGTGCAAAACAATTTAAATTTTGAAGTAAATCTAAACTTTATATTATTTATATAATATTTTAATAATGTCAAAAAATATTCCCCGAATATTTATGCTGAAATTACTTCATTTGTTTTTCAAGAAAATTCATCCCCCGTTTAAGAAGTTTTCCCGCCTAAGAAGTTTCTAACTTTCATCCTTTTGGAAAACTTCTTACGCGGGTTCTACAGTATTTTAAATAAAAAATTCTGAAAATCTAGTGCACTTGAAACAAATGTACAGTTAAATAAAAAGTAAAAATAAATTTCATTTTTAAGAAAGGTTTTTTTTTTTTTTTTTTTTTTTTTTTTGAGAAAAAATAACGAAGTAGAAGTAAATAAATGTATGAGACATAATAGTAACTGAATATTTAAAAGACTCTCCTGATAACTGGAATAAAATAGATGTAGCCATACGCTTTGAATAAGTATTACATTAATTTAAACATTATTTTTGATACTTTAAGGTTGTATTGCCTGCCAGGTTACTATTGGAAATGACAGAATTTAATGCTTGTAGAAACTTGAGAATTAGCTCTTAAGCAAAGTCGTCAAGCATTGGGGATAACTAGCGCTTCACAAAGTATTTTGAAAATTGGCATAACCATACATAAAGTTAACTTCTAATGGTTAAGAAAATCTGAAACAACCCAAAGTTATAATTACGGACTAATGAAAAATATAATTACGCGAAGTTCCATTAGTATAAGCTACGAAGGGGGGGGGGGGGGGTTGGCCAGCGACATGCTGATAAAGTCCTTTGCGAGACATAATGGCTTTTGTGAATAGAAGTGACAATTAAATTGGCGAGGCACTGAGTATAATCTGAGTAAAATACAGGGAATGGAACGGAAAATAATATGTATATATATATATATATATATATATATATATATATATATATATATATTGTCTGAAGAGAAAACACCTCATACTTGAAGTACAACACAATGCAATTCTGCAAAGAATGAAAACCTTAAACAGTTGAAAATTTTCCATTCCTTTTTAATAATAATGTTAATAATAACTAAGTAACACGTTTAAGAATGAGAGTAACTACTTTCACTTGACTATATTTAGAGATTTGTTACATACTCATTCAAAGGTTTAAAGAAGAAACAAAATTGACGTTCTTAAGACAGTAAAAGGTTCTTATTAGCTAAAGATTTTTGGTTGATTTAAATGAACTTTTTAGTAAGCAAAAATAACTTGCTGACTATAAATAGTGAATTTAGCCGTGTTGGCGTTAGTAGTATAACACTAGCATGAATCAATGAAAATTTGTTTAACATTTAGCATTTTGTTGCATTATGCATTTTGTCTCGATAGAATAATTATTAATCTTAAAAGCATTTAACAAATTTAAAAGTAAGCTGGTTATTACTGCTAACTATTCTTTGTGATGATTGGGACTATTCATTAGCTCGTATTAATCGGTTATTCGCGAGTATTTGCTTAGAGAACTATAACGACCAAAACTCTATGTTTTACTTCATGAATGTGTTCTTTTTAAAATCACGCAACTTAGATACAATTTTAAAAATAGCACTATTTTGTTTGCACCCTGTCAAGAATTTCACGCAATAAAATATAAATAAATAAATAAAATAAAATAAAAGTAAGTCAATAAATATACTTAAAATGATACTATCTTTAGAGAAATGGGTCCAAGCCAATTTTTTCTGTGTTTGAGAATTATTTTCCTCTCATTTGTCCTAAGATTTATAGCTTGCAAGAGTTTGCTATCTTTAATTTGAATACAAATCCGTGAATAGAGACCTAGCGAGTTGGAGGTAAGGTAATTAAATAGTAGGTAACATGGCCTCCTCTCGTATACCCTATTTACAGCCAGCTATTCCCACTTCTATCCTCGCTGCTGCTTTTTTAAAAGGAAATACTTCCGCGGCAGCTCCAAAGGCTCTGAGGGTTTTACATTCTGCTGTACCCCCCTTCTGCTGTACTTCCCTTCTCGCTGCCTTCAAAATCCGTTCAGGAGGGCTTGCAGCAGGAAGGGCAGCAAGAAAGATTATGGCATGAGCAGGATGAGTGAGGTGTTTATAATCTTGTTACATCCATCTTTCCAGCTCATTCCCGCGGAAGTGGGCTGAGTGTAAATAAGTCAATAGACATACAGGGGTGTCTTAAAAAGTTCGAAAAGCGGATTATTTCTTTAATTGTGAAAGATAACTGATCAGTGTAGATTCAGAAATACATAAAATGATGTAGGAAATAAGACTGCGTTCATGAAATAGTTTTTCGAGCTTGAAAAAAAGTTACGCCTTTTAAATGTTTATACGACCCTCAATCAGAAAAATCTCATTTTTTTTTTTTTCCCCTTCGAGACATCTCAGACATTTATATCAAAAATAAATAAATGGATATGTAAATAAATGCACGAATGCACTTGATATCGAAATTTTGTTGAATATTTATGAAGGTATTTGATATTTTATATCGATAGTATTTCGACAAATGCATACATATTGCACACCCAGAGAGAGAATACTGTCACAACTTAAACAAGACTAGAAAGACATAAAAGCTAGTTTTTGTTTACTATTGTTTGAATTGTGAGGTCGCTATAAATATTTATAATGATTAAATTTTGTAATAATCAAATTTTTATGGCCATTTAACAATACTTTAATTATTTTTTATGTTCTTGCCGATGGTCTTGTGTGTTCTTAATTCAAAATTATGTTTTCTTTTCTTTTCTTCTTAATTCTTCCTATCGATCTATCTTGATTTAAGACGTTTTCCAAATGGGAGGTGTCGTATAATCAACATGTAAGTAAGGATGTACGTAAAACGAGTACGTCTAGTCTCACAAAACAGCTGCAGATGGGGATAGTTGACGAATTCGTCATAAGAAGCATACCAGCATCTTTCCATGTGCATTTTAATAACTATAACCTGTAGAAGATTTCGATGAATAAATTGATAAAAATCATCGAATCAAATTTTGCCATTTAAGATCCATAGGAGGAAGGTCGATGCTTGTTAAACGATACGATTCAACAGTACAATCGAAATTAAGTACTAAAGAGGCAGACATGACTTCAAACATAATAAGTTATTCCAGGTGCCTTTGAAGTTGAAGGATTAAAATTTACTTCAAGCATGAAAGTATTCTTTTCAACTCATGTCTCGGGTTTTTTGTTTAAATCAATGTGGGCATTGGAGACGGGTTTTCTCGTGCTCGGATATGCAAGGGGGAAATTGGATTAATGACCCAGACCGAAGGGATTTTTTGATGGCTGAAGGGCAAACAGGTTGTTGAAACCTTTCTTTTGCTTTCTTTTAAGCTGGGTGTGTGATGGAATGTCGCCCTGTCAAACGAAAAATGCTACGACCAAAACAAACACAAAATCTTGCAAGCTCTCCAGGCGTCGTTGCTTGTCGGCCCACCTTGCTTCCTAAAAAGGGCGCAAGTTATCGCCAATCGTGTTGCGTGATGGTAATATTCTTCTTTTTTTATTTTTCCCCCCTTCCAAAGAGCTACTTTTTTCGTACGGTAAGATCAGGAATCAAACAGGAATAAAAATAGAATGTTTCATTTTCTTTTCTTCTTTATGGTGACATTTTTACCATTTTTAAAGATCGCGATATGGCTACTTGTTTTAGGAGTAGAGACCTCGTAGCCTTGCTGATAAGGTCGTTTGGTATATCAGTCACGTTAGAAAAGGTTAAGTTCGCAACTTCGGCTTAACAAACATTCAGGTATAATTCGATTGTTTATTATGACATTGTGTTGACAAAGGTTTCATGGTATGAGTATTGGCCCACGAAATGAAATATGGTGTCATAAAGTATATTTTAAAGGCATCACAGATTGTAAAGGAAGATGTCTCAACGAAGAAATATGATGTATAAGAAATGGTTTGGCATTGAATGTTTTTTTTCCCCCTTAAATATCATTGGATATGTTGCGTTATTTTGTTATTTATGAAAATATTTGACATTTGTTTTATTACAAGCTTGTAATAAATGGCATCTAGTATTTGTATTTTCCGCAGAAAAATCCCACGACGATGGAAAAGGCTAGATTCCGCTGTTATTGAGCTTTACCCAGACTGATGGCATTTGAGGTGTGATCCAAAGTCCATCATGTGGTCAAATCAATTTAAGCTGAGTGAGTTTAAGCTAATGAGAATGTTTAAGAATATCTACATGGTTGATTTTTAATCCACGAGTTTGCAAAGTATGAAAAAAAGACTTTGTTTTATGGAGAAATTACGTAGGAGAGATCCCAGTAGGCTTTGCGGAGTAAAAATGAGTAAGGCTGAGGATTTGGAATTTCAGACTTGTCTTCAGGTTTTAACGACTCAGGAATAAATATAAGAGCTATCTTTCATTAAATCTACTAAGCAACAATTTGGTGAAAAAAGAAAAATCTTTTAAGAAAAATTTTCAGGAAATATACAAAACATATGCATAAAGGAGGTTGGATCAAGGGGTCCCAAGATCCCAGGCAGTACACACAGGTACTTTGAACGTCTACTAACGTACAGTAATGTTCGCTGAACGTCTGTGAACGTTCCCAGAACCTGTTTGTGCTATAAGGGATGTAATGCCGTCAGGTTGCGATTGATTTCTGTTTTATTTTATTAGCTTATATCGTTTAAAAACGCAGTATTGAATATTCCCGTTTGTATGGATCGCCGCTTTACTGCATGGATCTTTGAAACCTCGGTGGGGCATTTTTCTAGGATAGGTTACGGAATGCCAATCAATCATTTATTTTAATAGTAAAAAACCGTAGCTTGATATAAAATATTATTGTGTTTAAGTATTATTATTATTATATTAATTGCTAATGTTATTATTATGTATCAATAGAATTGCAAAAGTTGCGTGCTGATTTCGGCTACAGTTTTATTTAGTCTACAAGATGACAGTACATTTCATCAAAATTGGATGTGTGCGGCTCTCGGTTTTTTGCTGAAGGGAATAAATTGTTAGCATTTGTGCCATACATTCAATTTATTTAATAATTTGTATTATTGTCGGTGTAAAAATGTAAATTATCCAAAATATATAGTTATCTAAATTAAAAAAATATTAATTGAAGTTATTGTCAACTGGGGTCTGCGTGGGGATATACAAGAAGATATCAATCATGTAGTTTCGCTTTTACCGAAATCATTAATAATGGAAATTTTTCAGGATTGGATTTGTGTCACGTTTGATTACCTAAGTCTTGCAGATAAGGTAAAGATATTACATTATTGTTTGCATTCTGGTCATATTTATTCTCTGCATCTCTCCTGGCACATATCCAGATGTATTATTTCACACACTTTGGAGATATATTATGCCCATTTTTTATCCTGCGCGAAATATATTCATTATTTCTTATTCCCCGGTAAACTAAGCAAATACTGTTACAGTCATTTCAAGTGCGTGTATGTATCATTAAATAATGAAATTTCAGAAAATATATTTTACCTTCAAATTTTGTAGCGCTAGTTGAAATGAAAGTTTTTAGAATTGCACCAACACCTTGTAACCTGGTTTTTAAATCTTTTCTCACAGCTTCTTGATATTTTTCTTCCATGGATTTGGAACAGCACGTCTGGTTAGACGGGCAAAGCTCTAATTGATCACCTGTGAAAGAGAAAAAGGAATTAGTATTAAATATATTATACTAGTATTAAAATTAATACTTGGTTCCAGTCATTAAAAGAAAATCGTCGTTTGATGCATTTTACTTTAAATTGAAATTCAAAGTTAATTGAAAAAAAAAAAAAAAAAAAAAAAAAGATATTTTTAAAATTGGCTGCAAATGGAATTTTCTTCACCAAGATTTCCTTTTAAATGATAATTTTCCTCTAAATATGTTTCGACTGAACAAATTACTTACGATATTCTTCTGCAACTTCTGGAAACGAAAGAAAAATCCGCCATTCCCAGAACAATTATGGAACAAGAGCTAAAGCTTAAAGCAGCTTGATTGAAATAGCTACAGCAACAATTTTTTTAAACGAGCAGACGTCTCCCGATTTCGTTATCAGCCTTAAAAACAATGAAACAATGACGATGATCTCGCATGACTTGCATGCCAACAATTTAACATAAAATAATAAGGATTTAAGTGATAGTGATCGAGTCAGTCCATCAGGATCTTGCGTGTTACCCTCTATTTAATGTCGTGTTTAATCTGGATTACTCAAAACTAACTGACAAAACGATACAATACGTTTGTATCGAAATGCTAAGCAATCTGTTGACAAGTGAAAGCCATCATTAGCATACAGGACATACCTCCTCCTATTCAAATGTCTGCATGTCTGCAACTGGCCAGTTTAAAGCATTTTGTGCTGCTAACTTGAGTTTTCTTTCAATATATATGCTACCTTTTCGTTCTTTTTTTTTCGGGGGGGGGGGAGGGGGGGGGTTAAAAGTTGTTCAGAAGAAAGGAAATGTTAAAAACGTTTCTACCAACACTCTTAAATGTTTTTTACTATTTCAAACTTTTTTTCAGGACTTACTCTTTCGAAGAACAAATTTCTTTTATCTAACCGCATTGCTCTTAAAGTACCTACACATATAAAGAGCAATTGTTCAAATATGAATTAATTTTTAATTAGTTCAATGCATCTTTATGCGCGACTAATTTACATGCAGTTCGATCACGTATGATTAGTAGTTCTGCATAAGTATGTTTGATTTTGTGCAGAATAATTTAGTCAAACGGCATGCAGTCTGATGAAATTTTCTTCTACATGTTTAAACCTACAAATTTAAAAGCAGAAACATCATCATCTGTACTAGGATTATTCCAAGAAGAAACAAACAGTGTAGAAGTATAATACTTGCAACGAAGATGTTAAATTAAACTTAATAGTGTAAAAATGATTCATTTTGCATGTTTGCTGTGGCCAAGCTTGTACTTATGGTTACTGACAAACTGTACTTATGGTTATCAAACAAAGGATAGCATTGCCACTGAACGTTTTCAATGTTTTTTTTTTATAAACATTTTGGCATTATCTTTGGATGAAGTTCACTGTACAATACGGAACATTTATCAAAGTAGAATACATTTCTCGTTAGTCTCTTCAACTAGAACCGAAAACTGTTCCCATTTTAGGATCCTACTTTTAAGCCAGATATCGTATAGCATTTTGAGTTCATCACACTTCACTGGCACACCGTAACGCGATAAATTCTAGATATCGAAACTTTATAAAATTTCGGAAACTATAACAATTTGACCGAGAATGACGTAAGTGAAGTTAACACAAACTCTTCATCTTCGGCCAGAAACATTCTTCTTATTTCTATACCCCCCCCCCCTTCCAGTGATATGGAGCAAATAATAGAGAAAACTATCACTTTCGTTTCCAATTTTAAGCCCTCCCAAGTACAATTGTTTCTACAAATTCCCCAGAGGGCACTAGTAAGCGCTGGTGTCAGGAGTATCTAAAAGAAAAATACTGGTTTAGAAGAAAACCGGCAATTTAAAAATACTCCTAACGATATCTTTATGGAGAAAGGTGAAAGAAAAGAAACCGCTTTGAACCTACTCAATATGTAAAGAATAAAAACAAAAAATATCCTAAAAGAAAAGGAAAAAAGAACACCTTTGACAGCTTGCATTATGTGATAAATCTTCAGAACGTTTTGTGAATTTATTTACGTATATTTAAATATGTATGTATCTACTTAAAATAGTGGAAGTAAAGTAAGCATAAGAAACTTCAGTTCTGACGGCTTTATAGACTGTTACTTAAAACTACTAAAAATATCCTCATGCAATAACTTACGGTTGTAAGCCAAATTTCTATACACTCAATACACATACTTCACGTGTAATGACGAATAAAATCTCATTGAAAGTTGGATCAGTGTATTACCACATTACTCATTCATTGAATGTTTCACAGCAAGAGACGATCCACTAAGATTATCCTGAAATCACAGAAGAAAACGGCCCGAAATCAACTACTAGCTTTTTCTTCCCTAATGACTATCTTTAAGGAAATCCCATAAAAGCCATTCCAAGAATCTTCAAAGCATTTAGTTTCTGGGTCTCCCACAGCCGAGACAGTGCTCGTGTCTGCGTCTAAATGAGCCATTTGGAAGATAATCAAAAAATATGAATAATTGAGAACTGAAACGGAACCCCAACGAGAACATTAAATGGATTTGGACACGGATATTTCTCGTATTCCTTTTAGTAAGTCGATCGCGTTCCTATCAAGCGGGATGAATGAATGCTATTGCCATAGGTCAAAAGTTCAAAAGACATCATTGCCGGTTTATGGCATGCAGATTAATACGGCGTTTATCTTTCCAGGAAAGAGAAAATTGAATGTTATGTAATAAACAGCATGCAAGCGGGCCTTTGCCGATAACCGGTATTTAGGTACAAGTCCAGAACGCAATGACCGTAAGTCAAATATCGCTAAAGGACAGCTCAAACGCGGTTTTACTTTGACCCATTTACAGGTTACTCTGGACCATCCAATCGAGGGGTGATTACTCTTCAATAGAGTGCAAAACTTCCTACTCGAAATTGAGGGGGGGCCGTGCTTAGAGACTTTCAGCGATGCATGCGAATAAAACTAAATCATATTTTTTTATGTCTTCCGATTTCATAATTCGGTATGTTGCTAAAATTTGCGCTTGCAGGTATATACCTTCAAAATCGATGCGCACATGAACAACAATAGTGTTTTCGCTGAAAGCAGTAATACAGTAAAACCCGCTTCGGGAAAACTTTTTAAACGGGAAACTATTATTGGAAAACAAATTACAAAATTTCAGTATAGATATTTAGGAGCGATTATTTCTGGCATCATTAAAAATACATATAGTTTTACTTAAAAAATTTCAATTGTTTTCCCCATTAAACAAATTAGTTAACAAGTAAAACAGCATAGTTGCCACCGAATATTTGTATTAAATCTAAGAAATTTTGCTTTAAGACCAATTTGAATTGACTTTACAGAAAAATTCAGTTGTAGTTTTTCGTTTTTTATCGGCAGCCTTTAACTGATAACAACGCAGTTGCCTTAGCTTTTGAATAAAATTCTCCAGGCACATTTTCAACACTTTCGATAAAACGATGGTAGGTTTTTGGACGTCTATAGCATTATTTGACCTTTACTAACAGAATAAAGAAAAGAAACTAATAATTGAGGGGACGGCGGACACCCAAATAATCAAAATTGGCCCAGAAAATGTGCTTTTTCTTTTTTACATACTAATGTTCTACAGTTAAAGATGAACCATGGAGAAGAAAATCGTGTATGTCTACGACAATTTTTTGAAAAGATATTAGGGTTTGAAAAAATTAACGCGTAAATAAACACGTGACAATTTTTATTGGACGTTTTACAAAATAAGCTAATATTTGAATGAAATTACTTTAAAAATGTGTTTTGTTAAGGTAAAATCATAAATAAAATTATTCAGAAGAGACGGTACTAAAGGTAAGTGGAAAATTACACTTTAAATTGGATTTGCTCCAAATCAAGTTTTTTGTGATTCTTGCCTTCGAAATGCTCCATGCGCCTGTTTTTGGTCGGAATTGTACAAAATTTGCTACAAACATTTTTCTCATATATTACAACAAATCTGTGTATCCTTTTTAAATAGGGTCAAAATTTCGATTATGAAATTTCACTTTTATTTACGAAAACTGAAAATTTTCGGGAAATTTTCGTATACATCCATGAAAATATTTCTAAAACATTAACTACTCGGTCGATTCAAAAACCAATATACAAACTTTTTTTAAATGTATTTTTATGATATTATAAAATAAAATTACTAAAAAAAAGTTATAATTAGAAAGCATGGAGCATTTTTTCGAAATTTAAAATTTAATTAATTTTTAATTAATTACTAATATTTTTCAGTTATTTATAATGCTTTAGATTAATATATTAAAATACAAAATTTCATAATATTAATTAAAAAAAGAACTTTTTAATGTCCACCGTCCCCTTAATGAAACTAATAATTAAAGAAACTAATAATAACTAATAAAATAACTAATGAAAGGCAGATGTAAATGCGCTTTGTAAGTTGTTCGATATATTGTTTTACTTTTAAGCATTTTGACATTCGAATGTTAATTCAAGGCGATTTTCTTTCTTTCTTTTTTTTTTCCTTCGTGTTTAAGCGGTTCTTTGTATCGTGAGGTTTCTAAAAGAAAATGTATAAATTACCTGGTATTTTGTCAGGATTCAGTTTTATATCGCGTTAACCTGTTCTTCCTGCTAAGCGTTTTCATTTTAAACGTTTTTCACTGTGTATTAACGATGGGCTTGCTTCACTAGTACTGCAGCCTGACGGTATGAATGGTTAGTATGCAAACTTAGAGCAGTCAGCTTTCAGCACACATAATTTTATTTTATTTTATTTTTTTCCATTATGGTCCAAAGTAAAATCGATGCCAACAAATGATGTCATCTTCGCAGTTTAGACGGAAGGTGTTATGTCTGATTTTAAGGAGGAACTATCTCGAAGCAGGATTTACATGCTGTATCTTCCAAGTGAATTATTTGGAACTGGCACATAATTAAGGCTGTTTTAATAGTTTAATTATCAAACAAAAGAGCGAAAATTGTAAAATTATTTTTTCATCCTAAGTATGATGAACTGATATGATTCCTAAGATAAACAATTCTTTTGAGAAACGTTGGCTAATCTCTAATTTAGAAAACGATCTAACAACGTGTACTTAACAGATTTAAAACTCAAAAGCATTCGAGTGAAAAATTGAAGACAACAAGCATATAAACATGATTTTGTCATTCAAAGTATTATTGAAAAAAAAAAAATAATAATAATAATAATACTTCGTTACATTTTATGTAACCGAGCATGCTTATGTTACTAGCTGTTGAAGTTTATTATTTCTTTGTCTTTAAGGTAGGGCCATTTAATCCTTTTAGTTTCAGTTTCAAAATAGGGTGTGAACTGCTTCCTATTCGCTGATCGAGAGTATACGTCCGTTTAAGGTTGTTGCCCAGGTATTACCATAAACATTCTGTGATTTATTTTCAGCAATTTTGCATTAATTAAAACAAAAATATTTAAGCTGAAGTACTAATTAATGACAAAATTAAGATTTTGAAATGGTCTGATAAGAAAATCCTAATTTCTATAACTTACAACATGAAAAAGTTATTAAATTGCATTTGCTTGAGGAAAGAGTTATTAAATCGCACTTTGGAAAGGAATAATGTATGAGTTGGAATGTGTAAAGATTTATTGTAGTAAAATGTTTAAAAATACTTTAATATGAATCGAATCATTGTTAAAAGACCATACAAATTGTTTTTTAGCCATTAACATGTAATATAAACAAATTCTCATCGAGTAATGCTTAATTAAACAAAACAGACTTTTTAAAGCTGATGCTCATTTTGAATTACACTTTTTAAAAAGCTTTAATTAAGGTATCTCTCATTCAACGTATTGAGTTTAAGGTTGTTTCACTTGAAAATCATGCAACTTTTGAAGATTAAAAAAAAATTAATTGCGCTAGAGACTCGGAGAATTTTAGAATGTCCCTTTACAAGTTGCAGTGCGAACTGACATTGAGAAGGAACCTATAAAAGTTATGAAATTGCCAAAAAAAGATAATATAAGAAAGCTAAAAAATAAAAAAAACCCAGAAAATACTTTACTTTTTTACTCTTTTCTAGAGTAAAGTTAGTAAAGTTTAAGGACACTAAACATAAATAAACTGAATTATTAAAAAAAATATTGAAATTTATTGAATAATTCTTTGTATATCTACATATACATGAATAATTTATTTCATTCTAAAATTATTTGTTAAAATAATAATGATGAGGGTTTTTTTTTTTTTTTTTTTTTTTTTTATAGATAGCTTTTCAGTGTTTATTATAAAAGAAAACAGACAGGAGTACTCATTTTTTTAACCTTAATCATAACTTTAATCTACATAGGGAAAACACTAGGATTAAATTATGAAGGCGTTCGATAAATTAGTTTTTACAGGTACTGCACCGCACCCAGAAAGAAAATGTTAAGACACTGACGCCCAACTAGCAGCCTAATAAAGGTCAAAACTGATTTTAAAAGAGTTAACAAGGAAAAACAAAAAGAAAAGAAATCTTTTAATTTCTTTTAATTTTTTGGTCGCCTCTTTTATTGTAAGTGATGAAAATTACAGTGTAATAAAATAATTTGCCACTTTCTTACTTACGTCGACTTAATTAGTGCTTTGAGAGATTGGAAAACTGTAAATAAAATTTAAAGCCATTTGAGAGACAAAAATTAAAAAGCTGTTTTTGTAATGTTTAAAATGATTGTATAATATGCTAATTTTTTAGTGATAACATTCCAGCTCAAATTAGTTTCATTTCGTATCAAATTATTTAACATTTTATCTTCTAATTTAAAATAAACAAAAATAAACAATTGGAAATTAGTTAAAAGAGAGATCAATTAGATAATTCAAACACTGGTACTCGAAATTTTCGCCCAATTAATTTTATATTCAATTAAAGTTGAACGAAACCTATGAAACCTTGCTAACAGTCAATGTTATGGTTCACCTTACCCATTATGTATTTGTCTGCCATCTTGTAACAAATATGATTCTCCTGATCTTAATTTAATTCATATTCCAAAGCAGCCATCTAATTGTACGGCATTTATGTTCAGCTATTAAAGCTAAATGGTCATGGATTTCATGGAATGTTTAATATTTTTAAGCGTTTACTGAAACTCCTCTAACGGCTTGTAGTAATTGGCACAAATTATACTTCTCATTAAATTACTGTCAGTGTAACAATCGCTTTACATGCTTCCGATGTTTGAAGCTTTATTTCAGAATTTTTAAGCAGTTAGAAACTAAAAGAAAGTTTAAGCAAGTGTACAGATGCTTCTGCAAATGACTACAGTCCATCTTATTAACTCTCGAAAGAATTGTGTCCTTTTTTTTTTTTTCTTTCTTTTTTTTTTCCCCTACAAATGTCCTACACAAGAAATTTAGCAAATTCATTGTCGTGTGGCTGTAAAAATAGAAACAAATTGATAAATGACAAATATATTTTTCATCGCTGTAACAACACATTTAAAAACATGTTTTGTGACAAAATGCTTCATATGCTGACGCAAGTAAATGTAGCACGTAAATGTGGCTTTCGTCAAATACATATCTGAATGCAGGACAGTATTTGCATACGTTTCACCAAATTATCACACTTGGAAGGGTCATTCCAGAATTGATCTTCGAAGCACTGTGCATTCGTAAAAAAAGTTGAAAATTTCCACGATCACTCCAATATTTGTCAAAAGATCAAAAATGTAAATAATTTATTTGCTGTATAAAGATTATTAAGTATTAGTCCTTAGGACTATAAACCTACTTAAAACTCATTAAAAAGTGCTGCAAAATAATTGTATCTTTTCGTAACACTGCTAGTGCTTCTATAGCTTACCTGCCAAATTAAAATTAATAGACTTTTAATATAAAGGCTTAATTTTTTGAGGTAAAAAGTTTTGTTCTAAGTACGCTTGTTTTTTTACACAAGTTTTCATTAATCAAACAGTTCTAAACATATGCAATGACCGTACAAACTGACCAATTTAGCTTAGCTTTTAAATGAGCTTAAAACTCAAAAAAAAAAAAAAAAATCTAACTGACTTTAAATATAAGAAAAATTTCTGTTAATGCTTTAAAAAGTTCTATTTGTGCAGCAGAAGTAATTTCCCATTCAGTAAAAATAACTCTTTCCAAGGATGGACGTTCTGTATGTTACAAATAATGAATATAAAACCACATGATCAAATTCTATTAATCGTTTTGCAGCCATCCCATGTTTGATACAGTAAAGGCGTAAATATGGGCAATTAATTGGGGGAAAATATTATTTTTAAATTAAAAACTACAATTGAAACGAACACAGATTTGTGATGCGACCAAATATGGAGTATGTTTTAGCGCATATGATAAACGCATAAACTGACATTAACGGTCTTATTCATCAAACACTTTACACTCGGGTTAATCCAAACACGCGTATTAAAAGCCGTGGGTAAGATATCCTACCCATGACTTTAACACGCGTGTAAAATGTTTGGCTGTTAGCTGATCAGTCATTTTTCGTTTCCCGTTTTCAAAACCTATCCTTATCATCCGGTTTTACTTTTGGGTTTTTGAAATCCAGCAATGCCCCAGCAATACAGGTAAATGAGCTTGCTTCTGCCGCTGCCATCGCTCGACTTAACTACCAGCAAGATGGCGGACGATCGAAACGATCATCGCGTGCCACAGATCTATAGACCCTTTTTGACGCATCCAAAAATCCATTTAAAAAAAAGTTTGTATATTGGTTTTTGAATCGACCGAGTAGTTAATTTTTTTGAAATATTTTCATGGATGTATACGAAAATTTTCAGTTTTCGTAAATAAAAGTGAAATTTCATAATCGAAATTTTGACCCTATTTAAAAAGGATACACAGATTTATTGTAATATATGAGAAGAATGTTTGTAGTAAATTTTGTGCAATTCCGACCAAAAACAGACGCATGGAGCATTTCGAAGGCAAGAAAATCACAAAAAACCTGATTTGGAGAAAATACAGTTTAAAGTGTAATTTTCCATTTACCTTCAATACCGTCTCTTTTGAATAATTTTATTTGTGATTTCACCTTGACAAAACATATTTTTAAAATAATTTCATTCGAATATTAGCTTATTTTGTAAAAGGTTCAATAAAAATTGTGACGTGTTTATTTACGCGTTTGTACGCATTTTTGTAGACATTTAACTGTCCCTTTTAATTTTTTCAAACCCTAATATCTTTTTAAAAAATTGCCGTCGATATACTCGGTTTTTTCTCCATGGTTCAGCTTTAACTGTAGAATATTAGTATGTAAAAAAGAAAAAAAAAACACATTTTTGGGGCCAATTTTGATGATTTGGGTGTCCACCATCACCTTAAAGGGTTAAATCCCGTAAAAAAGTTGCTTTGCTTGTCAATCTGTGTAACAAGAAAACAAGCTACAGTAGAATGACAAAAGCAGCTTCTATAAAAATTCAATAATGTAAAAATCTTTCGCATAAGATGAACAAGAAAAGGCGAACGCAGAACTCCTAAATCTACCATCTATGCTTATGGGGTTTTCCTTCCGCCAGTCCCATTCAAATGAGATGCTGTCTTTAACTGGAACAAATTGACGAAGCGTTTTCGGGTCATCCTATAAGTATGCAAATGAACGGATGCTATGAGTTTTCGCTCTTGTAAATGCTGGATATTTGAATGTGCCACAGAATGAAGTTTATCGAGAAAGGCTAATTTATTTGAGATTGCGCTTATAGAAATAACCGAGAATGCTCTGCTTATCGCAAAAAGAGATTAAACTGACATCAGAACGTTTGGTTCTATAGTACATCTCAGACAATGAGCGCTTTCTTACTGCTAGCTGCTTACTGTTACATCACATTTGCTGCTTAATTTAGTTACTACAGTTTGAGATAAAATATCATCCTTATTTCATACTGTTGGATACGACATACATTCTCCACTTGCTTTTGCAACTGATAAATTTTGAAACCTTAGAGTAAAGGAAAAGCCATTAATTTAGTGCAAACGCACTGCAAAAAAAAAGTCTGTTAAACTGACAGAAAAAAAACTGTCAGCCGGGACGCCAGTTTATTTCCGTATATTTTACAGAAGTATTCCGTATTTTTTCCGTATACGGAAGATTTCTGTAAAATACACTGAGAATCTGTAAAATTTACGGAAGACTTCTGTAAAAAAACGGAAATAAACTGGCTGACAGTTTTTCCCTGTAAATTTCACAGCGTTTTTTTGCAGTGCGTTAATGACAGTACATACGGCCTTCATAACGGTGAAGTGTAGTTTGTCGCCACGTTAATTGCGTATCAGACATATATTTAAAATATATATATATACTTTATTTAAACAGTCATTCATTTCCCTTCCCCTTCAACCGCTAGTAAAAGTAAACCGCTAGAAAAAAGTATAAGAATTACAATTATTTTGTTTAAATTATAAGCTACTTATTCTATTCGAAAACGGTCCAACTCACGGGTACGGTTGAGAAGCTGCCATTCGGTCGCTCCCTGACAAATTGCGGAATCAAAACAGTTTTGGCAGAAAACGTCTCCCTGAATCCCCTACTCCAAACTTCACACAATGAACACTTTTCACTTCTAGATCCATTTTATTGGAGACCATTTGTCTTTCGCAGAGATGGACAGCAAAATCCCAGGCATCAGTTTACGAGACAGTGAGACGCGACCCGAGACAGACAATTTCTCTGAGAGACGGAAATGCGGTTTCCAAATGGGATTCCAGACGAATCTACTCCATTTCGATCCACATCCATTCTGTCATTAACCCCATGAACGCGAAATATGGATTCTTGAAATCTTAAAAGCCTCTGAAATACGTATTTTAAATGATAATGAAGTATACCCCATTTCGTCGGAAAAGATTGAGAGCCTCGAATCTTTCCACAAAACAGCTGACACTGTGCGACTAAGTTAGCACGCTAGAGTGAGCCAGGGATGTAGTGAATTTTTTTCAGTGGTACCAGGTGAACACTTAATTAACCCTTTGAGGTTACCAGGTGAACACTTAATTAACCCTTTCCGAATGCTGAAAAAAGGGCGGTCGTTGCCATCGCTCGACTTAACTACCAGCAAGATGGCGGACGATCGAAACGTTCATCGCGTGCCACAGATCTAGAGACCTTTTTTGACGAGAGGCTGTTCAAAAGGGCTGTCGACAGCTGGCTGTGCGCGCACAGCCAGCTGTCGTCAAAAAAGGGTCTCTAGATCTGTGGCAGGCGATGAACGTTTCGATCGTCCACCATCTTGCTGGTAGTTAAGTCGAGCGAATGCAACGGCTGCCCTTTTTTCAGCATCGGGCAATCTATCCAGCTTTTCTCGCATTCTTCTATTCTTCAGCAGATGTCAGTGCTGCATCGTGACCATTTTTTTTTACGGGAAATGATTGTATTGCCTGTGTATGATTAAAAAACTAAATCTTATTTTTATTACACTACTCAAAGATTCCCCGTTGTGGGAGCAATTACAACGGGCGACAGAAAAACATTTCACAAAAACATGCTTACACATAATATATTTAATCTGTGTCCACTTAACCCTTTGAGGTGCAACCCTTTCCCAATGCTGAAATAAGGGCAGCCGTTGCCATTGCTCGACTTAACTACCAGCAAGATGGCGGACGATCGAAACGTTCATCGCGTGCCACGGGTCCAGAGACCCTTTTTTGACGACAGCTGGCTGTGCCGTGCAGCATTGGGCAATCTATCCAGCTGTTCTCGCGTTCTTCCATTTTTCAGCAGATGTCAGTGCTGTTAAAAAGAATCGTGACCATTTTTTGACGGGAAATGACGTGCTAAAAAGTAAAGGATTCTCGTGGAGCTATGTCACCCGCAACTATTTTTATAGAAATCAAATCTATTCTTCGTGACTGGCAACAGTCAAAACGTCAGAGTTTGGTGTTCCCAGAGCGGGAACACTGCGCGTTAAAGGGTTAAATGATAATGAAGTATACCACATTTCGTCGGAAAAGATTGAGAGCCTCGAATCTTTCCACAAAACAGCTGACACTATACGACTAAGTTAGTACGCTAGAGTGAGCAGGGATGTAGTGAATTTTTTTCAGTGGTACCAGGTGAACACTTAATTAACCCTTTGAGGTTACCAGGTGAACACTTAATCAACCCTTTCCCAATGCTGAAAAAAGGGCAGTCGTTGCCATCGCTCGACTTAACTACCAGCAAGATGGCGGACGATCGAAGCGTTCATCGCGTGCCACAGATCTAGAGACCTTTTTTGACGAGAGGCTGTTCAAAAGGGCTGTCGACAGCTGGCTGTGCGCGCACAGCCAGCTGTCGTCAAAAAAGGGTCTCTAGATCTGTGGCAGGCGATGAACGTTTCGATCGTCCACCATCTTGCTGGTAGTTAAGTCGAGCGACGGCAACGGCTGCCCTTTTTTCAGCATCGGGCAATCTATCCAGCTTTTCTCGCATTCTTCCATTCTTCAGCAGATGTCAGTGCTGCATCGTGACCATTTTTTTTTTTACGGGAAATGATTGTATTGCGTGTGTATGATTAAAAAAATTAATCTTATTTTTATTACACTACTGAAAGATTCCCCGTTGTGGGAGCAATTACAACGGGCGACAGAAAAACATTTCACAAAAACATGCTTACACATAATATATTTAATCTGTGTCCACTTAACCCTTTGAGGTGCAACCCTTTCCCAATGCTGAAATAAGGGCAGTCGTTGCCATTCCTCGACTTAACTACCAGCAAGATGGCGGACGATCGAAACGTTCATCGCGTGCCACGAGTCCAGAGACCCTTTTTTGACGACAGCTGGCTGTGCCGTGCAGCATTGGGCAATCTATCCAGCTGTTCTCGCGTTCTTCCATTTTTCAGCAGATTTCAGTGCTGTTAAAAAGAATCGTGACCATTTTTTTACGGGAAATGACGTGCTAAAAAGTAAAGGATTCTCGTGGAGCTATGTCACCCGCAATTATTTTTATAGAAATCAAATCTATTCTTCGTGACTGGCAACAGTCAAAACGTCAGAGTTTGGTGTTCCCAGAGCGGGAACACTGCGCGTTAAAGGGTTAAATGATAATGAAGTACCACATTTCGTCGGAAAAGATTGAGCCTCGAATCTTTTCACAAAACAGTTGACACTATGTGACTAAGTTAGTACGCAAGAGTGAAGCAGGGATGTAGTGAATTTTTTTCGGTGGTACCAGGTGAACACCTAATTAACGGGTGTTAAGGCTATTATTTTTGGAAATCGTGCATCTTTTGAACAGCCTTTAAAAATTTTAATACCGCTAGAGACTCTGAAAATTTAGTATGTATGTCCTTTTACAAGCTGTACTATGAACTGTTACAAACGATGAACCTATAAAAGTCACCGAACACGTTTGATTGATGCGGAATAAGCAAATATTTTGGTTTCTCACGAATACCTTTTAAAAATGGGTAAAACCGGCGAATTAAATAAAAAACTTTCTCTTTTGGGGATAAAATTAAAATAAATTTCTAAATCAGAATATCACAAAAAGTTATCACGAGTGCTGACTATGTAACCATCTTAAAACCCGCGAATGAAAATAAAAATTTCGTGTGATTTATTCTAAATAGATAACTTTACGATACTTATACTCCGAGTGCAAAAATTGCGTTTACACAGTAAAGTTCCTTTTAAGGCCTTATTTGCATTTAAAATTTATTTTAACCTATTAGTAAGTTAAAGAAAACAAAAACAGTAGAAGGCATTTATTTTCCCCCCTTTTGCAAGTGAGAAATTTTAAAAGTAAATTTTTCTAAATTCCCAGTATTCCTATTTCTTCTTACTTTTGGTAAAGATACGGTTAAAAAGAATGGGGGGGGGAAACCCCCTTCCCTCCCTTATACTCACTCCTACCAGCGGAGCCAGGCTGAATTTGTGATTGTTTAAAATCCAGTCGTTTGGCACAAAGCCAAAGTTAGCCGGCGATGCCGCTAACTGTTTAACAAGAGCAATTTCTATTGGTGATAATAATCCTATATCACCTCGGTTCCATATGAGGTAACACTTAATTTTAACTTTTTTTAAAAAATTAAAAGTTTTGAAGATATGGAGATGTTTTTAATAAGAAATATTACTGCAGTTTTGCAGAGTAGCATACCCTGTGAAAGTGATTATTACTTTTAAAATGATAATCAAATGTTGCTAGTTACCACATGAATGAATAAATATGAAAATTTCTGGACCATTTTTAAGGTTTTTAGCCCTTTGACGTGCAGTGGCCCCGCTCTGGGATCCGCTATATAAATAGTTGCGGGTGACATAGCTCCGCGAGAATCCTTTACTTTTGAGCACGTCCTTTCCCGTCAAAAAATGGTCACGATTATTTTTAACAGCACTGGCATCTGCTGGAAAATGGAAGAATGCGAGAACAGCCGAATAGATTGCCCAATGCTGAAAAAAGGGCAGCCGTTGCCATCGCTCGACTTAACTACCAGCAAGATGGCGGACGATCGAAACGTTCATCGCGTGCCACAGATGTAGAGACCCCTTTTTTGACGCAGCTGGCTGTGCCCAGCACAGCCAGCTTAAGCATGAGTAAAGATCCGATGAATAAATCAAAGAAAATATATTTACTTATTGTAACGAATCATTGAATTAAATGATTCAATAAGTTGTAGTGGAGCTCGCTGCCCTTGAAAATTTCTTGATAAATTTCTTAGTATAATTATATTGACTTAAAATAGGAGTGCTAGAAGGGAATTAAGTCTTATGAAGAACAAAATAAGTAGTTGCGCCTGTCCCAAGAGCGACTAAATGGGAGGGGAGAAGACTATAAAAAAAATTTTTTTCAATCGCCATTTCATTCAATCTCCATTTCATTTATAGAAATCTCTAAATCGTTTTATATATTGAGTTTATTGTTTTTTCAAAAACAAATTACGTTTTAATATCTATGTAACTCTAATTATCTGTACTTTTAAATAACCGTTAGATTTACATTATTTATATTATGCGAAATTCACTTTTAAAAAGTTTGTTGTCACCCACTTTTATGAAAATAAAATAGCCATGAGCCTAAAAAAGCGCCCACTAATTAAAAATCTACGACTGTGCGCCATTGGCTACTAATGAAGTTTACCATAACGCAAAGCGGAAAAAAAGAATAATACTAGTGATATTTTAAATTCTATTAAAAAAAAAAAAACGCTTTTTAACCACTGTGCACTATGACGGACGTCATGAAATTATTTTCATGACCAAACCATGACTTAAATGTGTAAGTCATTCTTTTTAATACATTCACTCTTAATTGTTGCTTGGTTATTACACTATGCTCGAAAATTGCGCTTTGGTAATATGAATTAATAAATTTTGTACCAAAATTAACAAAGGCATCAGCAAGGGGTTAACAGTAACACTCTGAACACAGAGAGTGTTGCTGAGTAGCTAAGTTCAGTTGAAAAAGTCCAGAAAAGTCGCTAAATGTTTTAATTTATCCAAAATGAGCATAACTACTAAATATTAAAAACTGAGCTCACGAAAAATTAGAAAGATGAAATATAGGTGAAAAGATAAATCTTCTAAATAGTACGATATAGCGTTCGACCTCACACCGTTTTGAATGAGAAGTCATGACGTTTCATTAATGTTAAGTTTCTTTCTTTTTTTTAAACCTAGAACACTTTTTGACGATGCTTTTCATGAGTGGCCTGCAAAAAGTCCCGACTTAGCTCCCTGCGATTATTTTCTTTGGGGATACACAAATGCGTGTTTCACGACATAAAATTGTTTTCTACCAACTGTCACTGTGGAACTGAAAACAAGAGTAATTGCGGCCATCGGATATGTAACAACACACATATGACGAAAGTGTCGGATGAATTCTGCTTCAGAATGGATATCGTTCGTGTTTCTGGCGGTGTTTACACTGAACATATGTTAACTTCATGCTATTAGTTACTTTGCAGTGTTACTTTTTATTTCTTTTTCCCAAATGCCTGTATCGTTTGCAGTTTTGTAAATACAGCTGTTTTATCGGTCGATTATATATGATGTTCCTTCAATTTAATACTGTTTGCGTTATGCATCCCCATCGCTATACGAAATTTATGAATCGATGCCACTTCTAAATTAATACCCAATTGGAACAATTAATAATCGCTGAGTGATAGTTGCTTTATTTTCTGATGTTGTGAATCCTAGAAATGTGAATCTCATATCTTAGCTATAGACACTTTAATAAAAGATAACGATGCCTAAAAATTTGATAAACTATCTGTCGCTTTAAGAATTATTAAGTCACATTTTGATCTCAATGATTTTTATGAACCATGAACACCCAACGATCTATTTTTAGACAGTTGCAAAATTTATAAGTAGCAAAAATATTTAAACATTAATTTACTTTCCTACTTTTATGCTCGACTAATCAATCTGATTTCCACAAAATACTGAGCAATAACAAATTAAAATGATAATCTATCACTGTCTTATTCACAATTTTAGAAAAAGAATGACATCCTTCATACCACATAAATCTCGGAAATTTATTTATCACTTCTGGCATAGCATAAATTGGAGAATGTGCTGAAAAAAGTCGGGTGCTGATGGGTTAAGCATTATGATCACTTCAATACACTTCTGTTTTAAGGTAGTGCTGATCACGTTTTAAAGGTTTTAGATTTATTTATTAATTTATTTGGAAAAACAAATACAAACGTATCTGAAAAGTTCCCCAATAAAAGAGAAATGTCACTAAAAATGGCATTCATTCTGAAAAAAAAAAAAATGGTATCCCATAATTACAGTGGAAACTCGGTAAATTTAGCGATAAATTCCTTAAGTTGGCAACACTGCGGACACACGCAGAACATTAGGAGACGGCTAACGTGTACGGGTTCAGGGTTCTGGCCTCTCGCGCGGCCAGAATGTCGATCTAACGGTCTGGAATTTTGGCCTGTTTTCTCCTGATATAACATGAATTCGAGTTAGACCCCTTTAAAAGCCTCTGATTTGCAACCCCCGTAAGAAAATCGCCTTCGTGCAGGTTTACCTTAACCAAAAACAAATAAGAGTTCATTTGTAGATGACTCTTAGCAGAAGCATCATAAACTCACGTATTGCTCAAAGACAGACACAGATCTATCTTCAAACGGACGGGAAATTACCACTAATATGTCGTAATAAAAAAGACGAATTTGAGTATTACAGAAAAATTTTAATAAATTTAAACAGGCAAATTAAAACAAATGATTTCTTTATATATATATATAGATAGATAGATAGATAGATAGATAGATAGATAGATATATGGCATAAGCGTGGGTGTTTGAGAGTACACTGTAAAACATAAATGCAGTTTAAAAATGCACTGTAATCCTGACTTAAAAAAAATTGTTCGGTACATCCCCCCTCCCCTTTTCCTTATCCTGTAATAAAAGTAACATTTTTTTAAGGATTGCTTGAGGCTTCTCTTGCGATTTCCATTCCTTTTAACACATACTTTTTAAAATATGCGGTTTCAGTAGAAGTCAATTTTTTAATTGAATCACTAACAGTTCTTTTCTTTTCCCCTCCCCCTAAACATGTATCTAAACATAAAAGTGCTTTTAGGCGATAAACTTTCGCTAAACTTTTTCTTTTTTTTTTTCAGAAAAGCACAGAGAGAAAAAAAAGGAAAGAAAAGAAAAACTTTTTATCCGTGTTTCGTCCATTGCTTAAACTTATTCATGCAGACAAGAAAAACGCGAGAAGGGGGGGGGGGGATGATACATTTGAATTACCGCCGTCTCAATTCCAAGAACATGCTTCAGGAGACCACTATATCGAAGCATAAAAAAATGGGATGCGATTTGCAGCCTTATACGATTTTTTTAAACATCGATTCAAATATTATAATTACAATCGATTCAGCAGACGAAATCCTTCATTCCCGGATGCTCAACTTAGAAGTGGGGAAAATGTTGCTTTACATGTACCCGCAGGTGTTTAGAAGTGCAAGAAGTGCATTCACTGAACCTACCCGAAGAAAAAGAAGAAACAAAAATTAAAATTTGAATAAGATATCACGCCTTTCCCATCCTTTCTAATAAACCCGAGCAAAAATTTGTGTTCTTTTTCGCAGGGCGAATGTATTCCCGAGTCGTTTGGCAAGGGGCCAAAAGTTTTAAACTCCCCACTATTTTTATCTTGTTAAACGAGCGCGATGTAATGGGGGTTGTTCTGTTCCCTTTAAGTGAAATAAATCTGGATTATGAACTCCTCGGTTTGAAAAAAGTCGCGTGATTAGTTTCAAATTCTGCTCGAATGGCCAGACGTTTAGGAAAGGAAAAAAAAATGAAGGAAAAATAAAAAGATCATGAGGCTGTCAGTAATAAATTTACCAATTAGACGTACAACTAAGATAAGGAGGAAGTGCCTGTCACTTGTATGCAAATTACGAGTGTGCTGCCAGACATAGTACTGGCATAGTCTAACAACGCGAAATATTGCTTTGTGTAAAAATAAAACGAAACCGTTTCTCGGATTCGAAAATTTATTGCAACAATGTTCTACCACGTCTGATGAAAATGCAAATAACTATGAGGGGAGGGGGGGTGGCAGTTAAATTAGTAATATTTTGCTCACGATTTACGTGGTAGTTGCAGTGGCAGCCTTATTACTTAATAAGTCTTCAAAGCAATTTTTTTTTCTTTTCCAAATTAGCCATCGTTTTACAAAAATAATCTTTATGAAGCCTTCGTTTAGAATATAAATGTTCATAGTAAATCTACGAAACCGGGGAAGAAAAAGTTACGGTAAAAGTTATTGAGACAAAGTCTAAATTTTAAACTAGCTCGGCGGTATCAAGGAAAAAGTTACCTCGACAAGTTGAATTGTGAGGTGCTAATTAGCAGAATACGACATATTTATACAGTAGTTCTTTTTACATACTGGTTTATCGTTTATTTGTGTGTAGCCCACAACTTATAAAGAGACATTCTAAAAATTTGAGGCACTTGATATATATATTTGTACTTAGAGCTGAATCAGAACTGCTTGCTACATTTCAATCAATTAGATTAGAATCTTATAAATGTTAAATTAACATCTTTGGACTGCAGTATTTGTACTGCTACAATACAAGATGCAAGTATACAGTATTCACCTCGTAGTTGGGAGAAAGTATATTCTCTTCCCAACTACATTTCGTGGACTATAGCCCTTTTTCTGCTTGCTACCCTTTCAGAGAGAAGAGTAATTTAATTTTGAGATTTCGTCTAGGGGCGAAAAAATCCTACCCTTCAACGAAAAGTTGAAAAGTGGTCTTTCAGAGAGGGAAAGGGTAATTAGTCTCTGTTGATGGAGGAAAAATGAACACTGAGCCTAGAGCCAAAAATTATGGACCAGAAAAAAAATGGTCTGTATGAGATGTGGTCCCTTAAAAGAGGTGGTCTTTTAGAGAGGTTTCACCGTATCTTTGTTTTTGATCATTCGTGACATTGGCTACACATAAAAAAGGGGAAAAACATAAAATTCCCTTTTTCCCGAAAATTTACCTTTATAGCGAATTTTTCACTAAAACGGACTGTATTCAGTCTTTGTTAAAAATAAATTACACCGAAACCCTATTTCAATTTTAGATACACTTTCACTCGCAATTTAATGAACTTTGAGTTCTTACTGATTAAACCGTAAAAGCAACATTTGTAACTGTTTCAAAACTTTAATTATTTGCATTAGTTAACTCGGAGGCCATATAAACTGGTTTTTCTATTAACCTTTTGATTTAATTTGCAGTTGTCAAAGAATATCGGACTTTTGACAGGAGTCGGAGAACATTACTTTAGCGTGATTTCTTAAGTAACTGTTATTAACCCATCCCTGAGTTAATAAAACTAGAAAACGGTTGCTGTTCTTCTAATGACATAGGTCACGGTCGTTGTTCTATAATTCATAGAGATTTGAAAAAAAAGGACGAGAAAAAGTAAAAGAGAAAATATCCCCCGGACAATATTAAATCAAGTGTGCTTCAAATTTTCCTTACACAGTGGTCCTGTGTTTCCTTACAGAGTTTCCTTACACAAGATTTTAAATCTATTTTGAGTTCTAATGCTTTGATTCAAAGGTGTTAGTCGTTTAAACTGCGAAGAGATGATACATAATTTTCATGTCAATAGCGGAAGCTATTCTTCATGAAATAAATAAATAAACAAACAAACAAACGAAATTAAAAATGAATAAATAGAAGGTGCAACATGCAATTTTTATAATTTTCCGTACATTTCTCTTTTTATGATTAAAACGCTGTTTATACCTAAATCTATACATTATGCTACATTATATACCTTTTTTGTCGACATTCGTGAAATTTCATGCTATAATGAATTTTCAATGAGATATTCTCAATTGGGATCATTCGTCCGTTAAAAGTTTAAAATGCTCGAATAATTCACGCGTTATAATCAGTTTACTCTTACTTCATTCACATTTATATATTGTGTACATAATTCCTCGCGGGAAAGGCACTTGTGTAGGGTGGGTCGATTTTTACATTTTTGTACATGCTGAAATTCCCTATGACGGTAAAAGTTCTGTATTGGCATCAAACGTTTGGAAAAAAAATATTTTTTTTCAAAATATTTTTGAAATGTTAAAATGTGTTTAGTCCCAATGAAATTAAAATGTGTTTAGTCCCCTTGCCAGGACCTTGAAATTTCTCCAAGTACGTAAAATACATTTAAAATTTATTTTTTTTAATGTATAAAAATTTGAGCGGCCTGTAATGAAAATAGTTGCATAGTAAAATCCTCTGATCATGGGGGGAAAAGCATCTAATATCCTGTGATGTTTATGCCTTCCGCTAGGCCGGTGAGCAAAACAAACTAAATGATACAAAAAATGATACGAAAAGAGCTTCTTTAAAATATTAAAAGAAAAAGTTGTTGGAAACTACAGAAATTTCAAAAGCTTTGTAGGGCTTTAAATATGATATGATATGAATTTTTTTTTCGAAACAAAGGTCTTACTATGCAGCTATTTCCAGCCGGTTAAAAATTTTGATAAAGTTAAATGAAAATGTTGTATTTTACGTATATCTGGAGAAATTTTAAAGGCTGTGCGTGGGGGAGGGGGGATAAATATATTTAAATTTAAAAAAAAATTACAAACGTTTGATACCAATACATAACTTTTCCCACTACCGGTGATTTCGATTAAAAAAAAAAAGTACAAATCGACCCACTCTACTGGTGAGTGTCCTGGGTTAGTAAAATTCTGGCATTTCCGCCGCGTTCAATAATATATGTACACGCTTTAAGATATCGAGATAAATTTGCTCCAATGCATTTAAATCATGCCCCTTTTTGTCCAAATCGTTACCAAATCTACAGCCATCAGAATATTTTAGCTCTTTTTGTTCCGATGTTTTTGATGCCTCGCTTCATTTCTATTCTAGTTAGTTCCATTTTTCTTTACCTAATATTATAAACGCATTATAGTTTAAAAATTTATTGAAAATGCGATTATATTCAAAAGATCATAAACTATTCATATTAGCATAATATAGACCTTAAAGGGGGCGGTGGGAGGACTTAAAATTTAGAAAAATATTTAAACAACCGAAAAAAGAAATTAAGTAAAGTTCATATTGAAGTTAATAGTTTACAACTTAAAAAAATTACCAATTAACAATATTCTGACGAATTTCAAATGCTCTGATTTCTCTGTTAAATTATGTTTTAGAAAAAGCAACGTTGTTATTCAAAAATTTTATTTAAAAAAATTTAATTTTTTTGGATAAGATGAGAAAATAGGAGATATTAAGAAGGTAGATTTTATGAGCACGTTCAGTAACCGAGAATTTTACGTTAGAAAAACGGCAAGGAAAAAATTTCCAGTGAACCAGATGTCGTGAAGAGATAACTTGATCCTGCAAGGATTCTTGACAGAATGCTATTTAAAACGCTACGCTGATGGAAATCACATTGATACGTCTAATTTCCATTTTTCGCTCCAGTGAAGTGATTTGAGCCCACCTTTTTTTCTTACTTCCAAGAAGCTAAGCTTGTATAAATTGAGAATAAAATATTTTCTTTGATGGCTTTCAGATAGACTAATAGCTTATCTGAGGCAAAAACAAGAAGAAAATCACATAGTATTTCAGTTGGCATTACATTGGCACTTCATTCATCTCCCCTTTCGTTTTCTAATCAGGTAATTTTTTTCGACCTTGCATGAAAAGAGGTATAATTAGAAGTTTCATTGTGAACAAAATTAAATTCATGCTTCAATCCAAAAGGATATAAAACTATAATAATAATAATAATACACCTTTTTAATTTGAAACAGTGCTAATCTCTAGTTCTTTCATTAAAAGTATCCGATGTAGTCGAACTGAAAAGAATAGAAAAGAAAAAGCGCATAGAAACTTTTAAATGCAGAATTCAAGCGAAAGTACGGAGTTTTTTTCCCTCCCTAGATCTACGAGATCTAGTAAAAAAAAAAAAAAAAAAAAACTTCTAACATTATTATGCTTCAGGTTTTCAGAGCTTTAACAATATTTCAGTAAATTGTGATTTCATTAGTGGCTTCGTAACTATATTCTCTTAAAATTTGTATACAATTAATCAGCTCAGAATCCGGCAATAGCAGAAAATCTCCACTAATTACAGCTTCGACTTGAGGTCAACATCCTTTCCACTTCGAGGTCTTGGGGCATGTGACTTTAGCACCTATGCTTCATTTTCTGTTATATTGCAGGCATTGAATTCTTCTGGATTTTTGCTACTTATTTGTACACTGTACAAGTACAACACACGTATAGTGCCTTTTCATGCAGTGCTGGGGAAATGAATATTTTAGCATGCCAAGGGATCTGTTAGAAACGCATTTTAAAGAGTTTATTCGCGTCAAATTTATTACATTAGACGCATTGCTTAATTGTTGCGTCGTAACGTTACTAACTGAATCATAATGAAGAGTCGAACCCGATTAATGCAGTAGCCAATTTGCCTCAAAAATTTATTCTAATAAGCGGGATATTCTACTATCCGGGATCACATTGACTAATTATTACTGTTTGATACACTCTTTGAACTACCAGCAAGATGGCGGACGATCGAAACGTTCATCGCGTGCCACAGATCTAGAGACCCTTTTTTGACGCAGCTGGCTGTGCCGCACAGCCAGCTGCGTCAAAAAAGGGTCTCTAGATCTGTGGCACGCGATGAACGTTTCGATCGTCCGCCATCTTGCTGGTAGTTAAGTCGAGCGATGGCAACGGCTGCCCTTTTTTCAGCATTGGGCAATCTATCCAGCTGCTCTTCGCATTCTTCCATTTTTCAGCAGATGTCAGTGCTGTTTAAAAATAATAGTGACCATTTTTTTTACGGGAAATGACGTGCTAAAAAGTAAAGGATTCTCATGGAGCTATGTCACCCGCAACTATTTTTATAGAAATCAAATCTATTCTTCGTGACTGGCAACAGTCAAAACGTCAGAGTTTGGTGTTCCCAGAGCGGGATCGCTGCGCCTTAAAGGGTTAACTGATATTCCATTCAGCGGGTTCTACTGCATATGTGTATGCACACGAAACCTTAAATGCGCCGCCTAAATTAACCTATAGAAATGAATAGAGCCTTTCTCAGAAAAAGTGAAATGAAAATGCTCTTTTTAACTAGCCGCAAACGTTCACAATGACGCATTTTCGGAAAACTTAATGCTACGGGCAGAGCTAGCTCAATGCACATCTAAGCACCGACTAAATTAACATTTAGAAGTGAGTCGTGCAGGTCTTTGAAAAGGAGAAACGAAAATGTTCTGTTTTAACTAGCCGCAAACGTTCACAATGACGCACTTTCTGAAAACATAATGTTACGGGCAGAGCTCAACACATCTGAGCAATTATAACAAAGGGCGAACCGCCGATTGTAACCGCATTGTATAATATAGAGCCACTTTTTCCCCTTTCTTTTCTTTATCCAAAACTGCGTACCGGTGAACTGCTTTAGATATTGAGGGCATGAAAGAGATAAAAGAAACTGATTTTTGTTTCAATTCGGACATTTCAAAGAGAAAGTAAATGAGTAAGTTTTAATGATCTCGGGGAACCTGAGAATATACTTTGCTTGATGCCTTCGAAAGCTATGACAAAAAGCACTTGCTTTGTTTTTGAAAGCAATTTCAGAAGGGCGGTACACTTTGTGCCGATGTCGGGAAGAGAACACAATTCAGGACGTAGATTCCAGAGAAAATATACTAGCTAAATAATAGAGAGTATGGAAAACAGCAAAATATCCGCACATGATGCACAGTTCTTGCATCTTCCGTGTTAAGCAACGCAACGTGACATCACGGGGCGTCTGTGTTGGAAACGTGGCCTTTCCTTTGTCCAAGACCGTCCAAAACCGCAAAATGACGGATGATTACAATATCTTTTTATTGAAGGACACTCGAGGTCTTAAAAGTAGAGCGCAAAAGGTCTATTTACGCTTTTCGCAGAAGACGCGGAGCAGTAGGCGGCAAGGGAACATTGTCCGTGCTAGTTTTACGACCTTCTTATGATTTAAGGTATCCACCAACAAAACATAATAGCGGATCATCAGATAGTGTCTCTGCACCATCTCAGCAAAGGAAGAACCAAATCTGCCTCCGAGACGCTTGACAATTGCGCATCTTCTGCAAGGAATTGTGCATGAGAATTTATGTATCGATTTCACGACTTGGGCTGGCCACCAAAACAAAAGATAATTGTATATCATTTATCACTCCGCGTTTTTCGGACGTTCTGGATCCATAGAAGTTTCGTGTTTCCCTCGGATGTCACTGTCCGTTGCTTAACATAGAAGACACGAGAAATGTTCGCACATCAGCTTTAAAAGTAAACGGTGGCACTGAATATCATAGTGCTAATATTTCGTAAGTGCTGTCAATGCACTTTTCCCAAAAAGTAAGCGTTGTATCAAACTAGTATAAGATATTTTTTTTTTTCGTAATGACTTTTTATGCATTTAAAATGAGATCCGAACGAAGTTGTAAGATGAAAACTCAAAGGTTCAATGATCTGAATTTTTCTTAATATGACGAAATTGGATTTTACGAATAGAACGCTAATATAATTTTCGTGAAATCCATTTTGTAGTTATGCATTTACTTGGCAGTAAGGAAAATCTACTAAAAAAATGTAAAAAATATATTAAAACTGTCAATTTTAGAAAAAAAAGTTTGCCTAAAATTTTGACAAAATAGAAATTTACTTGATGGTACAAATAGAAATTTACTTGAAAAGTAATAACTTTGGTTTGAAAAATAGAAGCATGCGAAATTTAAGTTGAATCCAACAAATATTTCTTTCTATACAAGAGTTCAAACTTTTTCATTTCGGCCGTTTTCTTACATTGATTTGATAACTCCACCAAACTCACTCCACCACAAAAAAAAAAAAAAAAAAAAAAAATTCTAAACGATTAGAGTATCGTTTATCAGGACGAAATGTAACTGTTTTAATTTCTTATTGTTCTCTTTATAAGTGTAGGATTTTACTATTTGGGTATGAATTTCAATGAATTTATGACAAGCTTCAATCTTGTTACTCTACAATCAAGTTAATCGCTCACTTACGAACCAAAGCGTAGTTTTGAGAAACCATGCAATATGGTTATTTGGCCTAGTACAGTAGTTCTCAGCCTCTTTCTCTTTGAGAATCCTTTGTGTTGCCGCTGTGTACTAGTATACTGTTTCCGCGAACCACTAGCTGGGAAAAATCCATTGTCTGGTGAATAAGTCGGGTGTCTGTGAAGTGATTATTAAGACGTGTATGAATACGACTTTTTTTTTTTTTTTTTTTTTTTAATACAATGTAGTGTTTTCTTCACTACAGTCATTTAAAAGCATGAACAGTTTTCCTGTTTTTGTAGGAAATGTTCTTAGGAAAAATAGGAATTTCTTGACCATCTAGAAGCTTGAATTACGATTTGAAATTTCTTTTAGCAAACTGAATGGGTTCATTCTTTTAAATTCTCTCGATTAAAAAAAAATAAAAAACAATCAAAAAGCATTAAAAACCGTCCTTCCCTTTCAAAAAAAGAGTGGTTAAAAAATTTCTGATATCGTTCGAAAAATCTGCTTCTTTCTGTATGATTTGATTAATTATAAATTACAAAATTCTGCTGCAGTTTATTACCAATATTCCATAACAAACAACAGCCGTCAACTAAACGACGTAAAATATTAAATAAAATTTCAGAAAGCCATCAGAAAATGGGAAGTTGCCGTTTATATTTTTGTACACTGCAATGCAAGTTCAGGGATGTGAAATGCATAATTCAGGTACATATTTTAAGACACATTTAGTTTTAACTACTGAAAAGGAGAGACTACTGCTTTTTCCAGAAATTCTGATTAAAATCTTAAGCATTTTGCTCGAAAATAATTGCTGCTGTGTTTTGCTATGGAATACGGCAACACTTCCATTCTTTATGAATTTTGCAATTAATATTCATTAAATTCATGAAGGAATGAGCAGATTATTCAGATCACATTACTCAACTTTTAGCAAAGGGTGCTTCTCGAACAAAATTTATTTTTACATGTTTATTTAAAAGTACAATAGTTGCATAGTATTTACAGATAAGCTCGTGAGAAATGGTTGGCCTATGTTTGTGTATTAATTTAAATATATACATATAAATCTTTCAGTAAACAATGTAATATATATGGTGACTTATGAAATCAAATTTAAAAGAAATTGCAAAATTTTAGTTTAGTTAATTTTAAATTTTGTTAATTAGATTAACAAAAATTTTATTTATGCATATAATTAACGGATAACACTTGGCCCAGTTTTTTAAGCTTATGATGCATACACCGAAAAGAATTTAAAAAATAAAATAAGCGTTATTTTTACCGGCACGTTATCTGTAGTTACCTTTACGTTAAAAAAAAAAAAAAAAAAAAAAAAAAAAAACTAAAGGGGGAAAAAAACGTATTTTACACCGTTAGATGAATGATTCTAGCAAGTTGCAGCCTATTTATCCAGAAAGTTCTTAGAACTTCTCTGATAGCTAACTTTTAAGTGAAAGTTGTGAAACTGGTCGACACATTGAAAGTATTTGTAGTCGACAAATGCAATAACATTATTGATATTTACAAATAAAATATGATTGCTCAGCTGTTTCGTTACCTCTTAAAACGCTAAATAGAAAGTTTGTTTACCTTTATTTATTTATTTATTTATTTTAATGATTTTTTTTTTCTCTCAGCGAGATACATTTTCAATAAAATTTCAACTGGAACAATGACAAAACAAGAAGTCATTTATTTAAAAACTACCAAATGACAGAGTAATTAAATTAAGCGCCCTGGCTTTTGAGCAATGTAATCATAAGAGTTTAAAGTTATGAGTTTTTAGTAATTCTGTTTAATGACGGCACCTCTTAAAAATCAAAAAGCTAAATAGAAAGTTTTATTTACTTTTAAATTATCTTTATTCAGCGAGAGACATTTTCAATAAAAATTTCAAATGGAAAAATGATAAACAAGCAAGAAAGCTCTTCTTTAAAAACTACCAAATGACAGATTAATTAAATTAAATGCTCCGACTTTTGAGTAATGTAATAAGATAAAGATTTTAAAATTATTAGAGATTTTAGTAATTTCGTTTAATGACCTAAGCCCAAATCATTTTTCCTTTAATGTATAACAAACTGTAGCAAAGTAAATGACCTCTTTTATTTATGCGTTACAGTTCCATTTTCTAAAAGATGTTCTGGCAAACGATAAATCAATAAATTTAAAGTAACGTGCTCGGGATGAACTAAGTGCTCCAAATATGGTTTTCGAACAGTAAATCGATGCCTTATTTCACCAGACTGTGCTTTTATTCCGTGATGATAGGCCTAAAGTACCGTAATTTAAGGAGCACAAAACTTTCTACATTATTAGGCTTGTGATTTATCTTGGAGTATAGCAGTTGCAGCTGTGAGAGAATATTACAAATTCAATCTTTTCGCATAATAAGTATTTTAATCTATTAAAAATAGCCTTGTCGCTTTCAATTTTCTAATCGTTAACTGGGTGAAATGATTGTTGCCATGAAGAAAAGAAAATGTACGCGTCGCGCATGATTAAACCCACACACACGTTCACATCATTTCTTCGCTCAGAAATTTGTTCTGTAGGTGTGGCGTAACTTTTGGACTTGATTTAGTCAAAATGAATGAATTGTTCAAGAGAAGCTCTTTGCAAATTTACTAATGAGTCGAAACAGATTTTACTAATTCCAGATATACTCTTGCTTTTCTATATTCTTCTTTAAAAAAAAAGCTTTAAAAAAAAAAAGCTCATCAAAATTATTCTCTTTTCACGATAGATTTTAACCGAAATAATCCTAGAATGGCCAAGAGGATAGGACATTGAAACGAACATTGGGAGACGACTGAAGTGTGAAGATCCAGAGTTATGGTCTCTTGCGCGTCTGTCAATCTAACAGTCAGGAGTTTTGGGCGGTTTTCTCCATGTGTAAAGTGAATACACGTTAGAAACCCTTAAAAACTCCTACGCCCAAGGCACCCCCCTTAGGAAAATATCCCTCTTGTAGCTTTGTCTTGACCAGAAACAAACAAATTAAACCGAAATAAACATTGCATTGAATAAACACACTTTTTCCTCCTATGGTATTTTACCAAAGTCTGGGAATTCGATAACTTATTCTTTCACGTTGTAGAGCTTTCATAGAAACCGTTCGAAAATATTTGAAAAACTCAAACTTCTTTAAAACAAAGGTTATCATTTCATATTATATCTCAATAAACATTTCTTAGAGCTTTGTCATTCTTATTGTACTTAGTTATTGGGGGTCTGTGAGTTATTTAATTTCCTACTTTAATTCATTGTTTATGAAAAAGCAATTAGTCTGCTTTGTATCAAAATTTGATTGGAAAATTCAGCAATTAAAAATAACAATTACTCACTGTTAGGCATTACAGGTCCTTCAAATTTAAAATACTAAAAACACTAGTTGTTTTTCTAATACTACTATTGTTGAAAAAAGGGAACTTTTTCAGTGAAAACGCCACCATTTTATTCAATTATTTAATCAATATTACTCGAAATCATCCCAAGCTGTTATTCTTCCGTCCACAGTTATTGATCTGCGAGTTGTTTAATTCAGTCAATTTAATCCATTATTTTATTGCGAGTAATCAATTACTCGTTATTCCACCCAAATTCGATTATCTCAAAAGAACAAAAACTATTATCTGCTAAATACAGCAAAACAAACTTTAGAATCTAGAATCGCGTAACTCCGGGGCATGCGGGGTTGTTAAACGAATTTTAATGCCATCAAAAGCCTGGGGCTCATAGATCGCTGACATGAAGCAATGGGCACCACTATGCTGCAACTTAAAAAAAATAAAAATAAAAATAAAAAAAATAAAAATAAAAAATAAAATGTTAGAATGTTTCCACTTCCACAGCTATCTTACATACAAGAAATGACGAAATTTTTCCTGTCCGGAGATTCTGGTTTTACTCGTGTTGAGAAAAACTGGACTTTCTACGCAGATGGCACAGGCAGAAGATAAGAGGCATTTTTGTCTGTGCAACCATTTATTAAATGTGTCACAGGTAATGTGACTGTAGGGATTTTTAAGATTCTTTCATTATTACAACTATAATATATACCATCAATGACATCGAACATAATCACAATGCTGGAATTTGAAACATTATTTAATAGCTATCATCCATTTTTGCAGGAGATTAACTGTGCATTGGAAACATTCATTTGCAGATTTTCTTGAGATAAGGCTACTTCCGGGACTTATGCCGCATATTTTTTGAATTCGTGTAAAAAATCCTTGGCTGCTCTTACAGTAAAATAAATCATGCTGTGTTATTTATAGTAGAATACAGAACATGTGTACTGCGACAAAAATAAATAAATAAATAAATAAATAAAATAAAATATATCAATTTTTTTTTAAAAAAAAAATTCTAAAACATTGCATTACGGGTGAGACGCCGCTCTTGTGCGGGAGTTATGCCGCACCTATCATAAGAACAGGATGAAATAATAAATAAAAAATACTCGGAAAAATATTCATATCTGGACTATAATTACCTATTTAATAACAAAAAAAAACTGAATTAATATAAAGAGACGTACTAGCAGATTTAAATCAATATTAGTCTGCCTACTTAGTTCACTGCTAAAATTAAATTCTTATATTTTTTAATTGATTTCAGCTGTTGTTTCATTAACAACGCAACATTTGAGAGGGGGAAAAAAAAAGAGTAAAATAGTGTTTACGTTGTTTTATTTATTTATTTATTTTTAATGTGGGCGTTTCTAACAAAATCTGTAAACAAATTAGCTGATTATTCGGTTTTAGAAGCAATATTTCATTCGAGCCAGAAGGTTAAAATGCAAAATTATTACAGTTACAATTAAAGATTAATAACATGCCCAACTTGGTCGGTTTGTATAAAATGAAAAGGTAAAAAAAAAAGTTAATAACTCTTTATCAAATCCAGTAAATATACTCCAGTAACATAAATTCAGTAATATAAAAATAAGACACGGAGAGAAATTAAAATTTTGCTCATTGCGGCGTTCCGTACAAAAGAGACTGCGGCATGTATACAAGAACGACAGTGCTGCATCTATTACATTTTGTACGCAGACGTAACACATTACAATTTCCTGTCCCCACAACGGAAAATGGTGTAACCATATACACAATACTCTATACATATGAAGTTGCAGAATGATGAACTACGATAATTTTTTTTTTGTTCTCATTGCATTATTTATTCGATTTTTAAGCTAAAACAGTTGCAATTTCTTATTATCACAAACATGTAACTTTTTGCCGCGAGATGACTTGTTTTTGCTGCTTTATTCGATCAAAATCTCATTTCGAACCTTCCCCGCTGCCTACTAACGGTCTCGAGTTTTGAGCAGTTTTCTCCATATTTAACATGAGCGTTAGAGCCCCTTAACCCTTTAACGCGCAGTGGTTTCGCTCTGAGACCACCAAACTGTTGACGTTTTGACTGTTGAAGGTCACGAAGAATAGATTGGATTTCTACAAAAATAGTTGCGGGTGACATAGCTCCACGAGAATCCTTTACTTTTTAGCACGTCATTTCCCGTAAAAAAATTGTCACGATTATTTTTAACACCACTGACATCTGCCGAAAAATGGAAGAACGCGAGAACAGCTGGATAGATTGCCCAATGCTGAAAAAAGGGCAGCCGTTGCCATCGCTCGACTTAACTACCAACAAGATGGCGGACGATCGAAACGTTCATCGCGTGCCACAGATCTAGAGACCCTTTTTTTGACGCAGCTGGCTGTGCGCGAGCACAGCCAGCTGTCGTCAAAAAAGGGTCTCTAGATCTGTGGCACGCGATGAACGTTTCGATCGTCCGCCATCTTGTTGGTAGTTAAGTCGAGCGATGGCAACGGCTGCCCTTTTTTCAGCATTGGGAAAGGGTTGCGCCTCAAAGGGTTAAAAGTCCTCTGCCCAAGGCACCTTCCCTTAGGCAGATAGCCCTCTTGTAGCTTTGGCTTAACACAACAACAGCATCATCAAAATCTTATTTCGAGCCCTAACTAGGTTAAATGTTAGCACCTTTTCATGTCAAGTGTTACCTGCTGCACGAAGGAAACATTTGCAACCGTACTTTCCACCGCGAAAAGTGTTTATTTCTTTGTATTCTACCGCCCCACCCCAAAATGCAGTAACCCTACATACCAATGCGGTACTTTTCTCCCCTTTCACTTCTGAATTTGTGTGTGTGTGCGTCCCGTTAAAATACCTTCATACATAACCGTCATATTAAACACGACACGGTTGCTTGACTACAAGACCTTGTCTTTATTATCGTTTCGCATCTTATGTCTCAGTCAAAGTAATAATGGCTCATTCTCCGTAGTACCTGTGTCAATAGAGTCTTTGTAAGCGTGTCATGTAGCTCATCTCCTTCCTATTAATATTCATTCACCTACAAATAGATACAGTTCTTCGAATGGACACTGAAGGAGACCAACTGTGAAACTCTTGTATAATATTGGGATTTTTTTTCCCTTTCTGTATAAGCTGGTATGTGTTAACGCAAGCAAAGGAATATTCCAGTGATTGAGAAAAATAGCGTTAGCTGTTTGCTTAATTTGTTCTTCATTTATTAATCAAAACTTACATTAATTAAAATGTGCGTTAAATATATAAAAAAACTTGCGATTTCACTTTCATCAAATATTAAAAATTTAATATGCTTCCAAAAATAGGAAGGCTGACTCTGAGACATCCCCCCTCCTCTGAAGCAATGTGTCTGGATACACAATTGTTACTTAATTTAATCGTAGTTTTAATTTCATATGTATAACGCATAGAATGAATGTCTATTAGTTTTTATATATGAAACGTGTTAAAATTAGGATGTTTAGTAATAGTTTAGGACAGCTATAGTTTTACATCGATTAAAGACAATTATAAAAGTTATGAATTTTAGAAGCACTTTTTATGAATTTTAGAAGCACTGAGTAATGGCAACTAAAATTTCTTTTAAGAAACATTTAGATTTAATCCTTTAGTTGAGTTAAAGGATTGAATTAAAGCCTTATTCAGATTTCATGGCCAATTAAATTTCCATTCGTCAAATGTTTCCTTCATTAATTCGCTGAATTCTGTGAGAATACCGAATTTAACAGAAGTATTATGTATATAAAATTCTATATCATATTCAAAATGTGTTAATATATCATCAACATTGTACATAGAGAGTTTATGCACTAAGCATATATTCAGTTTCTCTTCCCATGATCGGTAGGTTTTCTCCAGATGAAACGTGAATACGCGTTAGAACCCCTTAGAAAGATCCTCCTACCAAGGCACCCCTCATCCTAGGCAGATACCCCGCGTGCAGGTTTGCCTTAAAGCACAAACACTCATTCCCATGATCGGTTGCAGTTTTAGATCTTTAATTACTTAAGATCACCGGTAATTTATAAGTCCATGAAACAGTACAAGGTCAAGACAAGTTATAAATCTCACTTTCAAACTTCGGATTAGCCATCTGGTGTAAAAGTAAAATAATAAAAAAAAGGCTGATTCCAGAAATATTTGATTTTGGGTATAATCGTATTTTTATTAGAGACATCTTGACCAGAAATGTAATAAAAATTACATGCATGCAGAGGCTGCCTCCACGTCTAGGGAGTAATTCTTAGTCAAAGAAAAAAGGCTTTCCGTTAACACCAACGCCCCTTTATTTACGCAGCGTTATTTAATTTTTACACAGACATGATTTGAAAAAAAAAATGTTTGCTTCTAATCGGATTCTAGGTTAAATAATAACGTTACTTACTTCTTGAATAAATAACTGTCCACTTAGCGGTCAGCCATCCTCGCACCTGTAAAGGATCGGACATCCCCCTTCCCCTCCTCCCCCCCCCCCAAAAAAAAAGAAGTCTCTGCGATTTTGTTCTATTTTTACTCGAATGTACATCACTCTTTCTCTCTCTCTTAAAAAAAAAAAAGAAAAAAAAATCGTGTCAAAAATTTCTGTCTTCGATCCCACAAGTATGCATCAGGGTTTTCTCTATCCCATACTCAGTTTCAGAAACTAGCATTCACATGATTATAATAAAAGAAAGAAAATGTTCCATTGTTTAGTTGGGAAATGAATTATTCTTTTATAACAAATGTCTCTAAATAATTCTTCCAGATAAAATTTAAAAATCTCCGCGGTCTTACAGTATTTGATTCTTAGAGGTGGAACTATGCCAAGAAAGAACATATGCTAATGTATTTTAGCTGAAAACTGCCAGAAAATGAAATAGGAATATAACTTGCGAGAATAATTAAAAAAAAAATTAAGCGTAAAAAATAAATTGGGGGGGGGGGGAGTGCACATGGGAATAAAATGGAATATAGATTCTGTAATTTCTTATCTTTTTTAAATTGTGAGGAGGTGACGATCAGTAAACATACTATGAGAAAAAAACACTTTTTAGTTGAATTAACAAAATTGTTTTATATTAATTTTAAAAGTTTTAAAAACTGTATTTTTTAATTAGAAAAACTAATAAATCCCGATTCCTTTTGCCATTTATCCAATTCAATCTAATGCAAATATATATACTTTTATAACCACAGAATTAATGTGATGCCGTTTCTTAGCTTTGAAAGCAAACTTTAAAATGCATTTAAAAAACGAGAAATGTTTAAGGAAAATCGAAGTAAGTATTCGTGCAGTAGCACATGAGCATTAAAAAAAAAAAAAAAAAAAAAAAAAAAGGAACCAAAATGGGGAAATTGAGTTTCGCAGATCCACGAAAGGTGTTCACCTTGAAGTAGATTTAAATATGAATCCAAGAATACATAGCAAACACTATTTATTATTTTTTTGTCTCGGGAAACTTAGATTTAATGATCAAGTAAATTATCACAGATTTATGTGTATGCTTGTAAAAGTTTATTATAGCCAATATGTACTTAATAAACTATATAATTATTTTAATTTCTAATTATTTAATTTATATTTTCGAACTGCTGAACAAATACTACTTGTTTTCTTATGGAAGTTTTATTATTTATCTAACTACGTAAAAAAGAATTTTTACACGAAAAATTTGTTAGAAAATCTTTCACCTATCTCTTTTAATTTTAAAGGAATTTTAGTGGGTTCGTGAAAATGAGGATAGTATTAATACAGTGAAACCTCCTTAAGGGTGTATGTCGAAAAAAAAAACCCTGTTTTTAGTCTTGGTACACAAATTGAAATAAAATAATAGCACCATGGTCTCCAAAAAATTCCAGATGGTTCTTCATAAGCTGCTTTACACACTGCAATAAGCCAAAAAGCTGTGGCTTTTGTGAAATTTTTTGAGAAAAAATTCTTAAACATGGATCTTGGCTGCAAGATTTTTCTAAAAGTGACACGTGCGAAAATTTCCGATTTTTAAGAATTTTTTTCTAAAAGTTTTGGATACAGATTTATCGTTTATTTTTAGTATGTAGTACAGCTGGTAAAGAGACAGTTTCAAAATTTTGAAGTGCCTGGCATAATTATTTTATTTGTACTTATGTACCAAAATCACATGATTTTTTTGGAACAACACCGTTAAGTTGGACAACTGCGGTTCCTCAAACTGTCCAACTTTCAGAGGTGTCTAAGTTATAGAGGTATATTTCTATATTATGGATACGTTCGGTTCCCCAAAAGAGTCTTCAACTTTCGGGGGTGTCCAACTTCGGAGGTTTCCCTGTATAAATATTTCAGCTAATATTTTTCATGACCGATTTAAAATCCCTTCAATCGACAGCTTTCTTATTAAATAACTGATAGTTTTAAACAATTCCCACTTCCATTATTTATTTTATTTCAATAGATTTTATCCAGTAAAAAAACAAGCAAACAAAGAAAATGAAAAATACGATCGCAGTTTTTTAGAACCTCTGAAAAAAAAATCCCTTGAATTTACTACAAGTCATATGAAAACGAAGGAATGTTAACATCGATCACGTAATTTAGTAATAAAAAGGGAATCTAAAATTTCAATTACTAACCAAGCCGAAGAAAATGATTTCGCATTTCATTAAAAACGCTGCAATTCTTTTGCGAAATTGCATTTTCCTCTCTGGAGTCTGAAATTAAATGTTTTATTTCAATTAATGAAAGCTGAGTAATGTTCGCGATTTGCACTTTTAATTACTTTAAAACGTGATTTTTTTTTCTTTTCGTTTGTTTCGCTACTTTTTTTTTCCTTTGAAGCTTTTATTTTAACCGTTAAGAAAGTAATGTATCGGAACAGGCTATAATGAAACGGCAGAAAACATGATTTGCGATTGACCAAAATATTGCATTTCATATTTTCATATTCCGAAAACTTATAGAAAAGTTTTATTTTCAGGACTATTTTTAATGAGCAGATACATTTTTAAAAATTTATTTTACAAATTTTGTATATTAATTCAGGAGACGATCCAGGAATTTTTTCTAAGGTCCTATTAAAAAAAAACACTAAAGGTCCTGTTTTTGTGTGTGTGTGTGTGTGATTTTCAATATCTATTTCTGGGAGTTTGTGTACTAATATTTTGGAAAAGTCACATTTTTAAAAAACAATTTATATTGCAAATTAAAATGTAGGGTAAACTACTAATGAAGAAAAATTATATTTAACTCTAGTTTTGTGAAGGGCCCTTTTTAATCAATACATTTATTAATAATTTATAAATGTTTGTAATGCGTTCAGAATGTTTCTAAATTAATTACTGGATTAATTTTTTTATATTCAGGGATGAGATTCACAAAAAAAAGGAAAAAGTCTGAAAGAATGTGCAAACAATATTTGAGCAATAATACTTATGAATTTCAAGTTCAATAGATATTGTAATTACTTTTAATATCAAATCAGTCTTACTTATATACAATTTTGCTTTAATAAAAAATCAAAAAATTCAGAAAAGATTTGAAAAATTGAAAGAACTGAATTTTTATGAAACACTGAAAAAGTCTGAAAATCAGACAATAGTTTGAAGAATCTCATCCCTGTATATTAGTAATTCAGGGGTCGGTCCAGGAACTTTTTCTAGGGTCCTATTTTTGTGAAAACTGGAATTTATTTATTCTTTGTGTGTGTATGTGAATTTCAACATCTGTTTTGGGGGATTTTTTTTTTACAAAATATTTTTTTTGTAAAAGTCATCAGTACATTTCAGTTAAAGCAGTTTACAAAACAAATTAAAATGTAGAGTAAAATACGAATGGAAGAACATTACATTCAATTCTATTTTTGTGAAGGGTCCTTTTTAATCAATACATTTATTAACAATTTATAAATGTTAATTGTTGCAATGCTTTCAGTTATTTTTTTTACAAAAGTTTATAAGGGGAAGGAAGGTAACGCACAATAAATAAATTGGACAAACTACTGATGAATTTTACTGACATTTGCAAAGGGAAAAGAATTGTTAAAGCATGGTCAGTAATGTTACTAGCATTCAATAGGAGAGAACAATTTCTATGTTTGAGTGCAGCTTTATTTTTCGAACACTGCTACTAAAAAAAAAAATATTTCACTTATTGTTCAAGCAATAATACCCATTTCCAAGAACATCGAAAAATGTTCTTCAACCACAAATTTAAACCAATTCCTGATATTCTAAAGAAATATTTTCCAAAGATGCCCTTTTTTCCCCGGTTTGAAATCATTATATTTATTTTACCAGCTGCATGAAGTGTAGTTTTCTTGTTGAAAAGGAGAACTTCTTAGCCGTTTTGCTTTGAGCACATTTTCTCCCGTTCGAAATTTGCAAGTAAAATAAAATTTATCCGAGCTCTCAGATTAACTTTCTCTGCAACAATGTGCGTTTCTGTGCAGAGTGAATGTGCAAAATCGATTTCCCAGAATTTTACGTGTCGCGTAAAATTACGCATTAACATGCACTATTCTTAGACTTTAGTTTCTCATTGACAGAGAAATTCTTGCAGCCGCTCATGCCCACGCTTTCTGAATGGTTTGAAAGTATTGATCCGGAGTTTATGAATAATAATCAGGCACAGTGCGCTACAAACGTATGAGTAAGTGCGCTAGTTAAGTTAAAATAAGCGCAAATGAAAAAGGGAATATTTTTCAGAAGGTTAAAAACGAAAGTGACAGCATCGGTAATTACATTGCTTAAGTAATTGCCTCAAATTTAAACAAGACATAATAACCGTTCCGTGGCACTTATAATACGACGGTAGGAAATTGTGTTTTCTTTTTACGCTCAAACTGAGCATAAATGTCGAATGGTGAAATGAGGAAAATTTTAAATTTTCTTATTGCATTTATAATGCGTACAATATTTTGGCGAAATATTTAAGGCGAATCTCTAAATTCATAGGCTTCCACATGATTAATTCTGGGTTATAGTCCAGGCAAGTTAGACCAAAAAACAGCAAATGGGGGAAAAAATTTATATATTTTTAAAACTTGGGCAAAACACTAATTGGGTATATAGTTGTATGAAACAGAAAAGTTCCCCCTCTCGGGGTGCCGCGTCCCGCCCTTTGCCCTCCCCCAAAAAAGGTCACTTTTTTACATTTTCACTTCTATCTCAAAAACCGTTCGCCTTAGCAAAAAAATGTCAATTACAAAATGAAAGCTGATAAAATTTCCTACGAGATTGTAACTGGTCATTTTTTTCTATATGCAATAGCTTTCGAGATATGCTTTAGACAAAATCGCAAATTTTTGGAAAACGCTTCTTTTTATCCAAATTTTTAACCAATTTTGTCTTTTAACTCTTTTAACTCTTCAACCCTCAGTTTTACAGCAATTGTCTTCATAACAAAGTTGTAGAGTATTCAATTACTTTTAAAGTGAGTTATTATTTGCAACTTTATCTTTAAATGATCAAAAGTTATTGCAATTTGAAATTTTCAATAAATTTAGCAAATTTGAATGAAAACTACATTGCGCGTCAAAGTATGACAAAATCTAGGAAAAAAATTATAAAGTTTTGAAACTTTGGGAAAACAGTGGCTGGGGATGTAGTTGTATGAAACAGAAAAGTTCCCGCCCTTCGGGGGGCACGCCCCCTCTTTAGCCCCCCCCTAAAAAAAGGTCTTTTTGGGATTTTCACTTTTATCTCAAAAACCGTACGTCTTAGCAAAAAATTGTCAGTTACAAAATGAAAGCTGAGGAAGTTTCCTACAAGATTGCTATGGGTTATCTTTTTCTAGATACAAAAGCTTTCGAGATATAAGTTTTAGAAAAAATCGCAAATTTTTGGAAAACGCTTCTTTTTATAACTATTTCCCACTAACTTTGCCTTACAGCTCTTCAACCATCAGTTAGACAGGAATGGGTTAAAGAAAAGTTTTAAAGTATTCAATTACCTTTAATTTTTATTTTTATATGCAATCGTATTTTTAAATGATCAAAAGTTACAGCAATTTGAAATTTTCAATACATTTTAGGGAATTCGAATGAAAAGTGCATTGTGCGTCAGAGTGCAAGAAAAAACCAAGGAAAAAGCTTATAAACGTTTGAAACTTGGGGAAAACACTGGTTGAGTATGTAGTTGCATGAAACAGTCTCTAGGGGTGCCGCGTCCCCCCTCTTAGCCCCCTCCTCCTCAAAGTTCCCTTTTTAGATTTTCATCTCAAAAATGGTGCTTCTTAGCAAAAGCATGCCAATTACAAAATGAAAACTGATAAAATTTTCTAGAAGATTATAATTTTTATTTTATGTATCGAATTATTTATTATTCGATATCTTTATAATTAGTTTTTTTTTTCAATATCGAATATTTTCTTCTATATCGAATAGCTTCGAGATATGTTTTAGAAAACCTCGCAAATTTATGGAAAATGCTTTTTTTCATCCCATATTTCGACCCTTGCCCTATGCTGCCGGCGCCCATGTCCATAGGTTTGTTGCACTATTATTGTACAGATGTTGCACAAGAGAAAGTAAGTGTGCTATAATTATGCAGTAATTTTTTTTATTAATTTTGCTGACATTATTAATTCTGATGCTGAATGATCACTGAAATGCAAATGTCAAAGTACATAATATTGAACAGATGTATTGCATTACAGAATTCTATTGATGTAAAAAATATCACTTTCAAAATATATTTTGGTGGGTGGGAGAGGGGTTAATTTAGACTTTAGTTCTAACGTTTATGTGTTAAATATGTGTTTATATAGGAATAAAATGTAACTAGTTCAGCAGAAACAATAGAAGGAAGAAATTTAAAAAAAACGAAATAAAACCAAATCGTACGCTTATGTAATATAAATTTTTATTGAAAAAAAGAACCGTTTCGCATAAAAAAAAATTTGGAGGAAAGGGGGACACGCCCCCCTTCAACGTGGTGGAACTTTCCTGTCTCTTAATATTGCACCCCCTACAAGTGTTTTTCCCAGGTTTCAAAACTTTATAAATTATTTTCTAGATTTTGTCGTACTTGGTCAAGCAATGTAGTTTGCATTCGAATTCTCTATTTATTGAAAATTTCTAATTGCTATAATTTTTTATCCTTTAAAGATAAAACGACAAATAATAACTTATTTTAGAGGAATTGAATACTCCTGTAAAAGTGTGGGTTGAAGAGCTAGTATAACGCATAGTGGAAAATTCTTATTAAAAGAAGCGTTTTCCAAAACCTTGCGATTTTTTCTAAAACTTATATCTCGAAAGCTTTTGTATCTAGAAAAAAATAACACGCAACAATCTTGTAGGAAACTTCCTCAGCTTTTATTTTGTAACTGACCATTTTTTGCTAAGACGTACGGTTTTTGAGATAAAAGTGAAAATCCCAAAAGGACCTTTTTTAGGGGGGCTAAAGGGGGGACGTGCCCCCCCGAGAATGGGGAACTTTTCTGTTTCATACACCTACATCCCCAACCAATGTTTTCCCAAAGTTTAAAAACTTTATAATTTCTTTCCTAGATTTTGTCATACTTTAACGCGCAATGCAGTTTTCATTCAAATTTGCTAAATTTATTGAAAATTTCAAGTTGCAATAACTTTTGATCATTTAAAGATAAAGTTTCAAATAATAACTCACTTTAAAGGTAATTAAATACTCTTAAACTTTGTTAGGAAAAAAATTGCTGTAAAACAGAGGGTTGAAGAGTTAAAAGACAAGATTCATTAAAAATCGGGATAAAAAGAAGTGTTTTCCAAAAATTTGCGATTTCCAAAAATTTGCGATGTCTAGAATTTATGTTACTTTTCAGACTGCAATAAAATCTCTTACGGCTAAATTAACTCAAATTTGATTCGCGCAATCCTTGCGGATAGTTCTCAAGATTCACACAGGAAATTTTCATTTAAAAATACCTAATACTTTCTGAGAAAAATGGTTAGGCGTTAAGGTACTTTTCTCCATAGCAAAGCATTGGGACTTGAATCTCCGCAAGCCGACTACAGAGGACTCTTAAAGCTTTTGCGTGTTTACTTCGGGCCGACTAAAATAATAGGAAAAGTTCAGCATGCTATATGAATGTTCACTATACCAACAGCTCTGAGAGGGGCTGAGCTCCCATCTGCTATCCTATATTGACGCCCACGACCCAATTTAAAGGTTTGCCTACTCCGTTGTAAAAAGTCATATGACGATATCCGGGATAGACCGCTCTACATAATATTAAAAAAAAAAAAAAAAAAAAAAAAGTTTTCAAAGCATCAGATTTCTGGAGCGATTGCAGAAATACAGTAAGTATGAAACGCACTTTCCTTAATACTTATTCCATAAAGCGTATTGTTTGCATTCTTATATCATAAAATCTTTCCCTAAGATCTTCATTTTTAAAAAAATGCAAAATGAAACGATAAAAAGTTCTATTTGCCCTGTATAGTTCTTAAAAAATTTTGACTTTAAGAATACAGATCACGATGTGGGTTAAAAGGAAGGAAGAAATGATAAAATCAAAATTCAGCAGGATACACCCCTCCTCCCTTTTTTTTTGGGGGGGGGGGAGTAGAGGTGGAACAACAGAAAGGTCTGCGAAAATTTATAAAAAAAATTCAGATCATGATTTTACTACTCTTTACACTCTAAAAAAATATTTGAAAGTATGGGTGTTTAGAAAATATAATTATTTTGTACTGTTCGGCTCTTCAAGAAATTAAATAGTAAATAAATAAAAAGCTTCTAGTAATACAGAGTCAAAGAATGGAAGCCATAATACATAAAGTATCTCTGTAATTTTTGTAGTTCTACTTTTATGCCGAAAACTGCCAGCTTAGTTCTACGACAGGGCTTTAAAGTAATGAATGTCAGCCTCGGGGGTCTCTCAGAGTGTGGACGTTCGCCGTTAGGAATGTGCGAATTCGAAGATTTTTTATGGTTTTTGTTTTAGGCTAAGAAAGATTTATTGTATGAATCTATGGTTTTCTAGGTCAAAGACTCCAAGTTAGATTGCCCCCATTAAAGAAATAAATAATTATGGAGAATAAAAAATATTATAACTACTATACATACAATTTATAATATATACAGGGTGTGTCAAAAAGGCGGTGATATTCTTTAATTTTTAATCTATTAGAGATAAGTGGACAATGTAAAGTGAAAACAAAAGTTCAAAATAAGGTACGAAAAAAGACTACGTTACGAAAATTCCCTCTGGTTAATTTTCAAAAAGTAACATTTTAAATTTGTGTACGACACCCGGACAAAAAATTCTCAGTAAAATATGCCTCATACACTAATGAGGTGATGTACAAAATTTAAGAGTTATATCCTAAGAATTTAAGATATAGGAAGATAAATGCATGCTGACTTAAACCACTTTTCAATGGCACTGGAAGGGAAGAAAATCACGTCGAATAATCGCACTCAGAGGTCGTACATAAATTACGAGAAAAAATATTTTTTTTTCAATTTAGTAATAAACATTTACATTCAAATTAATGTGTAGTCCCTGACCGTCTTTGTTTAAAAATATCTCTGAGACGTTTTATGATGAGAGAATGAAATTTTGTATGAGTGTATGAGGCACATTTTACATACTGGGAATTTTTGTAATTTTATGAAAATTAAGGAGAAGAACTTTTTCTCTTTCTTTTAGTTTTTTTAACACTTTTTCAATTTATATTTCCATTTATCTCTTATAGACAAGTAATTAAAAACTTTTCTCGAACCGTCCAAACAATCAATAATATATGTAACAAAAGCAGATTACTGCTATATTATTACTATAGTTTCAATGCGATTTAAAAATGTTTATGTATTTATTTATTTGTCAATATATAAATACATTTTTTTTAATATTCAAAATGGAAATGTGTCGAAAAATTCCACCGAATTTTTATTTCACAGAATAAAATAAAGATATTGTGTTAAATTCCTCTGGTGCAATGCCTTAATTGCTTAATCATTACACCAAAACTAATTATGTGGTGGATGCAACTTTACTGAGCTAATCTTGCGTAAGAACGTTCCAGGCATTCAGTCAAATGAATCTAAATCTAATTACATCCCTGAAATTTAGTACGCGACTTCTTACATTTTCATTCAGTCATGTTTCGCGATTTCAACATAACAGTTCGCGTTTATATCAATTTCGTTTAGAAGGAGCAAGCAAATAACAAAAAGAAGCGAACTGACGCAAGAAGCATGTGTTTTTAGTTTTCACCGACCATCAACATTTTCGTCAAATCAGCCTGGTAGATGGGCTTTTCGGCGGAACTGACGTACACACTGTTCATGAGACTAACAGTTTTTTCGCGTCTCTTTCACGGTGTCGTTTATCCACTCTATCACTATTCTCATCCAGATGGCTATTTGAAACATTAGCTACTACATTCCTACAGCTGTTTGAGATAGCAAGTGATCTCAATCTAGTTCAGAGCGCTTTTTCTTTTCTGTTGTGCTTAGAAGTGGTCAGACAAATCGGAAGCATTTTGCTTAAAATTTCCCACAGTTGGAAAATTGGATCAGTTTTGCGGCCCCTTCACAAAATTACAATCGATTAAAATGGCCCCTTCACAAAATTACAATCGATTAAAATGGCCCCTTCACAAAATTACAGTCGATTAAAAAACAGCCTCGTCACAAAAATATAATCTATTAAAAAAGACCTGGCATTTTACCCTACATTTTAATCTGTTTATCAATAATTTTAACAAAAAAAAGTGACTTTTATTAAAATTAGGTATGAAAATTCACAAAAATAAGAGTTGAAATTCACAAAATTAAGAATTGAAATTCACAATAATGAACTGTTTTCACAAAAATGGGACCCTGGAAAAAATTCCTGGATCAACCCCTGCTAAAGCGGGAAAACATGCACGAAAGAAGTATAGAAAATAACGATTTTTCTTGAATTAATTGAATTTAAAACGTTTTCTGTAAACATATGATTATTAAGTTTCAAAAAAGGATTGGAAAAAAAAGATGTTACTTCACCTCGAAAATAAATAAAATTAAATAATGGTATTTCTTAAAAATATAAATTTGATAATTAAATTTAATATATTAGTTTCTGTTCGAGTTAAAACTAGTTTTAAAAATGGGAGATAAAATGCGAGAATTTTTGTTCTACAAGACGAGAATTTCTACTACTCTGTCTACGAGAATTTTTGTTTAACAAGAGAATGGAATAATATAGTGATTTTATAGAACAAAAAGTGAATAAGTTTAAGTCAAAATATTAAAAGAGAAAGCCAAATTGGCTAAGCTTCAATATACATCCTACATTTTTTTTGTCTCCAAAATTCGGGATAGATGTAATATTTGACCTTTTTTTGGAAATCAGGGATGAGATTGACAAAAAAGGAAAAAGTCTGAAAGAATGTCAGAATAACATTTCAGCAATAATACTTTTGAATTTCAAGTTCAGTAAACATTGTAATTGCTACCGATATTAAATCTATCCTACTTGTCTACCATTTTGCCTTAATAAAAAAATTTTAAAAATCAGAAAAAAATTTAAAAAACTGAATTTTTATGAAACATTGAAAAAGTCTGAAAATCAGACAAAAGTCTAAAGAATATCATCCCTGGGAAATGCGAATGAATTTTGTGCTACACCCTGCTTCTATTCTTTTTCAACAAAACGTATTCTTAATATCTTTAAATTCTTTTTTGTGGTTATTTTTTAGTTTTCCTACTATTTTTATCCTTAAAAGGAAAAGAGAGGGGTTGAGGGTTGCAGAGCCCCCCTCCCCTCTCTCTCACAAAATTAATTGTTAGTTAATATTTTTGAAATTTATATTGTTTAGACTCTTAACCCCAAATTCTTGTAAGAAATATTCAAATTTTATTAGTGTATCCAGTTAGAAAACGCGAATTCGCGGCATCAGTTCTAAATTAATTTTCTAGAAATTAAAATGTTGTTTAGATTCTTAACCCTAAAGTATTTTAACAAATATTCAAGTTTTATAAGCGTCTCGCAGCTACTCTGTTTCCTTGGCGCCGTCAAAAACGGCATTTTTGGCACCAAAAATCAAGGTAGGAGACAAATTTATAATAGCATAAAATTTTTAGATCAAAATAAAAATGTAAGTTTGTAAATTAGTTATTACAATTACTAAAACGAAATAAATAAATACAATCGACCTTGTTTATCGCGGTTAATCCGCTCCAGACTCTACCGCAGTGAATGAATTTCCGCGAAGTAGGATTCTATCCTATAAAAATCGAATATTTTCCGAGTTAGGATATATAAAACCTGTTTATCACCAAAACACGCTCTCTAAACATGAAATAAATACATATTAGGCATCGCGAATATTATATTGTTACTGCACGTTTAATGTCACACACACACACGTTGTCACATATAAATACTAACTCATGAAAATATCGCAAAATGTCCAATGATGAAAGAATGGAGATGAAAAGTATATTAAAATGCAGAATATTCCCGAAATTTATTGTTTAAATCGATGTTTCAAAAATTTTAATAACAATCTTATAAGCGCGGGGATTGTCAATATATCCACTGCAACCGAACTGCCGGTATTTGAATACATCATACACGTCTTATTGAAAAGGATAATCCGATTTGCACTTCGCACCTCCCCAGAGATTTCTATTATACGTCAATGCTAGACATTTCAGTGCGTTCCTTTTTACATACTTCTTAGGGGCGTGGGAGTGGGGACCCAATCAGACACTTCACCTGCTTTTGAGGTATGGTTAGTTTACATAGCAGGGTAAAGTACGTTAATGCACAAAGGTGTTCCCAAGAAATCACATCTCGGAGGTATTGCCACAAGTGCAAGAGAGCTTCAAAGGGAGCTAATTCTTTAAGTGTTAAAAGATCTCCTATAGTGCAAAAAAAGAGTCCGAAATACAAAGAAATAAAAGTAAATCGGTTTAGAATGTAAACAGATAGGGTGAGATTTCTCTGCGAATTGTAAGGCAAATGGGGCTTGTGTGAAACAGAAGCTCGTTTGAATAGAAAGAATTTGACGGCAACAGAAGATACTTCAAAGATGAAAGAAACTGACATTGGAATTGGAACCAGGGAGTGATTTTACCCAGGACCCCAAGATTGCACAGGATGAATGCTTACACTGCCTAACAATGTGTTGAGGATTTTTTGGCAGCGCAGTACATATCTAACTGTATTTTGTGAAGAGGGTTGGCAAGATTTTGACGCATGACGGTTTTTAACGGATTTTACCTTCGTGACAAAAACCTCCTTGACAAAAATGTCGAAAACTGTCAAAAAACCAGATTTTTGGTGGCATTGCATGTCTATTTTATTTTGGCTAATTATAATTTGAATAAATATTCTATCTTAAAACAATAAGTGTAAAAAAAGGTTATGAAAAATATTTGACAAAAAAAAATCTGGTTAACGTTAAAAATATAACTCGAAAATTTACATTATCCCAATATAATTACTTCATAATTTTATATATTATAAGCAAAAAAAATATGATTTTTATTTATTTACTATTATTTTTTTATATTTATAGGTTTTATTTTATGACACATTCCATTATTAATTTTGAATATCGTGAAGCATTTTATGCATTACACCCTAGAAATTCTGATTAGATGATTTTTTTATATGGTAGGGTGGTAGAGGGGAGGACGTAAGGTACAAGTTATCCAGCCTTAGATTTTTAAAAAAACATATCTTTGCTGTAGGAGAGAAAGAAACGAACTTGAGATACTTTCTATCACATGCTTCGAAGCAGCGATTCTGATTGCTAAATTCTGGTTTATATTAATGCGAATTTTTTAATTAATGACAGTTTTAGTTCGATAAAAGTAGCAGTGGTTCTTTATTTAGTATATATTTGGGGTTGTTATAATTTTTGGAAAAATATTTTAAGATTATGCAGCCATCCATGTGTATCTTAAAAAAATAAATTAAAAAGTAATAATATTTTAAAGTGCAAAATTCTGATTTTAAATTTCATCGCAAAAACTTAAAGGTTTGTGTCAAAATTTTTAATAACTTTTATTTTGTTATTTTTGATTATTTTTCGACTTCACAGCATAATAAAATTATTATTATGTCCATGATACTATAATTAATTAAAGTTTTTAATAGTTAAGAAAAATTAACATAGAAATTTATTGTTCGCTGTGCTAAAAAATAAAGAAAAAGTAGGTTTTTGACAGTTTTTACCGTCAAAAACATGATTTTTACTTCTGTCCTGTCAAAAACCCAACCCTGTTTGTGAATATGATTTTTTTTTTTTCGCATTTCATTGGACTAGTTTATTATCAAGGAATTCTTTTTTACATATCCAATAAATACATTTATATTTTAATAAGAATTCTAATGACAAAACCGAAAATTTTTACTTTTAAATAATATAACTGGCCAGTAAATGTTTATACAATAGTGATTTCAGTTACGTTAATTAGTATTGATTTAAATAATGTACTATATTATATTTGTGTGTGTGAAGAACAAAAATACTTCGCAAACATGCGCGCTTTAAGTGTGTAAATCGATTCTTCATTAGCAGGAGGAGAAGAGGTTGAAAGAGAAAAGGTTTTAAAAGGAAATATTACTTTTTTAATCAAAAACCAAATGATGGCAATAGGTTAAAAGTGTGAATAAATTCAAAAGGATAATTAAATTAAAAGGAAAGAAAAATATAGGACACAAGTGAAATTAAGTGCATAAAATTAGCAAAGGAACGACATAAAAGAAAGAAAATTATTGCTCTCCTAAAATCTATCAAGCTGTTTCATGAAAAGCCAACGTGCAGGCGCAACACGCGGATTTGCCGAGTTTAGAAGGAAATTAGTTTCGTTTACCACTCGCTGTTCCACTAAAAGATTTGGTATTTTATCAGTAGGGTAGAAAGTAAATAGGTTAGTTAAAATATATAAAAAAGTTAGAGTATCTCTCTAAAAGCCGTGCTGTACACGTTTTAATTCTAAAATCTATGCAATTTATTTTTAGAAAACAATTTTTAAATTTTTATTATTGATCAGATAAGGTTGTAAGGCAAGAGAAACGGAAACTAGTTTCAAGAGAACGTATTTGAGTGAAAAAAGAAGAAAAAATGTCTTACGGATTATTAAGTTTTCAAAGCTGGATATAATTGTACTAAATGTGTGTGTGTGTGTGTGACAATTTAAATAGATTTTTAATCAGTATTAATAACTATGTGTTTAATAAATCTTGCAGGGTAGGCTGATTTTAAAAATTATTTGTTCAAAAGTAAAAAAATCAATCCAATTTTAATCATAAACCAAATGATGGCACTAGGTTAAAAGTGTGAATAAATTCAAAAGGATAAACCCCCCAAATATAAACTAAATAAAGAACCACTGCTACTGTTATATGATGATGAATCAAATAACGTTTTTAAAGAATTTTCATCGATATAAAGAAATTCATACAGTAAAATAACGAAATACAGTCAAACCTCGATTTAACGTACTTTGATTTAACGAATTATCCGATTTAAAGAATATTTTTTCTGTCCCGACAAAAAGGGTGCTAAAATGCTCTGATTTAACGATTTTTTAGCTTTGATTTTACGAGCAACAATCACTGAAATAAAATCCGCACATAAAACTAAAACTTTGAATTTTTCACACACAAAATTAATATCGAAAAAGAGCTTTGGAAAGTCAAAACAAAGCCACAAAAACAAAGCACTGTCAAGGATTTCTTTTCAAAGTGCCAATATGTATGTATGTATTATGTTTTAAGTTTTAAGATCAAGTAACATTAAAGAATTTAGATAATTTTAAATTTCATCTTATAACGTATAACTTATAATTTTTAAGCTCGCAGTAAACAATGATCATTCTTTTTTTAATATCTTTATCAAAGGGTATTTTGCATTGATATTTTTATACCTTACACTTTAGAAAATTGATATTCGATTTAGCGAACCGATTTCTGGGTCCCAATCAATTCGCTAATTCGAGGTTAGACTGTATTGCATTGTAATAAATCAAGTAATAGTACAGTAAAACCCGTTTAAGAAGTTCCCGCTTAAAAAGTTCTTAGTTGCAGTTCCCATTTTCTTCCTTTTCTCACAATGTTAAAACAACTCGTTTAAAAAGTTTCGTTCCAAACACTTTCCCGCTTAAAAAGTTTTTTTTTTTTTACTTCTAAGTTCACTTTCAGAACATGTTTACATGTGAATTTCATACCTTCCCCTTTTTATTATTGTTTATAAAAATCAATGTTTAAGACTGAAAATGATTGTATTGGTCAGTGAAATGCTAACAGTGCATGAAATTCGTGAGGTTACAGAAAATTAAGAAATGAGTGAAATTGAATAAGAGGTTGTAGAAATTCTTAGTCTTCCGGATGCTGTAATAAGACTAGAAACTTTTTATCGTTTTATTAAAAGAGTTAAAGATGTGAATGCAATTTTTTTTTAAACGAAAGACCAATTAAAGATTGCCAATCATGAAAAAAAAAAAAAAAAAAAAAAAAACGGATTTTATTCTCTTTAAAATCGATTCCAATTATGCTTAAAGCAAATATATTTTAAAAAGATTTAATATAGAATAGTTATTTATATTGTTTTACTTTATTAACTAATTTTTTAAGAGTGGAAAATAATTTATGTAAGTAATTATAAACTTTATATTATTTGTATAATATTTTAATAATGCCATAAGATATTTCTTAAATATTTATTCCGAAATTACTTTATTTGTTTTACAAAAAATTAGTATCCTGTTTAAGACATTTTCCCGCTAAGAAGTTCCTGCACTTCACCCCTTGGAAAACTTTTTAAGCGAGTTTTACTGTATCCATAATCACACATAGTTAAAGTCAGTAATCTATGCTTAAGTAGTTAAACTCTATCCATAATTTAAAAAAATACTAAGTCTATTTTACAATTAACTTTGTTAAAATAAAATTATTACAATTTGTGAAACAGTGAAATAAAAATTAAAGCTTAAAATATTCAAAAATACTAGATAATCTATTTTTAAGTAGTTAAAACTATCCATAATTTTAAAAAATACTAAGTCTTTTTAACAATTAACTTCATTCTAAAATAAAATTATCGCAATTTGTGAAACAATGAAATAAAATTTAAAGCTTAAAATATTCAAATATACTAGATAATCTATTTTTAAGTAGTTAGAACTCTATTCATGATTTTAAAAAATACTAAGTCTTTTTTACAATTAACTTAATTCTAAAATAAAATTATTACAATTTGTGAAACAATGAAATAAAAATTACAGCTTAAAATATTCAAATATACTAGATAATTCATTATTAAAGAAGTACTATGACTACTTAGTAGTCGTATTTTTATTAGAAATAGTAGTATTTATTGCAGTGAAACCTCCGTAAGTAAGACACATGCGGTTCCCTCAAAAACTGTCCATTTTTCAGGTGTCCAACTTAAAGAGGTATGTTTCGATATTATGGACATATTTCTATCTAGAAGTTTTAAGAACAAGTAACATTAAAGAATTTAGATTATTTTAAAGTTGATCTTACTATGTATAACTTATGATTTTTAAGCTCGCAGTAAACAATAATTATTGTTTTTTTCGTTTCCCAGAAAAATGTCCAACTTGGGAGGTTACACTGTATTAGTAACTATAAATAAATATAATTCTCTAGCTTATGAATATAATTTCAACATTAGTTATAAGAATAAAATATAGAACTAAGTATATTTTGACATAACAGAAATCAAATTATTTTATGAGAAATTTATCTAACTATGTATAAATATGTATATTAAAAGTTATAAACTAATTTCAAACACTAGTTCATATAATTATTGCTACATTCTAAAATACAATTATTTTACATAAAGTAGAAGCATAATAGAGTACTTTATTCATAATACAAGATATTGATATTGTTTTCAATTTATGCACTTCTTTTTTTTTTAAGACTGGATAAAGCAAGATTAAAGTTACATTTAATCAATAAGTAATCAACTTTCTCTGTTTTTATACATCTGAATATTTAATAAGACGTTTTATAAGGAATTTGATCAGGCTTTTACATTTTCTAGCTTATTTTTATGCTTCTAAGTTGTACTTTTTATGTAAAAATTTTTAACATGAAATAATAACTTTTTTTTTTTAACTTCACGTAGGTAATTTTTTCCGGATTATCATTGCTTTTCTGCGTTCTGTTATAATTTAAAATCATTTTATTTCAAGATATTTCAGTTTTCATTTGGAACTGTCAACTAACATGCACTGGTTTTACTCATTTATTCGCTGGGATGATGGATCCCACTAAATAACTTGAAATTCTTAGACCCGTCTCAACGGAAGAACAAACATTAAATATAAGAGATGAATGTCTCATTAAATAATTTGCTCTGTTTAATCAAAATATTTTTATTTGTTAATTTTATTTCTTAATTTCCTACTTATTAGTCCCCATTTATTTCTTATTATTTTTAGAACTATAATCATAATAGGATTTTTTTTAAATATTACAGCTTATTTGAGTTTTAATAATGAATCATATAATATAAGAGAATCATATAATGTCAGTATAATAGTACATTTTATATGCTTCCACTTTTATAAACAATAATTATTTTATGACGAAGCTAATTATAAAAGAATATTATTTTTTTAATTATTGATATTTATTGCGGTTTAAACAAAGAATTGTGCGGTATATTTATATATTTCATCTTTGAATTTTCTACTTTTTATTCTATTTCACAAAATTTTTATTTTATTTCTTTTTTTTTATTTCACAAAAGATAATAATTTTATTTTACAACTATTTATAATTATAAATTATTTATAATTGTTAATTCTATTTCTTAATTTCCTACTTATTAGTCCCCATTTATTTCTTATTATTTTTAGAACTATAATCACAATAGGAATTTTTTTAAATATTACAGCTTATTTGAGTTTTAATAATGAATCATATAATACAAGAGAATCATATAATATCAGCATAATAGTACATTTTCATAGCTGCCAACTCTCCCGATTTTTTCGGGAGATTTACCACCACTACTTTTACCTAACAATTCATGCTTAGAATAAGGCCAAAAATTAAATGTAAAATAAAACTGTTTAAAAATTGTGGTGGGAAAACTCCCGAAAAAATCGGGAGAGTTGGCAGCTATGCATTTTAAATGTTTTCACTTTTACAAATAATAATTATTTTATAAAAGCTAATTATAAAAGAAAGTTACTTTTTTAATTATTGATATTTATTTGGATTTAAACAAAGATTTGTGCGGTATATTTATACATTTCATCCTTTAATTTTCTACTTTTTATTCTATTTCACAAAATGTTTTATTCCATTTTTTTTAAATTTCAGAAAAGATAATAATTTTATTTTCTAACTATTTATAATTGTAAATTATTTTATTAATTTTATTGTATAACTATAAATTATTTTATAACTAAATTTTATTTTCTAACTATTGTTTCTTAATTTTATTTTATAACTAAGTTTGCAAAATAATTTGTAATTAATACATGTATAAAATATATAACTATTTATAACTATAAATTATTTTATAACTACATTTTATTTTCTAACTATTGTTTCTTAATTTTATTTTATAACTAATTTTACAAAATAATTTTTAATTAATAATGCTTATATGCAAATTAAAACTAATTATTTAGTATATACTAACTCTCAGAAAAAAAAAAAAGTTTGCTAGAAACAGGACGGTCCTACCTTTGGTCCAAGTCTCGGGCACGAGTTGTGCTTCCCCAATTCCTCTATCTACGAAAGCCCGGCGCACTTCACTGCAGTCCGTGCCGTTGGGCTGCATGGAGGCCGCGGCACACAGAAGCAGGCATCCCGCGAAGATCACAACAACACTCTCCGAAGCCATTCTATTTAAGAACATCCACGTTCCGCGCACACGAACACAACCGACAAACTTCTTCTCTCTCGACGAACTGAACTGTCTACTTGCGGGACAAGCAAATAAATACACTCCCGTACGGGTCCCTCTATACTATACGTTCCCCGCAAGGGTTACCGGAACGTCATCGATTCCGCCAAAAATACGCCAAAGGGGTCTCTACACCGGTCTTGGCCGGCTGGAAACTTGCGTACGGGTTTCCGGTTTCTGTTTGGTGCGGCGCGATGGTTCAGTGGTAGGTTAACCTCTCTCTTCTATATATCTCTCCCTGTGGCTCCCGAAAAAAAAAATAATAAAAAATATTGCAGTCTTTGAGAAAAAGTAAAAAAAAAAAAAAATCTCATCCAAGAATTTTTTTTTTTTTCTTTCATTATCTTCTTTCAAAAATCCCGAAACTGTTTTTCGGTTGTCACAGTTCAAATGAGACAATCAAAGTTGATACATTCACTGTCAAAAATTATTATAAATGTATAGCATAATACGATGGATTTTCACTGCTAAAGAATACTAGAATTTTTTTCTAGATAAGACATGAAAATATTCCTTCCGGTCTGGAGTTTTGATCAGTTTCCTCCAGATGTAACGAGAATACGCGTTAGAACTTCTAAGAAAGTCCTCCGACTATGGCAACCCCCATCCTAGACAGATAGTCTATGTATAGCTTTGCCTTAACAACACAAACAAACAAAGTACGCCTTCCAAGGGACTTTTTCTTAATGTAGTAATACGAAAAAGGGGTATCTATACCAGAGGATGCTGATAGGAATTTTTTTTAGAACTGTGCTGCTATTTCTTTCAAGCACGGGATTTTTGTCTACGCGGAGCGCCGTGGTCACTTTTCTGTTTGATTCATGTTTTCTGCAGAGTGATTTTGATATTGTTAACGGAATCTTGGACTATCCCTTCAGATGATTTTCAAATACCGGGATTCACTTTGGTCGAACGGATAGACAGCGGTTTCCAAAACAGAAAGCCATTCGGACTTATGATTTTTATAGAGGAAAACTTTATAAAAATCACTTTATAAAAAGAATATGAAACACTTTACCCGTGCCTACACGAGCCAGATCAATGGTGTTCAAATGGACATTGCGTGTATTCAAGATATAGTGAGATTTGCAGTTACATACTCTAGTCCTCGAATTTATGAAGATAAATTAGACGCTATATTAGAAACGTTTCTGAAGGAGGATGATTGTAAGACTGTTTTAGTAGGAGATTTTAACATAGAATCAAATTCCGATCAAGGATCCGATTTCATAACTGAAATGGATACTTTAGATTTTCCAATACGCACTAATCCAAAACATTTGACCACTAGGGGCGAAACAACAATGGATGCAATTTTCAGCAACGAAATTTCGCGAACAGCAGTCTATATAAGCACTTTCAGTTATCATTTTCCTCTATATGGCAGAATTGATTGAATAGATTAAAAAAAAAAAAAAAAAAAAAAAAACTGAAATTCTTCCAACCGAGTGCGTAAATAAAATCTGGAAGAAGTTCAGATTTTTTATTTATTTAATTTTTTTAAGGCTTCAAAATATACTTTGACTTATTTTAATAGATGATTTTCACGCTTGAAAATAACCTTGACTTGTTTATTAGAAGAGGGCAACTCACGCCACCGAATGGTTAGCTTAGATCTGCTTGCACTCTTCTGTAAGCGATTTTAAACCTAGTCATAATTGCGGTAAATACTTATTACAATACAGTCTCGATATCATAACAATGTATATTTATCATAAATGTATATTTTTTAAAATTCGATTGTAAAGTTAAATAATTGCCCTACTTATGTCGATAAGGAAAGCGAAAAAAAAATTTCGCCCGTGATTCGGTAGGAATTACTTTCCAAAAAACTGAACAGCTTATTGTTAGAATCGGCAAGAGTACAATATGATCATTTATTTGTTTTTCGAGATAGTTCGAAGCAAATCTCCGTTAAAAAATGGTAAGTGGTTGTAGAAACTTTCTAGGTTAATTGATATTGGAAATGAAAAAGGTAATTTCTCACTAGTTTTGGATCTGACCTGAATAGAAAAGAATGAAATAGTCCATGAATTTTAATTTTGTTGCCGGTGCCGCTTTTATTCTGAAATAGTCTTTTTCTTTTTTCTTAACGTTTTAAGACTGTTGCAAGTGGAGAACTTACGAAGTGCCAAACAACGGCCGCAAAATTAGAATGCTTTTACCAGTAATGCCCGTAAAAATGCATGAGTATTTTTTTAATGTGTGGCTTTATGAGCGATGTTTTAAATGTCCAAGTAAGGTTTTTAAAGTCTCATTAAACAAAACGCAGCTGTTCTGGACATGTCAATCATAGAATTTCGTCCCAAGCATACCTTTGCCTTTCCAGTTAGGACTTTACTACACTTTTCCACCAGGTACACGTGTTCGTGTACGTGACAAAATCAACCCCCCGCAGGGTAAATTGTGCCTATAAGTACTCAGTTCAAGTCCCCCTGAAGTCCCTTTTTCAGAATGTATCAGCTCGCTTGCAATCAGTATTTAATTTTCGTTCGCTGCGTTACCTATTTAGGGAAATACAGTCGAACCTCGATTTAACGTACTTTGATTTAACGAATTCTCCGATTTGACGAATGTTTTTTCTGTCCCGACAAAAAAGGGTGCTAAAATGCTCTGATTTAACGAATTTTTAGCATTGATTTAACGAACAACAATCGCTGAAATAAAATTCGCGCATAAAACTAAAACTTTGAATTTACGAAGACAGCGATACAGAAACAGTCATTTACAATCACGGCGGGGATTACGATGATCAAATGCCTCGATGGGAAGATGTTCCTAGTACTGGAAATGTTACAGAACATGTGGCTTGCGATGTACAGCTAAGTACCTGCGACAGTGAACAGAAAGATAATGAAGATTCTGAAAACAGCGAAGATGAAGAAACTGGATTATAAAAGGTGACATTCCAAGAAGCAGTTTGCAGCTTGAATACTTAAAAAAATAATAATAATAAATTGTCTCACGAGGTTGATGATGTTGTTCTTACGAAGTTAGAAAATATTGACAAAGAGCTTTGGAAAGTCAAAACAAAGCTACAAAAACAAAGCACTATCAAGGATTTCTTTCAAAAGTGCCAATAAATAGGTATGTATTATTTATTAAGTTTTAAGAGCAAGTAACATTAAAGAATTTAGATAATTTTAAAGATCTCCTAACGTATAACTTATAATTTTTAAGCTCGTAGTAAACAGTAGTCATTCTTTTTTTCATATCTATATGTAAGGGTGCTTTGCATTGATATTTTTATATAATACTCTTTACAAAAATTGATATTCGATTTAACGAATTGCTTCGATTTAACGAACGGATTTATGGGTCTCAATCAATTCGTTAAATCGAGGTTCGACTGCATTGCAAAATTCCGTATATTTAGCATTTTTCCCCCCGAGTGTTTCGTAAATCCTACAGTGTTTTCCGAGTTTCTTGGGAAAAGAAAAAAAAAAAAAAAAAAGCTGTTCAAAAGCTGCATGATTTCATAAGAGAACAGCCGTAAAGTTTCAATAAATAAAAAGCAAGCATTTGTGGACGTGTCAGCCACAGACTTTCACCCCAGACATACCTTTGCCTTTCCCGTTAGGATTTTTACCACACTTTTCGACCAGGTTTACGTGACAAAATCAACCCCTCCTCAGGGTAAATTGTGTCTATAAGTACTCGGTTCAAGCCCCCCCCCCCCCGACAATCCCTCACGAAAAACCTTTTTCAGAATGTATCAGCTCGCTTGCTGTCAGTATTTATTTTTCGTGGGCTGCGGACGCATACCTGAGATTTCCATTGTCGGGCGCTGGTCAAAGGCCCCAAATCGCTTTCCCTTCCCCAGCACATCGAGGGAGAATGACATAAATGCCTGCTACTACCTGGAGGTGGTGCGCGAACGTGATTCATGGTGTGCCCCCAACAATAGGGAAAGTGGGTGGGTTTCGTTCTTTTTGGCGCAGTTTTGAGCTTCACTGCATCCCCAAGCATGTTGCTTCTTGAAACTAGCTCTTTTTTTTTTTTTTCCATCTTTTAATAGGGCAAGGAAAGTTGTACTCTATATGACTATGCCTAATATTTCACAAGGGCGCGTGGGACAGGTATTTCTCCCCCCAAGACTCGAGAAGGCCTTGTTCCCTCCCCCCCCCCTTCGAACACGTTGATGCGAGCTTCGAATAAAAATGAAAAGTATATAAGCAATATGTGGGTCTGTTATAACAAGAAGAAAAAAGCGTAAGGTTCATAAATTATTTCACAAGGATCCAGTGCGTAAACGTATAACATATAGTGATATAAATTCAATGCTGAATGAAATACGAGGTTTATTGCTGCAGAAATAATAACGGAATATAGCTTGACTAAAAGCCCGACCCACCCAGTTCTAATCTATAATCACCAATTGACTATTTTAGGAAGGTTAATAATGTGCTTTATTAGCCAAGCAATAACAATAAACATTTCGTCAAAGGAGTTCTATAATTTTGCCAACATAGTTTATGTCTCAGTGCTTTAAAATCATGCTGGTGTTCAAAATACTGGGAAATAATAATATGTGTTTCATGTGCTCTATCCAAACAATTGATAAAACTATAAATATTTCTCTTATACAACGTTCATGTATTAGGCGGACACGGCGAGTGAGGGGTTTGCTCTTCTAAGGTTTAGCAGTCTAAAATTAATGCCTCTCTTACCTGACGCAGGCGCGTAGCCAGGAAAATTTTTCGGGGGGGGGATATATCCCCCCCCGCCTGGCTACGCCCCTGACCTGACGCACTCAAAAAGTGAAAGTTTACAATTTTGCTGCATGTACATCGACTAATTAGAGGACGTGTGGCGAATCTTGGAAATTCCTATTGAAATTGCCAAACTTTAAATTCATCACATGAGGATTTTTCAATTTCTCGCCAAGCACTGAAAATATCGTCAAGGTGGCTTCAGTTTTGGGAAATTATTTTTCGCATCAGATTTGGCAGTATATCGCCAAGTTGAGCAATTTTTGGCTGAAATTTTGAGGGAGGTACACGACCCCCCACCAGTGATGCCAATGTCAGGGGAAACAGGGGAAAAATAGGGACTTTTCGGCGGAAAATTGGCCTTCAGGGGAAAAGGGAGTTTTTCTTGAAATTGGCCATATTCTAGGGACTTTTTCAGATTTTGCCAGATTGAGGAAATTTTCCCTCCCAGAGGGGAATCTTTAGGAAAATTTATGTGGAATAGGGGAAAAAAACATTTTCAGGAATACGCGAATTCTGTTGGTTTATATGACACCTAGATGGATGATCCAATCCAGTGGCAGAAGGTGGGATGTATGTTCGTAGGGGGCTAGATTTCACATCTGGTTTTCCTATAGGTTTGTAGTATGGTGGAAGAAAGGACTCACCGCGTACGCAGATAGCTTTGAAGTTTGAAGGGACCGAAGAAAGATGGGCTGGGACTGAGTGTCCATTTGCCCCTGCAATGCCATTGTTTGCAATTTTCGAGATCATCCTTCCTACAGACCCCATGCTTAGTTTTCCAAAGACATGAATCTCCTCAGCCTTTAGAGATAAAGAGCTATGCTAAACATAGTTTTCTTTGTCTCTAGTGTGAGAAATTCTGTTGCACGTCAGACGATAAAACTAGTAGATAAAACTAATTTTTTTTTTTTTTTTCCTTGGAAAGTAAAAAATCCTGACCAGATTGCCTAGTTTTTTTTACCCTGCATCTGATCAAGATCACATAAAACTGAGATATCTGAATATTATACGCAGTGGCATACGCAAGAGTTAGGGGGGGGGGTTACAGCCCCCTACTCTTAAAAGAAGAATTAGACTATACACTGAAGTACACTATGCACTACACACGTATGTGGAATCGATTATTAGGTATTGTTATAAGCGCATAATACATATGAACTATAGACGTAGTATCGGTGGGGGAGACACAGGGGGGCACATGTCCCCTGTGCCCCAACTTCAAAATCTTTTAAACAAACATTTGTTTTAAAATTTAAAAGAAACTCTCTATTCTGCTCTTAAATTCAATAAGTGTCCCCCCCCCTCCCTAAAATCTTTCATGTGTGCCTCCAAAATTTCTGTAGGTTTGGAAGCGGTGATAAGCCTTCCGCCTTTCTTAGAAAGCTCTTGTAATTAGGTTTTCTTAAGAATGTAATACGATGAACAATACCATAGGCGTATATCGGGGGGGGGGGACAGGTGGGCACGTGTCCCCCTCTCCCCCCCACCAACTTCGTCTCAAAATCGTTGTTGAATTTATAAACAACGATCTTGTAAGACAAGTCTATAGCCAGAAAATATGCAAGTGATAGAGCCGGCATTCAATTTTCCTTGTGACAGAAAATAAAATAAAAGTAAAATGCATTACTTCTGAAAAGTAGATTTTTTGTGTTTCAGTGCGAGAGTTAGAGCAAATCAAATTATCTATATTTTCTTGTTCATTATCATATTTTAAAAGCAAGGGGGAGGGTCAAAAGAGATGCGCTTCTAACCCCCCTCGGTTAAAAATAATGTTAATGAGCAAATATATATAACTAATTTGATTATTTTTTTTATGAATTTAAACTTAAGCATAGTACAGTTATTTGTTGCATCTCCTGGATCAGAACCTCAATATCGCATGGGCAAATCGAGACTTTTCCCAGGGTCCCCTGCTCAAAAGGGCCCCAACTTCAAATGTTGTTCTGAAATATTCTTTTTTATATCAAAATTTTATGAAAAATAAAACAAATTTCATAGATAGGGCCCCCTAGGTTCATCAATGCCTGCCCCCCCCTTTTGGTCATACTCGAGCCCTGCCCTGGATGAAATCTGGCTGGCTTCCTTGGTTAGGGGGCTCGCATCATTTGCGCCCCTTTCCCTAGATAAGTGTCCATGTGCAGGGACATATCCAGAAAAACCTTTCGGCGGTGGTCCAAACGGTAAAAAAGGCAGAGTTTTTCACAAAAAAACTTATCATTTTAGTAACAAAAATCAAAATTTCGGGGAGGGGGTCCGCCCCCCTCCTTAAATACGTCCTTGTCCATGTGATATACGATACCATACACCACAGTTGACTTTCGTTTTTAATCGAGACCATTTCTGCGATCCTTAATGGAAACTTGGAAAATCGGTCAACAGTTTCATAATTTTTGAACTAATGTGCGGTTAATTTATGTATGCGTATGTGTGTGAATTAACATTATTTAAGCAAATAATAGTGAAACTGGAATAATATTGCAGTTGTTCAACAGAATTGAAAAAAATCTAAAGAGAAAGGAAAAGTTCGACATTAAAATAATATACATGTATATTAATATTAAAATATTACTATATTTTATATTATAATATTACATCTAATATTATAGATTATATATATAATACCTATTAATGTACAATATAATATAATAAGTTAGTTATCTATGAGGACACTAGATGGCGCCACAATCGTTCATTGGATTTCTTGAAACAGGGGAAAACAGGGACTTTTGAGGCTCGAAACAGGGGAAACTTGTCCAGAAACATTGGCATCACTGCCCCCCACCTCCGCTCCGCAGTCGGACCATCAGTTAATTACATTGTACGATCACAATGTAATGAAAATTGTTACATGTAGTTTTATAGAACAAAACTTGTCACAAAGGAAATATTAATAGATTTTACATCCTTGTACGATATAAAAGAAATACTGTTATCGCGAAAAATTCCGGTATTCAGATTTTGGCGGAAAAATTGATTTTAATTCCCTTCGACAAGTTACTGCGCGACGTCTCAAAGATCCAAGGGTAGAATTCTCCGCCGGTGGTTTCCGAAATCGTCGGTGGTTAGCTGCCGACTGGGCAGAACCAGTTGTTTGGTTACCCACTGCGCTAACGATTCCGGAGGCCATCGAGAGGTCGTTTAGCCAATCACATGAACCCCTTGACGCTCCTCCCTAAAACTCCACCTCAAGGCGGGGCAGAGTTAACGACTGCGAAAAATTAGCGACGAGCGGAGAATCCAGCTCCAAGGATCCAACGATCTCAACGTCTCAAGATCCATTTTCACCAAACGTGTACCTGGTTTTGGTAACCGTGTGACTGGTTTTGGTGTAACGTCTGCACGTACGCATGTATATATCTACGTATCTCTACATAAAAGTCTATAGACAGTCTTATTGGGGGTCATGCCCAAAATCTGACCAAACTTGGCAAGTCCCTGCGAAATATTGCCAAATTTGACGGGGAAAATAGGTTTCTAAGCCCAAAACCAGCTTAGGGATATCTTTGAAGGGAAATCGCTTAAACTTTAAATATCAATTAAGTAGTGTATCTTAATTTCAAATAAAATGCGTTTAACTGAGGTGCATAAAAGAGAAAAAGAGCATAATTTAATGGACGTACAAGGAAGTCATGCGTCTCACCATGGCGCAGTGGTTATGTCACTGAAAATGGTAGATGACCGAAGTGTGAAGGTCCCGGGTTCGGGTCCTATCGCGCAGATGTCGATCTGACGGTATGGAGTTTTGGTAGGTTTTCTCCAGATGTAACGTGAATGCGCGTTAGAACGTCTTAGAAAGTCCTCCTACCAAGGCACCCCCATCCTTGGCAGATCGGCGTAGCTTTGCCACAATCACAAGGAAGTCATGCAGTGTCCACATCAGATATTTTATTTCTTTTAATAATTTCTTTGACATCAACCTTTAAAAAATTTGCCGTATTGTGTAAAATTACATTGCCCGACAAACGCTGATTTTTAGCTAAGTAGCGCTCACAACATACGACTCATCGTGATAAAATTAAATGTAGCGGGCGTAGTAGGACACGATCTCTGATATCTCCATAAAGCGTACACGAAAGCATCGTATGGGAAAGCGTATATATTCACTGGAAAGTTACGCAGTTAGGTATTTGACTAAAATAAGTGTCATTTCAGGCAGCACAACACAAGTTCTCTGAACATTAATAGACGTCCAAAGAAAATTGTCGTGCTGCCTGGGATAGGTTGTTGAAATTATTTCCGTGAAATTTCGCGTGGTGCGGCAGTAATTAAATGAATGCAAAATGTCTGTAAGCCATAATTTGAGTACTTAAGATAATGAACGAGCAGTTGGCTAAGTTCTTTCGCTGGACAGCTCGAAACAGATCAAACTGTCACTACTGTGACAGCGATGGGAGTGTCGAGAAATGTCAGCTCGCGATGAAATAGGCTAATGTATGGTGGGAAATACTAAGCGAAAGCCTGCCGGTGGTCCTGAAAGAAAAATCACACCTCATGAGGATCAATATATTATATATCCCTAGTAGCACAAAAGGAATATAAATCCCACCCGTAGTGAAATAACTGCAGCTTTCAACCGCCCCCTGTTCAAGTGCATCTGCCAAAACCATTTCTCGGCTCTTTTTAACTATTGCCCTAATACTTCGGCAGTTTAGTTTTAATTCATGAGCTTTGGGTATTTTACTAATTCCATACATCTTTCAATGTGATTGTCCTTATTTGTACCAAAGGTACAGATAAAGCAAAAAAAAAAAAAAAAGAAAAAAGGTTATTTGTAATAATCTATTTTGATGCTTATCAAGTTTTTCGTATTCAAGTGAAACAAAAGCACGATTAAAAGTAACTTTTTTCAAGATCATAGTAAACTATAACATTTCTTTTAAGTGAATTTTTCGGATATGAATATTTTCTAAAAAAAAAAAAAAAAAAAAAAAAACTTTCTTATGACATTTAAAACAGTTATGGCGTGTAAATCAGCCGTTTCAGATTTTACAGCGAAAAAATGCTGTAAAAGTGCATTGTCTAATCAAGTTGAAACTTTAGCAATATCATTTTTATGCTAATTGGAAACTTTTTAAAGTTCGCCGTTATAAGTCTGGAGGAAGGAAAATAAATAAATAAATAAATAAATCTCTCCTTATGTCTTGCAACCATCGTATTGTGCCCTCTCAAAGTTTTCTAAAACACGATTAAACCGCACATTCTACAGAAGACATTATGCTTATCGATTCTAAAAAAAAAAAAAAAAAAAAAAAAAAAAAGATGGAGAACAAAATGAATATAAAAGCATAAAAATTTTAAGGGCTATTTTGTGTGCATACGAAAGGATAAAAAGGGGCGGGGAAAATGAGAGAGACAAGTTTTTGTTTTCTTTCTTTCTTTTTTTTTAATCATTACTACACTTTTATGTGATTTTATGTACCTTTAACGTCCTATAACTAAAATAATGCTGCATAAAATCGCTAAGCTATCATTCCGTGACGTTAATGTAGCTTTTTATAGGAGTGATATAATATATATATATATATATACACACGACTCCTATAAAAAGCAGTGTTTGAGGTTTTTTCCGATTATTTTGCTTCCAAATTAATTATGTAATTATTTTCTTGTTCTTCAGTAGGATAGGAGGATAGGACCTAAATCTGTGAAGAGAATATCTCTTTTGATATGCCACACAACAGAAATCCTACTATATTGTTGCCTTTAATTATAATCGTCGGACATGGCCCCTAAAGTGTGTCCCACAGGATATAATTTCCATTCCATTCATTATTGTACAATTTGGTTCATTGTATTTTGAATTTCATAGTGTATGGCCCTCTGATTCTGCTGATACACATTTTTTTCCACTACGGGGTATGTGCTTTTCGCAGTAATATTATTTGCGTTTTACTTATTAATTATATATATATATATATATATATAATAATTCCTCTTTAATGTTTTCTATCTTTTTTTTTTTGTGTGTATGTGTGAGCTCAAATTAGCTTCAACAAAGAAACTATTATTTTTCAACATTGTTCTAATCGAAATGAAAGTATTTTTTGAACTTTCATATCGATCACTGCTTTGTATTTTCATATCTCTTCGAATCTGGGTCTTTCTGAGCTCTAAAGGATGTATTTAAAATTTTTTTCCCCTCAAGAATATTTTAGATTAGATCCTTAGGATGGCGTGGAAGAGTACACGAAGCATTTGTCAAAGAGACTATGCATGACTAGAATAACAAAATTGAGAAAGACACGTTAAAATCCATTTTTCTCGCATTTTTAAAAAATAGTTATTATTTATAGAACTTTCATTTTACAGTTTTAAAAACTGAAGCAATGAAAAAAGGGAACGTCTAATACTATGGGCCGAATAATAAACAGAATACTGTCCGATTTTTTATATTTATTTTTTTATGCGGATTGTGCTCTAAATTGTCCGTAAAAAGGTAATTCTTAAGAATCAACCATGGATGAAGAAAATAACACCTCAAAGGTAAAGGTGGCAGATCCTGGAGCTTAATGTTAGACACCCAGTGCCTCTCTCAAAGGTAAAATTTTCCATGTATTATACATAAATTTAAATATTATAACTAGCATACTGTAAATTAAATCGCCCCCCTTTTTTTTTTACAAAATCGAGAGACAGAGAAAACATAAAGTATCCTTACAAATTATTAAAACAAGAAATACGTTACATGCAGCTATTTTAAAATTTTACTTTTTGTTTAAACGAGGTCACACTTCTAATAGGCATTTCATTGCCACTTTATCATTTCAAGTATTTTCTGCTGGTAAATCTCTTTCGCTCGTCCACTCTAAATCATTGAATAAAGATCTTTTAGATCGTTATAATGCAATTTTCAACCTTGTAAAAAGGGACTAAATTCGATAACTGCGTTACGATTATATGAGTGGGAAAACAAGAAAACGAAAAGAAAAATCAAATTTGTATGGGTATTTTTCGAAAAATAGAAAGCAAATTTTCACTTATGCTGCGCAAGAGTAAAAATTTTCACATATTATACTTACATACATTTAATATTACAACTAGAATGCTGTAAATTAAATCTTTTTTCATAAAAACAAGCGAAAAAAAAGAAAACGAACACACAAGCTTTAACTTTTCAATAACGTTAAACTTAATTGTTTTTTAAAACACAGAAACACGCACAGATATTGCTATGATTCTTTTTCCAGAAGTTAAAATACCACTTTTATTTTTTGAAGTGATGAATTTAGTATTATGAAAGCACGAAGACAAAGAGAGATATATATAAGATATCAGTGGGTTAAAAAAAAAGAAAAAAAGAAGAAAATCTGAAACCTTTTCAGATTTTAAATACGCAACAAAGTGCTAAAGCGTATCATAATTTATGCGTCGTCCCTATTTTCTTCCTTATTCCATAAGGTTGGAAAGTGTATCATTGTTCATGAGTGAGCAGTATTTTTCTTCCTTATTTTATAAAAAAAATCTTTGGAATCGAAATCTATCTTAAAATCGCCTACTAAAACTATTTTACAATCTTCGCCAAGTATATTACAACTATACTTTACAGTTTTAAATATTGTTTCGAATGTGCATCATAATCCATGAGTGTGCCGTGTTTGTCTTTCTTGGGTTGATTTCTACTTTAACGCCCCAACTCTCGCCAAGGTGGCGATCATTAAACATATAGAGTAACCATGACGATTTTTTGTATTTATGTGGCAATCGTAATTTCGAATTAAAATGGCAATTTGGAACAACCTGTAAGTACAGCATTCCGTTACATTTTTATTTATTTTGGGTTCCTAATTAATGTAGTTTTAATAATTAAGTGTCTTCAAATTCCTTAACTAGTGCGTTTATCACTAATTTGTTCGCTTTAGTTTTCATATAGTTGTTTAGGGAGCGTTGAAACTTGTGCATAACTCCTAGAGACCCATGACTTCGAAGCTCGCCAAAGGGCGGGGAATTTTTAGGTTGGCGAAAGCAGGGGCGTTAAAATAGGAATCACCTCTTTCTTGAACCATAAAGCACATCTTTGGAATCCAAATCTATCTTAACCTACGCCTATTGATACTGTTTTAAAGTCTTCACCAGGCATATTGGAACTATAGGCATATTCCAAATATATCTCGTAGACATTTTAAATACTGTTTGGAAGGAGCATCATAATCCCTGAGTGTATCGTGTTTTCCTTCTTTGTTCCATAAAACACTTCTTCGGAATAGAAATCTATATTAAAATCGCCTACCAAAACTGCTTAACAATTTTCGCCTTGCATTAGTCAAACTACACTTCACCTTTATAAATACCATTTGGAAAGTGTATCATAATCCATGATGTGTACCGTATTTGTTTTCACTATTCTATAAAACACATCTTCGGAATAAAAATCTATATTTAAATCGTGTACTAAAACTATTTTACAATATTCGCCAGGCGTTTTCTAACTATACTCAAAGTATATTTATAATATGAATTGTCGCATTTTGGCACCCAGTTTAGCGATCCTTTATCAAAAATTGCAAACCTTGTGAGACTTTCAACATTTTATTAACGCCGCCCCCCCTCCACATTATCTGGCAAACACATTTCAAAAGTAATTGTACCAAAGAAAATTGTACCAAAATCGTGTCTACACAAAAAGCAAGGTTGAAATTAATAGCACTCTGGTGCTTAAAAAAAAAAAAAAAAGTGCCCTGCAATTTTATAGATTCCCCCTCTCCTCCGTCTTTCTTTTGATCTGGATTTTAAACACACATCACAAGATATGGAATAAAACATGCTGGTGTGGAACACCTTTGGAACACGCAGTTTCCATTTCTTTTATTTCAAAAACTGTAAAAAAAAAAAAAAAAATTAAAGATTGCCTGAGTCTTGAACAACCTAAATTTCAATTATTGCTACTACGTTACGCATAGAGCCGCTCAAAGTGGTGTAGCGGCTAAAGAACCATTCTGGGTCGGGGTTCGAATCTGGGCTTGGAAGTTAACTTGTCCGTCTCTTCATAGGGGGGTAACGCTGGGGGCTCCCATAATAGAATGGCCAGTGATTCGGGCCTTCATAGGCGTTTGATGAACAAGTTCCCGCCCTTTGAAAAAAAAGCAAACAGACGAAAAAAGTTGTTGTTGCAAATGCCCTCTGGCAACCACGGAGCGGTGCCAGATCCCCCATACAGGCAGGCGATGGGCGGAAGGGGCGGCTTCCATTTTAACGAGCCCCAGTGGGAGGAAGTCCGACTCAGCTCGGGGTCCCCTAATTTTGAACCAATTCTAGAGGAGGGACCCACTCCCTGAAATCGGCACCCCCAGAGGTATCGTTTAACAACTTGGAGGACATTATTGGAGCCACGACGGCTCTTACGTGCACGCTTAAACCAAACGAGCGAAATTCGATCAGTCGGAGTGATTTTTGAGCCAGTTTTCAAAAGTCAGCTTCTCCTTTAGGAGTGTTTTCCGATCACAAGAGCGGAGCGGAACATAACAATAAGCGAGGGCAGAAATTCTCGGAAAAACGAGGAAAGGATTTCTCAGTAAAAATACTACTTAAAGAGCAGTTTCGCGGAAAAACCGGTAGGTTTCCATGGAAACGGTTCGCTCCGCCATGTATCGTTTTTTCCGCTCTTTGGGTTTAAGCGTGTGCACCAGCTCACATTAGCGTGCACGGTCCCACAGCAGTCGAGCCGAGAGGTAGTTGACCCTCCCAAGCACTGGCCAAGCCGGATGCTGCTTCACTTGACGTGTTCTTATGGGAACGGAGTTTAGTGCCCAGACCACTGCGAGACTCCCAAAAAAAGTTAAGTCCAGAAGCTAGATTATAAGGCTTTTGATCTGAAGAGTTAGTACGTTTGTTTGGCGTACAACCCCCAAAAAAGCAAGGGGGTAGATGTAAATGCGAAGGCCGTGGATGCTAAATATATCCTTTTTTTTTCTTTTAAATCCCATACTGCTTTTTAAATATTTTAACTCTAATTATAAACCTATTGCCAAATGAGAAACTGGAAATTATTGAGCAACCGAAAATAAATAACAATATTGGTAGTAATTTTAGCCTTGATTTAAAATCAATAGTTCTTTAAAAAAAAAAAAAAAAAAAAACAGCGTGAAATATATTTTTAAAAAATGGCCATTATACATTTCATTCAAATAAATAAACATGTAGATGATGATCAACTAATGATTTGAAAATAAATAACAAGAATAGGAATAATATTAAACTTGATTTAAAATAGGCAGTTAAACAAAAAGAAAGGAAAAAAAAAGTCCGAAACATATTCTTAAAACATTATATACCGATGGTATGTTTGATGCAAATAAATAAGCGCATTGGTGATGATGATTTTTAACAACCATTCCAACAACACAATACACGAGTGCAAAAAACGCAGACGTTACACACTAAACATCTCTTTCAACTGTGTTCCCTTTTGAAGAAAATCTCTCGAAATTTATTGGCCCCTAACTTCCTCTCCTCTCATGCCTTCTGATGTCTATGTTTATTCCGCATCTCGAGAGAAGAAGTTCCGACGGAGGGGTGAATTTCTTCTGCGCGGAAAATCCTCGAAATATTGCTGACAAACAACTGTCAGGGAGGTCGTATCGATGATCGCGAGTGGTAGAGCTGTCTCTTTCTTCCGAATAACCCCGACTCAAAATATGTCTCCACATTCTTTTCCACCCGGGAGGGCAAATATTTTGAAGCTTCAGCCCCAGCGATTCAGTGCCGGCAGTTCGGGGGTAAGGCGATGACCCTGGGACAATTCTAACATTTGCGCCCTTTGCTTGGGCAAAATACTGGGGGGGGGGGGGAAGAGGAAAGATTGCTTTATGTAATCGTAGCTTGTGTGATACGCAACTGCTACCAAAAGATAAGCCGCGGGTTATACATGACTTGGGATGTTTGCGTCCGTAAAGAGTACGCTGGCGCAGTTCATAGGAGGAATTTAATTTTTGATTTTTATTTATTATCAAAATTTTACACAGATAAGCCGCAGGTTATATGGGTTTAAATTTTCAGATTTGCGGCGTGTGCACCCGTGCATTGCGCCCTTCCGCCTCTTAAAAAAGTTTATTTTTTTTTCTGTTTTAGAACTTACTTATCAGAAAAAAAAATCAGAAGAAATTCAAGTGAAGCTCATAAATTGAGTTTTAAGAAAAAAACTTAAAACTCAATTTATGATATCCAGTGCAGTTGTTACTATTTTCCTTTTTAAGGATAAAAATAAATCCTTTGGAATACTATTAAATAAATAAATGAAAAAGTAAAACAGATATTCTGAGTTTCTGCTCAGCAGGGGCGTAGCCAAGGGGGGGGGGTAGGGGGCTCATAACCCCCCCATGAGGAATTTTTTGCCATACAAAATGTATATTCTTCATTACATTATCACACACCCGTATACATATGTATGAGTGGTAGTAGTCGTAACCCCCCCCCCATGAAAAATTTCTGGCTACGCCCCTGCTGCTCAGTGATTCAGAGATTTTGGAATTAAATTGCGCCCTTCGCATGTGAGAAAGTCTGAATAAAAGAACTCGCTTATTGTAATCGCAGTTCACAGTTACGTTTTTTTCTGAAGAAATTTCACAGAGATAGGCTTCAGTTTATATAAGTTCAAAATTAAATTTTCACATATATGACTTTTACGCTGGTGCATCTTAACGAAAAAGTTTCTTTTCTTTTTCTTTCTTTTTTTTCCAGGGCTTTCTAGTTTACTCAGTTCTGGTACCTGGATAAGAACAAACGTGGATCAAAGTTTCCAGTGCGTGAGACTTAAAATAGGGCCACAGCCAGAGGACAGGGAGTGGGTGCTACGGGGGCTCAGCCCTACTTCGAAGTCTCCCAACTACCCGCCCTAAGATTTTCGGATATTTTGTAAACTTACCAATAAATACGAAAATTTCGAAACGAGTTATTTTTAAAAATCGTTAAAGTTTAAATCATTAAAAAAATATAGTTTTTTTTTTTAGCCAATTTCTCATCACAATTCCCAGATTTCTGCACGGTTGATTATTTTGTTAGCACAAAACTACTGCTTTTCCTTATAAGTTCCTTACTCATTAAGGCTTGTTCTCTTCGGAAATCATGCAACTTATGAACAGCTTAAAAAAATTAATTGCACTAGAGACCCAGAAAAATATAGAATGTCTCTTTACCGATAAATACGAAAATTTCGAAACGAGTTATTTTTAAAAATCGTTAAAGTTTAAATCATTAAAAAATATATAGTTTTTTTTTAGCCAATTTCTCATCACAATTCCCAGATTTCTGCTTTTTTCCAGGGCTTTCTAGTTTACTCAGTTCTGGTACCGGGATAAGAACAAACGTGGATCAAAGTTTCCAGTGCGTAAGACTTAAAATAGGGCCGTAGCCAGAGGACAGGGAGTGGGGAGAGTTGTACTGTGAACCAGAGGACAAGGAGTGGGGAGAGTTGTACTGTGAACTAATACAAACAATGAACCTATAGGTGTTGCGAAACACCCAGGAAAAAATGCTAAACATACCCAAATTTGCAGTATTTCCCAAAACAGGTAACTCTTCGGCCCTTTTTTTTTAAAGGTAATATTTGTGCTTATGAATTATTTTCCGATAGTTACGTGAAACATACAAATTTACCATTGGTTTGTTTTTAAAGTTGTTGAAAAGTACTGTGACGACGATCGCTCTTCAGATAGAATACCCTTAATTTGCTTCCAGGGGAGGGATTCCGAGTGGGGGGGGGGGGAGCGTGATTGTGTATAATGGACTGCAAAATGTACCATTAACTAGTAACTGTGAATTATTACTTTACAAAAATGACTCCAACAGAAATCGAATACTGCATCATCTCAAAGTAACTCTTTGAATATTCCTCATTGAGTCTCATTGAAAAAATTCTTAATGGAATGAATGGTAAATATCTTAAAAATATACAAATTTGCATTTGTGAAGCAAAAGAAAAAGATGTACGAATTGCAAAACACCCTCCCCCCTCCGACTACCAATACCTATATTTTTTTACCCCCCCTTTTTTTATCATAATTTAGCACACCTGCACATCACATGTCAGTCCACAAAAGGTTTCCTCATTTGCAGTTTTACGTCCAAAATCATGTTCCCTAATTGTTTGAGCAGTATATATATGTATATATGCATTGCTGAAATATTAAGTTGAAATTTTAAATTAAATTTGAAGTACATATTGGAATAAATTGGCCTGGATCCAATATTTTCTTTTTTCGGACAGTGTATCTGTATTGTTGATAAATGCAAGTATTTTCTTACTAAGCCTATTTTCCTTCTGATAAGTGAGTTATGACTGGCAAAAAAAAAAAAAAAAAAAAAAAAAAATTGTCCGCCTAAATCTCTGTATACGTCTATGAATTTTCTTTTTTCATTTAAACGGGAAGAAATGTATCTTTAAAAGATAAGTAAATCCATGTCACAATAAATGCTACTCTAAGTTGGCTTTTTGATTTTTTTTTTTTTTTTTTTTAACATCAGCATCCATCCGGTTCAAAGTTTCACCTTTTTTTCTCTTTGAATTATCAGCGGAAATAACCTGATGCAAACTGACTGCTTGCAGATACCCTTCATCATGAAGTTTGTAAGATGTGCAGTTTTCTTTCTTATTTTTTCCCGCTCCCCCTCCCCCTAATCAAAGTATTAATCCCCCTAATCAGTAGCATTAATTTTTTAAATGTTCGCAGAGTTGTAGTCAACTTTCTTTTTAACAAATACTAAGCGTTAAAATACTAGTTAGTCTTTATAGAAGTACTATATGCGGAGTTTTTTTTTTTTCTTTTCTTACATAAAATTCCACCAACCCTTCAAAATTTTGAAGGACACTTAAGTGTTCAATGCCATCGTTGCAAAGGATAGAATGGGGACACGGTATTGTTTCCTTGCACCTGTGGTGTCTTCTTGGAACTCACCGAAGTTGCAATTCAAAGTACTGTGTGGTGAAGTAATGTTCATCGCAAAAACGAAACCTCGGCCACAGCGTCTTTGCAACAGTGGGAGGAAAGTTGTTAAACTTGGATTTAGCGAAAAGTGGGAATAGTAACGAATTCAGGACGGAGAGGCTAGGGGGCTTTAGGCCCCGTCAAAAATAATTGAGTCATTGTGCATTTTGAATAGATCAGACAAGTTTTTTTTTTTTTTTTAATTAGCCTCAACCCCCAAAATTTAAATTGCTTTAGGGCAGCATTTTGCTTTATTGCACTTTCTCTGTAGGTTTAGGGGTCAAAAACCCGTTTCTTCTTTTTTAATAAAAAAAATAAATAAATAAATAAAAAAAAAACTCTCAAAATACACTGCTCGAAACAATTAATGGATATCGAGGTTATGTGTGGATCTTGCGGCTGGACAATTGTTTAGATGATTGATGCATAATCGACAGACGCGGTATATGAGAAAAAAATAGATACATGCTTGGCAGAAAACACAATTTGTGCATGTGAGAAAAAACGAAAAAAACAAAAAAAGGGTTTTCCTTGAAAGAAAATGTTTTTAATCGGGGGTATGATTTCCCTGGACTACGAACAACTTTGAACACCTTTGAGGCATGGAGTCAATGAGGCTATTAATAAGGAGCTGGGGTATTCTGTCCCACTCTTCCAGAAGAGCTGTTTCCAGTTCTCGGAGAGTATGTGGGGGGTGGTAGGTGGCCAGCAACTCGTCTCACTAAATTGTCCCAAACATGCTCTATGGGTTCATGCCCAGAGAATGCGCTGGCCATTCCATTCGTACGATTCCTTCCTCGAAAAGGAAGTCATCGACGAAGCGTGCGCGATGTGGCCCGGAGTTGTCGCCCATTTGCATGGAGTGATCTCCAATTGCTGCTGCGAAGGAACTACAAAAGGTCCGAGAAACCCATCCCCCTATCGACGACCGGTCAGAGCTCCATTCCGGATGATGTGGAGATCGGTGCGCCCATCAGTGGAGATACCAGCATGGACCATCACTTCCCCCACCACCAAATCTGACATTTTCCAACACGAACGCAAGGGTGTTTCTAGTGCCGCATTCCCTCCTGATGAAAGTACGCCTATTATCAGGATGAGCAGAACTTTTTGAACAAGGGATGATTTCATTTAAAATCATTATGTATAAAAATTGAAATGTCAACATCCTACTTGGCCATATTAAAATATTTTGTGGAATTGAGGTTCAATACTCGCGAATAAAGGCTAGGAAAAATAAATAACGTTTTCGAATGATAGCGAAAATGCCGTCCCAAAAAAGGGACGCTAGGCATAAATGGGTTAACCTACACATACCATTGGTCGGCGAGCATACAGACCTGGGGCTCTACTACCATGGTGTCGTAGAATATCCGTGACGGATATTTCTCGCTCACGGATAGTCAGATACTTCGAATAAATAGCCGCGACTCTCCTTTTGGCGCTACCACGATGAGTGTCGAATAAAACAAGCGAGTATTTTTGTGCTTGCTAGAGGTCTATCCGACACTCAGAGGGATCAACCAATCAAAACACTATACTCGGGGCACAGCTAACCTGATAATGGAGGGAATGCTGCAGACCGTGCGATTCCGCCGCTTTCAAATAGTTCTTTTCGTTTGCCCTGCTTTTTACAGAACTAAGACATTTATCAACTATTAAGTGCTAAAATAAAGTGTATGTTATAAAATAATTGCATATTTATCTTATTTGAAATCAATAATTAAAAGGATTACGAAATTAAGTCAGAAATTAGATGTAACGCCTTCACAGACGCTTGACCAATGATAGACCTCTTTCGTGCTGGCGGGAATCAGAAATCCAGATTCGCCTTGCGATTGGGTTGCTTTGTGATATTGACAGCCAAATAATTGGAAAGAGAAACGAGTGTCGGAGTGATACATTCGGAAAGTAGTGAAAAGGCTCCTCTAGCCTTCTCCTCTGTTATCAGGTAAGGTTTGCCCCGAGTATAGCTTTTCCCCCTTTTTCTTAAACGAAGGCGTTGTCTTCAGAATTTCCGAAGACTCCGGAGACATCCATCACGAGTGGAAGCCCGATTTTGACAGACCCAACATGCTAGGGAGAGGGGTCCTTTTGTGGAAGTACTTGACACTCGACGATCCACACAATAAAAACCCGTCCATCTCGTACTCCCCGATACCGGAATGCGAGTTTTCGCCTTCATCCACCGTGTCGGGAAAAAACAGCAATATTTCCGATAGTCAATACGACAGTGAAACTATCACGATACGATCGTAGTAGGGCATATCGGATATTTCTCGGATTGTGACGTCATGAGAAGAGAAGGCTCGATATATTCGCTAGCGAAAGCTTTCCGATACTATGGTGGTAGAGTCCCTGCAGCGTGGAGTCGGTATCGGACAATTTAAGTTGAAACTCTTTTGCCAGTAGCCGAAAGAAGTTGTTGTTGAAGAAGAGTGGCTTACATATTTCGGTGTCTCCGAGCCATCAGCGTTAAATATCGATCTTCATTGGGAGTTGTTGCAAATATAAGACCTTGCCCCGGTCTTCGTCTTGAATTTCCAGTCTCTATGAAACGGCTCCACATCCTTGATATCACACTTTGTGCGACTCCAAAAGCTTCTGCTACTTAGACTTGTGTTTGGCCTCCTTCTAACCGACCAACAACTCTCCAAGCTTCTGATTCAGTTAAAATCCTTCGTTGAAACATCGCACTCATCAAAACAAAGCACTTTTGGAATGTAGATCATTCTTTCCACTTTATCTTTTATTAAGTTGAAGGCCAAATTTCATTCGCTGTCCCTTAAGCGTTGTTTTTTAAGTCAAACTAAAAAGTTGCATTACTCCGAAGTTTGAAAATGGGAAGAATTTTCATTTTTGACTTTCTTCTTCCTGCATTTCCTGCAAAAAAAAAAAAAAATTCTCTTATACTGTTGTTTTATATAAAACTTACAATATCCTTCAATTGTTTTGATCAGTGTAATTTCTTTCCGCCACTAGATGGGAACGGGTTTTAAACATCATACACATAAGTGTAAAAATAGCTAAATAAATAAGATGTTAACAAGTTTCTTAGCAAGCACGAAAAAAATAATGGCCCTATTAAGAAAAACATTTAAGAAGGGCTATTTAAGAAAAAAAAAAGGGGGGCGTCACTGGGTTTTTTTAAACCTCCTTCCTACCTTCATTTGAAAACTTTTTGTGAGATATTTATGAAGCAAAATATTTCTAAACCTTCGGCTACCTTTCTCACTGTTCTTCTCCATAAAAATCATAGACGCTCATATACAAAACAAGGGGAGGAGGCTTGGCCATCTCTTGAAGTTACTAAAATGAGTTTTTTTTTTGTATTATCTTGGTACTAAAGTGCCTAAAAGCCTGAGATGACCCAAAAAAGAAAAGGTCAGGTATACCTTTGAAAAAACTGCAATTAAAAAGTTATGCCACTCTATTTGCACCACGAAACACACTTTGTAAAATAAAAAAGATCAATTGAAACAACATGGGCACGGTCAAAATTTTCCATCAAATTCCATCCTCTAAATTTTTACAGTGCACCAAGGCCGTGAATCATGGGATTTGATATCCTCCTCCCCCACCCCTGAAATTTTAGTCAATGCATTTGTAGTTTTTTATTTACGTTGATTCTGGAGATCAGTTAAAGGTAAAAGAATTTTAGTTCTACATATCCCCCCCCCCTGATTTTTTTTTTTTTTTTTTTTTTTTTTGTTCTGGATACGGCCTTGCAATGCATGGCATTTTTTTGAATGTCATGAAAAATAAATCAGTCAGTACAATGTAAAATCTTTGTTAAGCTTTTCGTTGTAAGCCGCGAAATTGAAGCTTTGATCCAGCCCGCAGGGATTTACGAAAGCACTGATGTAAACAAATAGCAGGGAAAAAAAAAAAAAAAAAAAACGAGTATATAAAGAATTACCGCACATCCGCTGCGTTATCTAAGAACGTGAATATTTGAGAGAGGTTATCTTTCATCAAGCTCAAGATGGGGGTAAAATCTGCGATGGTACACTTGTTTTTTAGCGAAGGAAAAAATATAATACATTTATATTTTATACATATTTTGCACAATGAACATAAAATAAAAGGTCTTGAATGCAATACTTTTAACGGTTAATAAATCTACAATCAAAGATATAATTATTTTCTATTCTGTTTGTAAATGCTGCATTTGCGCGTTTACACGATTTATTCTTTACTATTTATGGATGTTTCATTTTGACAGATATGCCGATTTCCATGGTAACTGGTTACAACTTTTCCAATATTGTACTTTTAAAAATATTCATATAGAATATGTGTGTAGCTGTTTGATATAAATAATTTTTGAAATGTTTTTTAATGAACTGAATCTTTTATTAGACATGTTTAAAATAATTCCCTAACTTTAATAAACTGAAATCACTCTGCAACTCTTTAAGAACACCCACTTGTTGTATAGCTACCACCAAATGATTTGTCTAATATTTTGACAGGAATTTTAGATAGATTTTTAATACTCTTTCGATATTTGAGAATTTTCATACTGGTACAGTAAATTTCCATAGCATCTTGTAATGCTTCTATTAATTTAATAATATTTTCTATGCATTTAATTAAAGCTTCTTTAATAACCATTTTGAGAATTGTTATAAAAATTAGAAAACAAAGAAACCCAAGAAAATCTGTAGCCAAAGTTCTAATTATTGGTCATTTACAAATGCCGTAAAAGTCTTTTACGATTACAAGACGACACATTTTTAAAATAATCATACATGCAAAATACTACTGTCGACAACTAAATCAGTTATACATGGTAAATGCATTTTCGGAAAATTTAAATTATTTTGTAATTCAAAATGGATATCGAAAATTTTGAAGGGTAGAAAGCAATCTGAAACGACAATGTTAAATCGTCCAAGAACCTGTAAAAGAAACTCCTTCAGTAACGATTATGCTATCATTTGCATAATTACTAATAGACTTTCCCCGAAAAGAAATTGCACGCTATCATCATAACTTAATAAGATTCATTCATCAGAGTAACATAATTAGAAAATAATGTAACTTTACTTTTCATCTAACGTCTAATTTCTTTAAAAAATAAATACGAAGAAAAGATTTCAAATTGTTAAATCGGATAAATGGTTTTGAAAAGAATATCAATTACTTCTTCCCTTACATGTGTGAAAAGAAATTACTCGGTTGTAATGATACTGATGTTAGATTTCCCTGGAAGCGTTTCTAATTCTTCTAAATTACTCAGAAATCCTCAAAATGAATACTCTAACTTAAAACTTGTTAAAGTATAATAAGTAATAACAATTAAGTAATTACTTCATAAAATAACTTCTTAAAAGAAATCAAGGTTTATTTCAGAATCAAAAGAATTTATTTCAACGATATTTCAAATGTTAACATTCATTTGTCGGCAATGATCTGGCATATTAAAAGCTAAGCTTATAGGTAGAATAAATGTTATTTCGTATACTTGAAACTTTTTAGCTGCTCTGGTATAGAGTTCAAAATTGAAACGTAAACGGATTTTGAAAGTAATAATAATAATAATACAGTACCCACTCGGTATATCGTTTCTCACTTCTCTATATACAGGCCTCTCAATTGGTCCTCTTTTTTTAAAATTCCTACCTTCATCAAAATTTTATTTATATAGCCTAGTATTTTAATGGTTTGATAGACGAAACCTTAACATCTAAAAGAACATTTAACAACTGTTGAAGAAGCAGAACATTTTACTCTATTATTTATAGAGGTAGGAATTTTAAAAAACGAGGATAAATTGAGAGGCCTGATATATCGCGATTTTTCTAAGTCTCCCATTTTTAATTTTTTTTTAAATGTTTAAACTCTTTTGCTTAGAAGATTCTACCGAGGAAAATTCAACTTGCCAAATTATGAATTAAACAGATTTGGAAAGAGACCTAATATTTATGAGACACGGGTGGTATGGAAGAAAATGAGGGAGAAAAAAGGAAGTGGATGGATAATCGGCCGCATCTCATTGGCTTAATCCATTAACCAATTAAACTTCTATGTAATCGTCTTCTATAAATTTTGAAGTATTCAATTAAACTTTCATTTATTGTTTAAGTGATTACCTTTTATTTCAATACTTACAATATTAATTTTATTATATTTTAAGTGAATGTGTTCATAAAAGTAAAATTTTATCATATCATATCATACCCCTATTCCCCGCTGGATATATCGCGTCCTTGGATATATCACGCATTTTTCTCGTCTCCCGACAAGTGCGATATAGCGTGGGGCTACTGTAATAATAAATCCTCTTAAGGGTGTTCCATCTGAAGGGCGATCGTCGTCACGGGACTTTTGAACTTCCTTGGAGAACAAACTAATGATGATAAACAGCCGAAAAAATTAATAATGCTTCTTTACCCAATGCACTATGGACTAATATTATCATTAAAGCTTTTATGTCTCATGCAATTTTCATAAAAAATTCATAAACCCCTTCAATAACAGGCCGAGAAGTTGTTTAGGGAAATATTACGAAATCCCGTATATTTAGTATTTTTTTCCTGAGTGTTATGTAACTCCCATCGGTTAATAGTTTGTAATAGTTCCCAGTACAACTTGTAAAGACACATCTGAAATTTTTGCGAAACAAGAATTAATTGCGAAATTAGAAATAAGAAAAAAAAAATGGCGGTAAAAGGTTGAAAATAATAGTTTTAAATAAAACTCATAAATGTTAAATAAAACACTATAGGTAATTTCGAGTGGTACAAAGGGTGCAACTTTCTTCAATTGTAAAGGGAACTGAAGGTTTACGATACTGTTATATGATACAGTCGATATCTCGACTTCGTTTATTTCGATTTTCCGCTTATCTCGATGTTTTTTAGAGTCCCAAAATGATATAATGTATTTCAATAGAATTATTGTTTCACTATCTCGAAGAAAAAATCTATCACTCCGCTTATCTCGATTTTTTGACTACGTAGATGTAGACGAAGAATTAATAACATGCAAAGAATTCTGAGATGAAGACATTATCACAAAAATAACAACTGAAGAAGACACGATGAAGATGTTTCTTCAGTTTTAATCGATAATAATGTGCCAAGGAACTAGCTTATCCAAAATTCCTTTTTGAATAAAATTGCACTAATTAACAAAGCTCGTTATGAACCCTCTCTACAGAAACTAGCAAAAATACAAAGAATTTCTAAAAGATGTTACAATGTAAACAAAGTAATCGGAAGTTATAATACGGATTACTTTTATCAAGGGGTTGCTACATAGGGGCTCGTTATAAAAAAAGTTACGAAAGGCGCCTGTTTATATCATATAAATCATGTATACGTGGCGTACCAAAAAGGTGGTAATACGCCAAATGGGCAATGTAAATGGGATAAATGTCCAAAATAAGGCAGGAGAAAAGACTACACTAAGAAAAAATCTCCTCTCGTTAACTTTTAAAAAAAAAAAAAATCCCGATTAGTAAATATGGCTCTATATACTAATGTGGTGATGCACAAAATTTTAGCCTTTCATCACAAAACGTTTTGGAGATATCTCTATACAGAGATGATCAGGGGCTATACATCAATTTGAGTGTAAACGTTGAATACCAGAGTGCAAAAAATTATTTTCGTCCCTTAATTTCTGCACGACCTCTGAAACGCGATCATCCAACATGTTTTTTCCCCCTTCGAGAGATATTGAAAACGGATTCAAGTCAGCATATATTTATCTTCATCTTTCTGACACTTTTTAGGATATTATTCTCAAATTTTCTACATGTTTTTTTTTTTCAGGGGTCATACACAAATCTAAAAAGTGCCACTTTTTGAAAATTTACCACAGAAATTTTTCCTTATCATAAGCCTTTTTCCATGTTTTTTTACATTGCTCACATCTCTAATACATAAAGAATTAAGGCGTGTTACCATCTTTCTGGGACATGAAGAACCTACGCGCAATAAGATCGCACCGCAGACTGCCGATTTTTTCGAGAATCAGTTTATACTATACAATTAAAGTTATCGGGATCATCTTTACAACGGAAAAACTGCCTCGCGTGTCATTATAAATAAGCTCTGACGTGTGTAAGCATGCAAGAGGGGTGTGGAGGGGGTGGAAAAGATTTTATTTGCTTTTTTGCTGCACGAAAGAGCCCCATTTTTTTTCTCTCCCGCCCATTCCTACTCCCATAGTAGGTCCGTTGAAGTGGCTTGCTTTCTCCGTTCTTCAACCCTTTAGTTGCTCGATACTTGATTGCAGGGGAAATATGTAATTCAGCTAGATATTGTGTGATTGATAACGTTTCACATGAGCAAAATTTCTTAATCGGGAGTACATTTAAATTATTATAATAAATGAAAAGAAAACCTTGCTTACACTACTAAATAAATGGAAGGAAATCAGGACCTCACAAATCTCGCCGTTTGAACGATGCCACCTACGCAAGTGTATTTTTACAATCGAACCCGCTTAACGGAATAGCCAATTTGAAAGAAATTTATTCTATAATAATCAGGGTATTCCATTATCCGGGATTTGTCATTGACTAATTATTACGATTGGATTTAGTATATTAAAAATTTATTCTAAAAAGCGGGATATTCCATTATCCGGGATCGAATTGACTAATTATTACGATTCAGAGTATTAAAAAATTATTCATCGCAAGTGTATTTTTACAATCGAATTCGCTATAGCCAATTTGAAAGAAATTTATTCTAATAAGCAGGATATTCCTTTATCCGGGATCACATTGACTAATATTACGATTTAGTATATTAAAAAATTATTCTAAAAAGCGGGATATTCCATTATCCGGGATCGAATTGACTAATTATTACTATTTAGTATATTAAAAAATTATTACAATAAGCGGGATATTCCATTATCCGGGATCGCATTGACTCATTATTACGATATAGAGTATTAAAAAATTATTCTAAAAAGCGGGATATTCCATTATCCGGGAGCGCATCGACTCATTATTACTATTTAGTATATTAAAAATTTATTACAATAAGCGGGATATTCTATTATCCGGGATCACACTGTCTAATTATTACGATTTAGTATATTAAAATTTTATTTTAATAAGCAGAGGATATTTCATTATCCGGCATCGCATTGACTCATTATTACGATTTAGTACAGAAAAATTTATTCTAAAAAGCGGGATATTCCATTATCCGGGATCACACTGACTCATTATTACGATTTAGTATATTAAAAATTTATTCTAATAAGCGGATATTCCATTATCCGGGATAGCAGTGACTCATTATTACGATTTAGTATATTAAAAATTTAATTAAAATAAGCGGGATAATCCTTTAGCTTTAACCGATATTCCACTAAGCGGGTTTGACTGCATCCTCTCTACCGGGCATACGATACGAATTCACTCCCACTCCCCCAAGGCATGCCCGTTGTTCATTCCGAAACAGGATCCCTTCTGACGTGCTCAAGCAAATCATCAAACATAATCGATATATTTGCCCTGGCGTCAAAACTAAATACTCGGCGAAACAAATACCATTTTCCTTCCGAACGAATTCTTTGCGTCTGCGAAACCAAAACCAGTTTCGGGAAAAAAGCGGTGGTTCGGCGGTCGTTCGGGCTGCAGGAGAGTTTTTCGAAAAGCGCGTGTTATGTTATGTGCTCTTCTCTTTTCTTTTCTCTCTCGCTCCTTCTTTACCTGTGCGGTTCTTCTTTTTTCTTTTCCTTGTCTCTCCCGCCTCTCTTTCTCGCTGTTCCCTACTTACGGAAATTTCACTGCCCAGCGGAGTGATGGGCGAATTTCTGCAGGTTTGCTTCTTGTTCCAACTTGCGCCGAGGATGATGAATTGTTGAGTGAAAGGGGGGTGGTCGGAAAAAAAGGGGGGCTGGGAGCTATACAAAATGCGTAATACCAAATTCCACAGCTAACCGCTTTTTTTTTTTTTTTTTTTGGTTAATATGCGGGGTTGGAATGTGTTGTAATAGCTAAAAAAAGCTTCTGTGTTGTGAATACCGACAATGTGTTACATAAATATACACCATTTCTCTCTGTCTTTCTCTTTTTTATTTATCGTTATCTCTGCATAAATCTGCATTAATTCCTTCTATGATATAATATAAAGTATTAGGGGAACAGGAAAGTAATACCCTTTTTTTAAACATAAAATTCAAGCAAACAAATTTTCGACAACGTTTTAATTGCTAACAATCTGCGTCTAAACATATTTTCATAATTGTTACATTTTGAACCAAGAATTTTACAGATACAACGAAACCTCTGAATAACGGTCACCCGTGATACCGTATCCAAGAGTGACTGTTCCTCCGATGGGGCTGTTCTTTAGAGGCTTACTGAATAAATAAAAAAATAAAATAAAATAATAAAAAATCAGCAAATTTAACACTAGGGACACAAATACGTTATTTCAGCTTTGCTATAAACCTCACTTATTTTAACTTACATTTAACAATCGGTTAGTCGAGATTGCTTTTTTTTTTTTTTTTTTTTTTTTTTTTTTTTTTTTTTTTTACAGCAAATATCTTTTTTCAAAGAAATAATGATATTTGTTCTTTTTCTGTACAATTCATCGTCATTTTTGAATAAAACAAAATTCTGAAAATTTTGTATCGGATTATTTTCGGTATTACTACCATAGGCGTAGAGTTATATGGGCCCGTGGGGCTCGAGCCCCCCCAATAAATTGTGAATAGGGGCTGAGCCCACCCAATAATTTATCACTAAATACAGAAAACTAATTTATACCTAACATAAAAAAAAGTATTCACGCCATTTACAAATGTTAAAAAAAAAAAAAAAAAACTTTACTTGTACTTTTAAAATTTTTCTTTTGATTTCAATCACGATTTAGTATTCATTGTGACGCCCTGTAACACAAAATGTAATTATAAGCTGCCCTCGCCAGGCTCTGGTTAATTAAAATCAGATTACGTAATGTAAAGTATGAAATGAAGAAAAGTTCAGATGTGTCTAAAGTGCATCTCATCGAAAATGTTTTTTTTTTCCTCCTTTGGATTTTTTACTTTGCTTCTATTTTTAACTTATAACATGGTAGGAAGATACTAACATGGATACTTACCTTACATTGGTCTGAAATTCTATGGACCCATAGAGATCGAGCACCTCGAATAATTTACACTTATATATATGGTAAGTCACAGCTGCCAACTACTACGGAATATAACTAACCACTTTTTGTAAACAGTATATTTTTAAATTATTTTTTTCAAAATAGTAACCAGCTCGCTTGCGCATCACGAAAATTTTGCTGTATTTTAAGCCAAAAAATCATGTAGAAAAAGTGGTTAATTATATTCCGTAGTAGTTGGCAACTATGAGTAAGTTATATGTACGGGAATCAGTGGCGTAGCCAGAAATTTTTCATGAGGGGGAGAGGGGTTACGACTTTTGCAACTCACATATATATGTATATACGCCACTGACGTGAATATATGTGGTTGTGGGGCCCGGCCCCCCCCCAATAATTTTGAAAACTTTACGCTTATGATTACTACGTGCTGTATCTTGTGACTGTGGTGGCAAATAAAATTTATATTGTTCACACTTTGGCTTGAAATAAAATTTGAAAAGCGCATTTGGATGGCTTTTAAAATTTTTTCGTGATACCGACGGGTGGCCGTTGTTCGGAAGTCTTTGTACAGATGTTAGCTCTAATGTTAATCCCAAGGAACGCGTTCGATACCATTGATATGTGACCGGTTTTTGGAATTTTCTGTTGTTCGGAGGTGGCCCTTAAAAGAGGTTTCACTGTAATATTTTCTTTTTCAAGAAATATGGCAACCATTCCCTAATTTACATGTCTACCCACAATGGAGACGATATTCAAAATGTCCTGAAATAGATTTTTAGGTATACATGAGTGTTGTATTTTACAGAAAAAAATTTACGGATCTCTCTTGTTTTTTTCCCCTTTGAGATCTTTTAGGATATTTATAAAGAACGTTTTAGCCCCCCCCCCAGGTTTTTAGGTGTTCAAAATAAGGTAAGAAAATAGACTATTAAGAAAATATTCCTCTCATTAACGAAAAGTTATACATTTTAAATTTGTATACGACCTCCGAACGAAAAATTCCCGGTTAGTAAAATGTGCCCTTTACACTGACGGGGTGATGTGCAAAATTTGAGAATTATATCCTAAAAAGTGTCAGAGATACGAATATAAACATATGCTACTTAAACCACTTTTCAGTGACTCCCGAAAGCAGGGGTCGTGCAGAAATTGTGAACGAAAATAATTTTTCAACACTCTAGCATTAAACTTTTAGATTCAGATTCACGCATAGTCCCTGACTATTTTTGTTAAAGATATCTCCGATATATTTTATGATGAAAAGCTGAAATTTTGTACACCAGCGAAGTAGTATATGGGGCACATATGACTAACTGAGAATTTTTTTGTACTACTGGGGTTATATACAAACTTAAAAAGTCTAACCTTTTTGAAAATTAAAGAGAGGAATTTTTTCTTGTCTTTTTTCCACTTATTTCTAATCGATAAGGATTAAAGCATGTTATTGCCTTTTTGATACATCCAGCATATCTTCGTTGTGTCTTGTCCGGCTTTTGGTTTTTGGCTGTTACACCTACACTGCTGGCCATCGTAAATGCAACACCCTGAAGGAAGCATGCAAATAATATGAAATTTACAACATGCATTAGCTGAGGTGAGATATGCAAATGATTAGAATTTCAGCGCAGACGCACATCAAGCGCGCCTGTGGCGCCACCTCAAAGCGCTATTTAAGGCTTGGAGATTTCGACGGTTTCAAGTACAGCAATTGTGTTTTTCTTGCTTTTTTTTCAAAAAAACGATAAATTATGCCTCGTAGGAAACAACGATCATCTTTTGATCAAGTATCCGAGTTTGACAGAGGAAGGATAGTGGCATACCGAGATTGTGGGTTATCTTTCAGGGAAATCGGTCGTCGTATTGGACGAAACCAAACAACTGTGATGCGGATATGTGATCGTTGGGTGCAGGAGGGTACGACGGACAGACGTGATCGACCGCATCGACCTCAGTGCACCACGTCACGTGATGACAGGCAGATTGTACGCATGGCAGTGACGGACCGCTCAGTCACATCACGAACCATATCACAGCAGATTCAGTCTGTAACGCATCATCCAGTGTCTGCGCGTACCATTCGACGTCGTTTACAGCAGAATGGTCTGTCCGCAAGACGTCCGTTGCTTTGTCTACCTCTGACGCGGAACCACAGACGTCTCCGCCGCCAATGGTGCGATGAAAGAAGGATGTGGACGACAGAATGGAATGAAATTCTCTTTACTGACGAGTCACGCTTCTGTATGCAACACCACGACGGTCGGATTCGAGTCTGGAGACACCGTGGAGAGAGGATGCTGAACAGCTGCATTATGCACCGTCACACTGGTCCTGCACCGGGTATTATGGTATGGGGCGGTATCGGATATCTCTCTCGCACTCCTCTAGTACGCATTGCCGGTACTTTAACCACCAGCGCTACATCTCCGAGTGTTTGGAGCCAGTTGTCCTTTCTTACCTTCAGGGCTTGCCAACAGCCATATTTCAGCAGGATAATGCACGGCCACACGTGGCACGCATTGTCCAAGGGTTCTTCGTCAATCACCAGATTGAATTGCTTCCCTGGCCGGCGCGCTCTCCGGATCTTTCGCCGATAGAAAACATGTGGTCCATGGTTGCTCAACGACTGACCCAGAGTTCATCCCCAGCTGTCACACCAGATCAACTTTGGCAACGTGTGGAAGCTGCTTGGTCTGCTGTACCCCAAGAACACATTCAAAGTCTCTTTGAATCAATGCCGAGGCGTGTGGCAGCTGTGATCTCCAACAACGGCGGCTACTCTGGGTACTGATTTTGGCAGGAACCACGCTTCATAGAATGCTGTAAATTTAATCATTTGTTACTTGGTCAACATGTTATCTACACAATAAATTTTGTTGTGATATCTCTTGTTTTTCTTGGTGTTGCAATTTGGGTGGCCAGCAGTGTATTTACGATCCTTATTGTTAGTTATTTCACGAGTGTGTTGATTTAGTGCTTGCCCACGTATACATATACAAGAAGGGTGAGCTTCAAGCTACCTCGATGATTATTACTTATTTTATTATGAAAATGATCATAATACTAATATTTTTACAAATTTAATCTATAATATTAATTAAATTATGTTATTTTTTTCTAATGGTCGGATCAGTGGCCTACTGTAGGCTTGATCGCTATGAGGGCTGTAAATGTTGGTCACTTCATTATGGGAGGGCTTTAGGCAGACCCACTTTGAGTGTTTTTTTTTTTTTTTTTTAATTGTGAACCAATTCCAGATGAGAGATCAAACACCAGGATTGGCACCCACAGAGGAATCGTTTAAACATGAAGGACATTGGAGCCTCGACAGATTTTACGTGCACCCGCTCGCTTTAGCGTACACGGCTCCACAGTGGTCCAACCGTGAGAGGTTTCCACCCTCCCAAACACTGGCCAAGCCTGTGCTTCTTCACATTCCGTGTTCTTATGGGAACGGAGCTTAGCGACTAATCCTCTGCGGGACTTAATAATATTGTACGTAAAAGGATTTTTCTGCTTTACTTGAAAAAAATTAAGCGAAAGTTATTTGGAAAAGAAAAAAGTAACTTTCAAATTTAAAAATTTCGACTCTATGTACTTTCAATTAAATTGCACTGCCTATTCAAAACATAAAAATCCACATATTTTAATGCCATAGTGAGTATCAAATATTTCCGATTAGTATTATGGATGAAATTATACGTGAAACGTATTATCAAGGCATCTATATAAAAACAGAATGAGAGCTTTCAATAACTTTGAAAAGCATTTTGTCTTGGAGTAATGACTGAGTGTAGAAGTGAGTTGAAATTAAAAAAAGCGTAATTGTCCAATTTAAATGAGAAATTGAAGATAAGTTGATCAGAGTTCAATGCAATTTTCTCTTTAAAACTAAAAAGGAATTCAATTAGCCATTGTGACTCGGATTTATCTGCATTTCAAATCAATGGCACTCCCCGAAACACCCGAATACTTGATTTAATATGAAAACGATTTTCTGGTTTTTAATAGATTCAAGATAACCTACCGCACACATGTGAGCTGCAAGAGAAAGTAAAATATACTGGCAGAAATCTTTCGAGTTGCTTATGACTAAGAACACAGTAGTATGAACTCGAACTGTACAAAAGAGATTTTTATACCGTTTATAAAGTTACAAATGTCGGTTGTACAGCGTTTACCAGGTATTATCGAGTATTGGGACCGCCTTTATCCATGGATATGACATTGTACAAGCATCAAACTTTTAAAAAAAGAAAGAATAGGTGAAAGACAGAGAAAAGATTTTTACGGAGAATTAAAGCAAAAATAACTGGTGTGGATCAAAAGCAAAGTCTTAAAAGAGAAGGAACAATCTCTTCATATGAGTTCTATTATTATTATCATCATCATCTTATTTAAGTACATGCTATGTTTAATATTTCCCCTCTTTCTACATTAAATTATTAAATTGTTATAGAACCAAAAATATCTTTTAAGTTATTAAACCTCTAATTAGCTCTCAAATACCACAAGATATATTTCTTAGATAAATGAATTAATAATTAAAGGTAAAATAAATCGGAAAGCTTAATTGTGCTGAAAAAAGAAATTTAATGGAACAAGAAAGGAAATTATCCAGAAATTGGGATATTTTATTTGTAGAATAGACAGCCCCAATCAAATTCAAGTTACCAATACAGTCAACACTAATGAGGGATAAATATTTTCTATAGAACTTCTTTCTAGAACTTCTATAGTAGTTCTTGAACTTTGAAAATAATAACAGTTTGAGAGTAATTAGTGGAGAAGCGTACTAATTCCCTTGGTTAGTTTGTACGGTAGATTATTTGGATTGGATTGTGTACTAAGACAAAGCTACTAGAGGGCTACCTGCCTAAAGAAAGTGTTCATTGAGCTGGGTAATGTTTAAGAGGGTCTAACGCGTATTCACATTGTATCTCTAAAAAACCGCCCAAAACTCCAGATTGTTAGGTTGACGACTGCGCAATAGGCCCGAACCCAAGACCTTCACACTTCGGACATCTACCGTGTTCAGTGTCTTTAAGGCTGTTACACTTGAAAATTATGCAATTTTTTAAAAGATTAAATTGATCTAGAGACTCGGAAAATTTTAGACTAGAAAATTTTAGAATATTTCTTTACAGTTTGCACTATGAACCGACATTGAGAATGAATCTATAAGAGTTCGAAATTGTCAGGGGAAAAAAAAAAAGTGCTAAACATGCAGAATTTCGCTATATTTCAAAAAAACGGGCAAATCTTTGGTCTATTTTTGAAGGCAGTTTTTGTGCTTATGATTTTTTTCCGAGAGCTGCTTTACTGTTACTATCGTGTACAGCTTTACTGTTAATATCAGTCGATAGTACATGGTGTGAAGATACATTATTAATTTTTTCGAGTGTTTAAAGCTATTCAAAAATCCGATCGCTCTTCAGGTAGAACACCCTAAACCTATGAACCGAATGCGGCCATGGTGCTAGATTACTTGTCAAATAACCATGAATGGTTTACCACCTGAAGGAGGGACAAAGTGAAAGTTTGGTGGTTTAACGGTGTAGTTCGAAAAAATCATGTACGGTAGATGATTTTGGTACATAAGTACAAATAAACTAATTATGTCAGGCACTTCAAAATTTTGAAACTGTCTCTTTACAAGCATGTCCTACATACTGAAACAAACTATAAATATGTATCAATTTCAAAACTTTTAGAAAAAATTCTTAAAAATCGGAAATTTTCGCAGAACGTGTCACTTTCCGAAACCTATTGCAGCTCAGATCCATGTTTAAGAATTTTTTCTGAAAATTTCACCAAAGGCACAGATTTTTCGCTTATTACAGTGTATAAAGCAGCTTATATGAAGAACCATCTGGAATTTTTTTGAGACCATTGGTGGTATTAGTTTATTTCAATTTGTGTACCAAGACTAAAAACAGAGTTTTTTTTCTTCGAACTTACAGCCTTAAAGGGGTGAAGGTTTAATCCATTGTGTTGAACAGGAATTTAAAAAAAAAAATCATGGAATGATTAAAAAGTATAGTTTCTCGCAAGAAAGTTTAGTTATTACCATGTCTGTTGCCGCTACTTTGGTGCGATTTGCTTATGCTGGCCGGTAATTCCGTTTATAAAAATTTAAATTTTGGGGTTGCCCAGCCCCCCTGGCAACTTCTTGATGTTATGCATATTTAAGCCTTTTTGTCATAGACTTTCATAAAAGAGAAAAATGTTGATGATATTTCCTTAAAATCAATACATATCTTTCTTCATTCCTTCAAAGTTATGTTATCTCTGCAAGAAAGCTACAACAAGTATTGAAATATTTCAATATTCGTAGCACATTTAAAAATAAATGAATAAATGTAAGATTTTAATATTTCAACTTTTTTTTCAGATACAAGAAATCTGCAGAAATTTATTTTGCTAACAATCGAAAGATTTCGTTCCATTTTTTTTCCTTCTGTCACATTTCCGTTGGGCCAGCAAATTTATGCTCCAATAAAGAAAAGAAACCCGATTCTTTCTTGTCTTGCTACAAATTTGGTTGACTGATTCAATGAATATGTATGCTTATATATATATATCAACATATTTTAACAGAAGAAAGTGCGAAAATTGACTTTTACTGTAAAAATATCAGAATTTTTTTCTTTTCTTTTTCCCTTTTACTTTAGCTCCTTTCAAATATTTTTTTACAGACTAAGGAATTATAAATAAAGAGGATTATTATTTCGCCGTGTATGAATTCTCTTTTTTAATATATAAACATGATTTTCTTTAATTTACGAAACAGATTTAAAAAAATTTTTTTTTTTTTTCAAGCGCTTCGAAATCCGTCTATAGGATTATTTTATTTATTTATTTATTTATTTTCGTACTGTCGAATGCATGTAGATTTAAAATAAAAGTATTCTTAAAATTATTCTACTGATATCAGATTGGTGACCTTAAAAACTTTAAGATCAGCTGAAAGTTTTTTCCGAGTCTTTTTTTTTTAAAGCGGTGGATGAACATTTGCAGATTTGATTTAGCGTAGTTACACGTTTATTTGTGCTCTCATGAGATCTTCATGCACTAATTAACTGTGATTAAAGAAAAAGTTAAATTGTTAATTAAATTTCTGTCCATGATTTGCTAAAAGTGATTTCTTTCATTTCCCTAAAAACGGTCGTAGTAAACACTTATCTACAATGGCTAGATATAATTGTTTTTTTTTTTCGTTTTTTTTCTGAATGATTAAAATTCTAGAGAGTACGCCCATTGCTTATAGAATTTCCACCAAAAATCGGTATTTCTTATCTTGCCGAATCTATTTGAATTCAAGTAGCGTACGCAGAATTTCTCAGGAGGAATGGTTGCGAGACCAAACTAGATTTGCAGTTGTTATGACATATGCCTACTTCACAACACAATATAGAAATTTTGTGAAGCAATAGAAGTCTTAGCAGTATTGCTGTGCGAGTCAGTACTTTTTCTCGTCTCGCACCATCCCGATTTCTCAGTATCACAGTCAATAAGGCGCAAAAGGCTGGGGGTGTTCTAGATTTAACCTGTTCATTCCTGCTGTTGTAAAGGCGCCAGTTGCAACGCTTATGGGCCCCAGCGTGCTACTGAAACACTAGGAATATATGGGGGTGACAGGTCGAGACTAGATATCGGACTGAAACTTTAGCTTACAGTTTTCTTGTTTTGTTTTTACAACTGATTCATCAGATTATTGATAATCTAAAGCAGCAGATATGATTACGGATTATTTTTGCTCTCGATCTATAGGTAAGATATGGACTTGTCCAGTAGGAATGATACGAGAACGAAAAATAGGCCTCTCACGTCTCGTTAAAACAGCCGAATTGTCTCGTCTCGCAAAATCTCTATAATGTTAAAAATGTTTGTCTCGTCTCACAAAAAAGACTGTAAATCTCTATCTCGCCTCACAAAAAATTGTCTCGCACCCATCATTACTCCAAAGTTATTTTTCTGATTATAGATCTGCATATTCAATGATTTTTTTTAAATATAAGTAATCCTAATTTTTCTTACATAAACTGGATGAAAATTCAATTGCTTTCATCCCCCGTGCTAATTTAGACAACACCCACCATTCTTCCTATAAAGAATGAGACTCCAAATCTTTCAGGCGATAGCATTCTATCTTATTTCTAACAACTGATAGCTTAGCTGAACTGTACAGCTTTGAATCTATTAACTAAAATTTTTTCTGTCTTAAACATACGACCGTTTTGTTTATTTTTTCCCCTTGGAAATATAATAGAAACTTTGTGGGAATAAAATTAATTGTAATCTGTTGTTTACTAATAGGTAAATACAAGACTTAGGTAAGTCATGTTTCGTAGTAAGCACTAACATATCTGGATCTATCAGTGGTGCAGTCAGTAAGATGTGATGCCAAAAATTTAAACTTTTTTTTTTGTTGTTTGTTGTTTATTCGTATTGCAAGTCCTGCAATGAAGCTGACCACAGTTTCTAGTTTCCAATTTGTCTGAGAGCACACTGCACCGTTTTTTTCCCCCGTAAATATTCAGTTTTCTTATAATAGCTGCATATGTTTTGACAAGTTGTAAATATAGTATTAGTACAGTAAAATGAATTTCATTTCTGGATATCTGCATTAATTTTAATTGCCATTTGAAGTTTTCTAAGATTAATTAAATTAATCAAGTTTTCTAATACTGCAGCCGCCGACTGTATGCCCTATATTTTTTCTCCCCCTAATACAAGGCACCTTCCTGACAGTCGTATCTTTTTACAGTGAAATAGTTTGAAATCACCTGTGGTCGGAAAATGAGACGAGACGATACTTATTTTAACAAAGAACGTTCAATCGGCGTTACTTCAAAATTGAGTCTATCTGTTATTCTCTGGATCAGTGACATTTTGTTTCTTTTTGTTCCGACTTTACCCCGATAAAGTGCTGTTATTACAAATATCGGAGTCGGCAGTGCTTTTTACAAGAAATTTTATTTATAATTGCTTGAGCTTGAGCCACATTTGTGTACAGTCAAGAACGGCTATGGAGAATAGTTGGACGGAAAAGTAAATGACATTTGTCACCCAAGAAACACAGCAGCGTTCACACAAGCATCATGGCCAAAATACGACATTCAGGTAGGCTTACCAAACGTCCGGGATTAGCCGGGACAGTTCTGCACAAGGTATCATCATTCGAATTACGACTAATTAATTCTGATGCCGAATTCTTTTGATCTCTCGGCAACGTCACGGTTTTTTACTCTGAGGGGGGGGGGGAAATATGTCTGTTCTACTTAATTTTATTTTTTCTTCTGATTGCACCTCATCAAAAAATAAATTATAGCATCAAGACTCGTCAATTTTTGTTCGCTTTCTATAATTTTTCTTTGTCGTTCGAATGAACGTTACACATTTATTGGTAGTGAGATTTTAACAACAAGAGGATATAATATTACCCCACACATTTCGGATATAACTCCTAATCAGCTTATTGCTCTCAACTGAATAGATAGCTTATTACATAGGCAACTTAAGGAATCACTTTTATTTCTGTTCGCGTTGTTTAAAAAGAGCCTTAACAGCTCTCTAACATAAGAATCTATTAATAAATCTTTTCTGCCATATTTTTCTCTTAAGCTTTCTATATGGCTGGAGAATAGTTTTTCTCCGGGAATGATTCCACCATTTCTATAGCTTTGGATCTAATTTTAGTTTACTGAATTAAATAATGATATTTATCTGCATTCGTTAAATTTATATTTTATGTATGTTCTTAAACTGGTTCCAAAATGTCAACCAATCCTTTAAATCTCCACCGACTTCATAAAGTTCCACTTCGGGGAGTCGCGTACACAAAGTTTTCGGAGTTCTATCATTTTGTAACTGGCAATTATTATCGGAAGCCTTGTTTTCAATCGGAACCTTTTTAACGTTATCTAACACATGTTTAGCTCTTATTTGAATTCTTAAAGCTTTTCCTCGATACTCTTCAATCGTTGTAAATTCGGTTTAAAAAATTCCTTTTCATCTATTATGCTATCTAAATAACCGTTATGATTTATTTCTAAGTTTTGCCTCCTGTTTCAATAAACCTAAACACATTTCTATTTCATGATTAATCGAAGCTATCATCATCTAATGTGCTTTCTAATTTATTATATGCCTTAATATAAAAGAAGCACTTTGAGTGGTTTTATTTCTTTTCACAATATCCATTTCCACTAATACTAAATATAAATCTTTAGTAACAATAAATTAATTACAATAAATATTCCCATCTAAATCTAGTATAATCTAAATAATTATACATTTCTTGGCTTCTTATTGCCGTTTATTTATCAGGCCACCCGGGGGCGGCAGAAAAAATGTCGCCAACATCCGAAAAATGGCATTAAAAATATCTCTGTCGGCGCCTGATAAAAAACCTCATTAAACTAATGAATTGAGATGGCTCGATTGAACTGACAAATAAGAAGTTCTTTTAAACCGTTTAAATATTTATTTACATAATTTAGACCTTTAATTTACAAGCTATTTACAAATAAAACCGCATTTCTAAACTCGCTTCGCACATACATCAAATCTATATGAAAAACATAATAGTAACTGCGAGCTGTTCTATTTTTCTTACATTTTTTTTTCTCTGTCGTTGCCACACACTTTAAAAGAGAATGTATTAAATTAATCTGAGTTCATGACAACCTGGAACCATGGAGTCAGTTACTTACTTGAATGGAAACGTCGCGCAACACCTGGTTTTGTAAGGATTTCGGGGTAATTGAAATTGGAGATATATGATCGTCAGGGGCGTAGCCAGGGGGGGGGATATCGGGATATATCCCCCCCCCCGAAATTTTTGGATTAGTGATGAAATTCCATCTATTTTTACACATATAAGTTCATATCCCCCCCCGAAAAAATTTTCTGGCTATGCGCCTGATGATCGTCATCCCTTTTTTAAATCCACGATGACGTCACTAAGTGACCAATAAATAAAGTTTAATGTTCCAGTAAGATAAGATTTTTAATTTATTTTTTAAAGTAATTTCGAAAATGCTGTAAAATATCGTTATAATGAACTTAAATGAACAGATCGGGTTATAAAATAAAATATTTTTATTAAAGAAAATCATTAAAACTAATTAAATCAACGAAATTTCACTTTAACAAATTTTTCAGAATTACAAGTTTAATTTTCCCCTTGGAGCATGTTATAACCAAATTGTACTGAAGTCCTGGGTTGGTCCTCGGTGACACCCTAAAAATATAATTTTTTCCTGGGTTGAACTAAAAAAATAATATGTTCCATTTACAGTTCCAGAGACTTCATTGTAATCGCAACCCCCCCCCCCCCCCCAAAAAAAAAAAAAAAAGAAGTCGCAGTTTTATTTCCAGATTTTTAGTGCTAAACCACCAACACATAAACATCTACAAATACCTTTTGTTGGTAAATATTCCAAGTCGATAAAAAGTCGTAAAACTAACAAGGGCAATGTCCCCTTAACACCTGGCTGTCCGCGTCGTGGAAATTGCAAATAGGCCTTAAAGGCCTATTTGCAATTTCCTCAGTGAATCCTCATTATCCTCAGTGTAAACTAATTAAAATTTCAATGTACTTTATTACCGAAAGACATTTGGATCTTTATTTATCTATTTATTTTGTACGTACAGAATGCTAGACAAAAAGGGGGGATTATACTAGTTTAACTGATGTGCCGACAAGCACAGAAGCGAGACCTGAAATGGTCATTTACGTTAAGTAAACGAACGGAATACAGTTCCCATAATTGGAACAGAAAACTTTCTTGGAAAGCACCTTTCAAAAATCAGAAACGAAAA